>JANAVB010016191.1:3417004-3849866 GCA_029216955.1 Iris pallida | reverse complement strand
GTGGGTTAAGATGCAAGGTATTTTTTTGTTTGGTTGAGTTTAATTTTCCATGTTGACAAAATTTTAATTTTTTAAACAAATTTTTACATAATTTATTTATTTTTTAAATGGACCGTGATATAATGAGGTCTAGACGACTCACTTTGAAGCCGTTTTGAAGCCTCATTATATATATATATATATATATATATATATATATATATATATATATATATATATATATATTATATATATATATCATGTGGTTAGGAGAGGGGGCTCCTTGGGGGAGGTCCCAAGTCGAGCCCCCTCCAGGGCCAGACGGTTGGGTGGTCGCAGGACGACCACGTTCCGGTGCTGGGGCCCAAAGAAATGGATATATATATATATATATATATATATATATATATATATATATATATATGCCAATGGTGGCGGCCAGCGGTAAGACCGTGGCATCTTGGGAAAGGTCTGAAGATCGAATCCCAACGGAGACGGTTGGGTTGCGTTTGTCCACGGTTCCCGGACTAAACCCGCACATGTGTCTTTAGTCCACGGCTTTGGTTTTGAAAAATAATAATAATAATAATTATTATTATTAATATTATTATTATTATTATTATTATAATAATAATATTTAGTCCACGGCTTTGGTTTTGAAAAATAATAATAATAATAATTATTATTATTATTATTATTATTATTATTATATTATTATTATTATTATTATTATATATATATATATATATATATATATATATATATATATATATATATATATATATATGGAAAAAAAATTAAATATATATATATATATATATATATATATATGGAAAAAAAATTAAAAAAAATATATATATATATAGGGAGCGGATTAAAAGACCCGCTTCCGGAGCCCCACGGGAGCTCCCGCTCGTGCACCATTTGATCGAAGGGACCGCGTGGGGTCCGTACATGTCCGCTCGATCCAACAGCCGAGCGGAACGGGACTCCCGCGGGGCTCCCGATCCTCATATATGTAAACAGCATATATACTGTTGTGTGTGGGAAAGATTAAAGTTAGAAGTCCGATATATACAACTTACTGTTGTAGGAAAGCGATTTACTAAGTTGACTTGCCTAGCTATTTGTTTAACCTTGAGGATGTTCAAGAAATGTTCTCACTCGATTCCAAAATATTGCTTTCTGGTTATAAATGTATGTTCCTCTGTCTGCTGCAATGTTCCCACAACACGGGAAACATACCCATGGATTCGAGTTTATTCCTTGCTGTACTTGTATTTAGGGTTTTGTTAATAAGGGTAATTAATTTTTAATTTTTTTTATTTTGAAAATTATGATTAGCATTTAATAAATATTAAAAATATTTTTTTTTCTATTGAAAATTGTTATCAAGGCCCAATAAAATAATTTTCGAATGCAATTTTTTTCATCAAGTCTGAATAACATTTTCTAATACAAAAAATTATTTTTTTAATATTTATTGAATGTTGATTATAATTTTTAAAGTATTAATTATTCTTAACATGTCTTTTTAGGACAGATGTTAATAAAATTCTTATACTTATTGTAAGTTTGATAAAGTCTTAAATCCATCCCAACAGGTACTCCACAGATATTGATAGGTTTGATAAAGTCTTAAATCCATCCTATCAGGTACTCCACAGATATTGATAGGTCGACCAAGTTTTATTACAAATGGTTAGTTATATATTTCAAAGACAATAACTAACCATTTTAGCACCAATATATAAAAGATCTCTTCTCACACTGTAATCCAGTGTTTAAAATACGAGATCGGAGATCGATCTGCTGGGTCGGATCAAATTGGTTCAGCCAGTTGGTTCTACCAGTGGTTTAACCTGAACTACTGGATTAATCTAAGTGGTCCAAGTTTAATTCCTTATACACACTAACTTTTACAAGAAAAATTATTTATATCTTATTTTTTGAAAAAAAACAGCATGTCAACACTAAATCTGACCGAAAAAGTTACCAGCTCACGGGTGAACCGATCGGTCCGGTCCGGTGTTTAAAACACTAGTGTAATCCACGACAATACAACATGTGAAATAATTAATTAACTAAGAAAACAATCTCACGTTTACTCCTCTACACATGCAGAAGTTAAATAGCATAAATACAGGGGCGGAGCCAAGATTTATGTGAAATAATTAATTAACTAAGAAAACAATCTCACGTTTACTCCTCTACACATGCAGAAGTTAAATAGCATAAATACAGGGGCGGGGCCAAGATTTTGGAGTAGGGTGGGCTAGCTAATAGTTATGATAAGGATCTAAAAAATTATGTAAAAAATTCGACAAAGTTTCCTCTATAAATTCGATAATTCGAAACCTGTCATAGACAATAAGTTTAAGAAATGGTGTTCCATGTTAGAAACTGGACTTATATCTAATTTAATGATCATCAATAGTAGTAACTATACAAGCAATTAACTAGTATCTTTAATTTTATCTAACAACTGTAAGCAAATTTAAATATAGATATGTAAGATATGGTAACCATGTAGGATATTAAATAGAAATAGTAAAAAACCAAACATACCAAATGCAGTACAAATCTTGCATGAGATGGAAAACTGGAACTCCATGCTTACAACCGACGATGTCTCCTACAAGAAAAGCAACTCAAATTAGTACAAATTAGTACTAATTGGTATTCATCTTGATTCAAGTTTTTTTTTACTAAACATACCCAATAGTAGTAAAAGTTGTGTTACTATATTTTCATTAAACATACCCAATAGTAGAACAAAGCCACCAGGAAAGAATCCATGGGACCCCAAATCAATCCATGTAAGAGGTCAATATTTTCTTTACTGAATTAAATTAGCAAAAAATGCATGTAGAGAAGGAAACTCCAACACAAAATTTAAGCCACAATAAGTAAAATCCATCGACAGAATCCAGCACAAAATGTAAAATCCACAACAAGTACAATAAGTAAAATCCACAATAAGTAAAATCCAACACAAAATGTAAGCTGCAACAAGCACAAAATGTAAGCCACAAACTACATATAGTGGACCAAAAGCTTCAAAGACTGAATCCAGCATAAGATGTAAGCAAAAAATGTAAGCCGCTCCTTGTATTTGAAGTCTTTCACATAAAGGTAGAAAGACTGAACCATCTGAAAGAACAACCTGAAACCAGAATAAGATGACTAAAACACCATGAAACCATATTACTAAACTGAAAAGACTAAATAGATGAAAATGTACCCTATCGAAGTTGCACTCTTCGGTTCTTTAGAGAATAGAATTCGTCTATGATAGAATCTGAGTCAATATCTTCAGCAATTTCTCGTTCAATGTAAATAACCATAGTATCAGCTAAGAACTCATCATCCATTTTACTTCTCAGATTAGTTTTAACAAGCTTCATAGTTGAAAATGCTCGTTCTGTAGTTGCTGTGGACATAGGAAGAGTTAAAACAAGACATATCAACTTGTCGATCAGATTATAGTACTGTGACTTGTTTGTTTCAACTAATGTCTGACATAACTCAGAAATGGTTGATATATTTTGGAACTTCTCATGGTGAAGTACATCAACCTGATAATACTCCAACTGACATCTCAAATAATGCATATCTTGATCATTAAAATCAGTCGGGTAAAACTTCTCTGCAAGAGTGCATAGATCATCAACATCAAATGATTTGAAGTGATCATTTGGTTGTAAAGCAGAGCTCAACTTGAGGATTTCAACTGCCTCATCATTGAATCTAGTATTCAACTCTTCCAATTTTGAAAATCAATTGCAGCATTGAATATATCAAAGTGATAGTGATGCTCAAATGTAATGGAATCTCGTTGCTGGCAAGAACGACCTCTAGCCCCTCTGTAACAAGCATTCATATCAGGTATATCAATATCATATTTTTTGCAAACTGATTCCACATAACTAAGAATACCACCAAAACCATCATCTCTTAAAGTTTGAAGCAATATTTTAGTAGAGGATACTAGATCCATTGCATTGAAGATGTCCAAAGACTTTTGTTGTAAGGACCGACAAAGCAAGTTTGTAATCCCCATAATTTTATGCATAAAGTACAATATGAATATGAAATCAAATGACTTCATCACAAGCAAAGAACCAGCTGCTTCCCCACGCATAGAATTGGAGGATCCATCATTTACCATGCTTTCAAGCACTTTAATAGTTGCTTGATACATATCGATTAAGCTGCAAATAGAATCAAAATGAGAGCTCCATCGAGTATTTTCAGTCCTTTGCAAACTACCAATCTGGTTAGCCCCTCTACTAGTACCACGTTCACCGCTAGCCACCATATGTGCAATCTCAATAGCTTGAGCAGATTGTAACTCAGTGTGACGCTTAGGAGAAGCACTAACAAGATTGACAATGGTAGTCAATTTTGAAAAGAATAGCCAAACTGAAGTCTCATTACTAGCTGCTGCAACTAGAGCTAGTTGTAGTCTGTGTGCAAAACAATGAACAAAATATGCATATGGACAATCTCTAAGAAACAAGGCCTGTAATCCATTCCATGCTCCACGCATATTGCTAGCACCGTCATATCCTTGCCGTCGCATATTGTGGATATGTAAGTCATACCGAGTCAGTACATCAGATATTTGTTTCTTCAGGGTTAAAGCAATGGTGTCCCCAACATGCACAATCTCAAAGAAGCGCTCTTTTAGAATACCATGAAAGACTCATAAAATCAAACACAAAAAATTTGGGGGTTAGAATTTTACAAAAATTTAGGGGTTAGAGTTTTACCAGAATGAGAGAAGAGAGGAGCACCACCGGTCCACAGGTCAGAGTGGAGAGGGTCCGGGACCGGGAGGGGGGAGCTGCTCACTCGTTTCTTTATTTTATTTTTATTTCTTTGGGTCGGGGGAGCTACTGCTAGGTTGGTGATGTGGGGAAGCTCAAGCGAAGCAGCTGCTAGGTTCTGTCAAGTCGGGGGAAATGGGGAAGCAAAGCTAGCAAGCTTTCACTCATTACTCATTAGCTACTGGGCCATTTGGCCACTGGGCTAAGCATCCAAAGTTCCACACAACTTAAAAAAAAATTTGCAAATTTTTTTTTTTGCACTGGGCTACAGCCCAGTGCACACGAAGAGTGCATCCGCCCCTGCATAAATATGATATGGAATATATGCAAGTAGCAAAAGTATGAAATGATAGTAAAATAATTGGGAAATAAGGTATTAAAGAAAACTCTTTTTTAAGAATTTATCCTGCGAAGTTGCAATTAGTGGTTTCAAAAATTATACAATTATTCGCTCATCCGCTCATCTACACGGCTTACATGAGTTAGCCCACTCCATATTAATTAGTCTTCTGTTAAGTTTCAGAAAGAGGACAATCTCAGATATGTAAACTTTTTTTTTAATCACTTTTCGATGTGGACTAATTAATTAAATATATATATTTTTTCCCAACAAACCACACTGTCAACATAAAAATAAATATATATTTTTCAAACAACCCACATTAGCAACATAAAAAACATTATCTGATCTTAGCGCTCGAAGATGAGACTTTTGATATGTATTCAATTAATGGGAAAACCTCTTGGATATAATTTCTTTTAACTTCAATATTAATTAATTCTCTTCACCCGATAAATTAATTCGTCAAGTGTCCTCCAAAGTCTAAAGGTGACAAAATCATGAACGCATTGAACAAGGGTTCCAATGTTAAGTTGACCCTTAACTGGGATAGTAACCATACAAAAGTTGATGTGTACAAAAAAATCGACACATTTTGCACAAGCTTCGAGTTAATATTTGCACGCGAAAGAAAAAGTCTTTTGAGCTATAGTGTCTGATAGCTTAATCCTTGACTTGTAACTATAATGATTAATGAGGAAAGAAAAAGCGCATCTTGATTTTATTTCGGAGGAACGTTTCCTTCTTCTACTTTAAACCACTTAATTGAAGTACGTACACAAACTCGAGGGGGTGATTAATTATATCTGCAGCATTATAAACAAATAAATGATTGCTAATATAGGGCTGTTTTTTTTTTTTTTTTTTTAGGTGTCATTTTTTCAAGTCGGACCGTGGCTATATAGGACTGTTATTGTTCATTAGTGCATATACATGATCAATATATGATCAACATGTAGGTTTGAACAAGATAAAAATATATATCTAGACTAAATTACAATTTGATACCCTCAATTATCTAAGTTTTTTAACTTTATACCATTAACTTTGATAGGTATCCATTTGATGAGCTAAAAAATAAAAGTAACAAAATTATATATGCTGATCACAAATCAATAAAAAGAATATATCGAAAATCTAACGAAAAGCTATAGACTCAAATATAAAGCTACTACGTGTTGCATTCTAAAAAAATAATTATCCTTCGACCCTTCAGTCTTAGTTTGCGAAATTATATACGCTCTGCTGTTTTTTTTTTTGTATATCACAAGCAAGAAGTCTATATTTCTTATATCAGGGATTTACGATTTTTTTATCGCAAGCAAGAACTCTTTTATTATTAATGACTTCAAGGCTTTATATATGAACTGCAATGGAGTTCCCTGAATCACAAGTTATCCAAGAAAAATTAAAATCGTGGTGCGTCTGCGCGTCTTTTTTTTTTTTTCTTTTTAGAAAGCTAAATAGGATCAATTGTAAAGCGATATGCCTAATTGCTGAAAAGGCCATTTCCTCTGAATTTTCGATTTCCTTATATATACTTATGTTAAGCAATGAGCTTGTTTTTTTACTCGATAGGTCTTGGACAGGACCGGCCCTGGGGTAAGCTTAACAAGATTTCGGATTTGGGCAATCCTCCTCCATAGGACAACCCCTCAAGCCATTTAGTTTTATTAGGACAGGTCCAACCCAAATCCAAATTAAACCTATATCTTTCAATAGTGTAAAGGACAACCAAAATTAGCTCCGACTAAGACAACCCGACACGCCTGGTCGGCCCTGGTCTTGGATTCAAATTTTGGTAGCATATTATTTGTTTACATACTTTATATATAATATTTTCTCTTAAATTTTAAGTTGAGCATATTTTTGTTCCCCTAAAAATATTTTATCTATCTATTACAAGACATGATGGAGAGTTATTGGTTTCGAGCCATGCAAAAAAAGACAATGTCTAAATAAAACTTTATGAACTAAAAAGTATGAGTAATTTACTACAACTACAAAATACATAATTTTTTTGCAAAAAAAAAAAAAAAAAACTATTACATTGATACCGATTAATCATGAATTTTTTATTATTGCATGGGCTTGTGATTAACATGCATGTTGATAGACCACTGAACTGGTATGCGGCTACCATCACTGCATGCACAACTCCGCCGCACCACATTCGTTCCGAGCTCGGAGGCCTGTAGTAGAGCAGAAGACACCTTCCGGCCCCTTCCCCGCCGGCTCCGAAGCCGCAATCATCAGCCAGTAGGCATTGAATCCGTTCAGGTCGAACTGTGCATCGACTCGTGAATCCAACTTGACCCAAACACAATCGATCCGAACCCCAACTGATTAGGATCCAGACCTAACCTTACCCGCAACCGAACTTGAGTCAACCCACACCAATCCCAATCCGACCCAAGTCGAACCAACCAAAATAGACCCAACTGAACACAACCAACCTCGATCCAAGTCCCAGGGCCGGCCCGGGAGAGTTAGCCATCTGGGCAAACTTTCGAAATTGGACCCCATATATAATGTGAAAAAAAAAATCCATAATAAATTCACTAGGTTTAGTATATTTCCAATGCAATTTATCCCCAAAGAGAGATTAGCCGTAAATTTTGTAATTCTAGTTAGATTATTGAAGTAGGGTACATCACAAATCAGCAGATCTGGTAGACTTCAATAGATTTTAAGCGATTGAAAAAAATCTTCATAATTTGACGGCACGTTCTCCTCGATCTAAGAATGTATTTCCTTGATTTCTCAGTGTTCTTCTCTACAAGTTCTCACTTTCTTATCAACCAAACACAGCCTAGTATAGGAGGGAAATTTAGAGAAACTGTCTAGCCATTACATCTACATTGAAAAACAACTCTTGGACCAATCATATTGAGGCTATTGTTTGAAATTTCAACACGGAATTGCAGCATGATTTCATCAAAAGTTACCAATATGTATACTGATGATTTTGACAAAAAAGAATTTAAGGACAGATTTCTGCCAGGCATTGGGATTGAATCCAATATCTCATATTTCCCTTCAAAGGGTGCCCTGTGTTTAACTGGTACAAAATTATAATAACACTTGCAACTAAAGCATATAGAGAAATAAAAGTCGATTCTTGGAAATCATCATTTCCTTACAGAGAAATCAACATGGATGCAGAGACCATGAACACTAACAGAAGCACAAACTTAATAATATGGAAAGAAAAGGGGGGGAAATTAAAGGACTCCAGATACCTCTTGCTACATACAGAAGTGGCAAAAATCAAGCTTCAGAAGAAAAGACAACTTACATTTCTTCACTGATACAGAAGCGGGCATCAGATCCAACTCTGAAGTCATGACCAGGTCCTTCCCCACACCAATAGCCCTCAAACAAACAACATATGCAGGACAAGTAGCGAGTTATTATCATTGGAGGAACTATCCGTATCTCCGCCTCCGCCACGCTCATAGCACTCCACTTCCAAATCATCAAATTCTCCATCTCCAAGTTCGTAACTGCTGAAGTGCTTCACCCTAAACTTCCACTCCCCGTTAACTGCATCATACAGTATAAACTCAGCACCCTGCTCCTCTGTTTTCTTGATCAGCATCTCTTTGTACCTTTCGACCTTAGGGCCTTCAGTGTACTGCTGCCCCGTCTTCTTGTTCATGCATTTGATATTAAGAAGTGTCACCTCTGCCGCCTTGTTTAACCCCTGCCCAACTGGAGGCTTCTTTCCCTCATCCTTGTACACAATCACTTCACGATTGTTGAACTGGACAATGGACTCGAGGTCAAGTCTCCTCACGTCAGTCTCCCCCAAAAACTTAATACTACCATACCCATGCCTTCCCACCACAAAATCCTTAACACGGCGACAAAAGCCAGGGTCAGCCCGCTCCTTGGCCGCCAACTCCTGGATGCGTGGCTCGGTGTAATAGTCGGCATGGCGGAGCTTCGGCATCAAGGCCTCAATCCCGGCACCGTGCTCATACACAATTGCGGCTTCACCAGCACGATGTCCAGATATAGGGATGTATGATGAATCTGTCTCCCTCTGAGCATGGTTGTCCTGAGTCATCCCATTTGTCTTCTGGATATTTCTATTTATCGATGGTGAGGGAGCTGTGTTGTCTTGCTCTGTACTGTGGCCATTTTCTCTTGGACGTTCTGCATCATCATGGAAAGTTTGAAACCAGAATTAAATGGTGGCAAACACAATTTTCTAATTAGCAATTTCTATCTCCTTGGACTTTCAAATTGATAAAGCAAAAGAAGAATCAGCAACAATATTCAAGAAGACAAAAGAATTCTAAAACAGAAGATTAAGATCGGGCAATTCTGGATTGTTCTAAGTTCTATTAGAAACATTTCCACAATTATGATCGCTCCAACCTTCGCCACTACAGAAACAAACACAAGAAGACACTCAACTAAACACATTTATAGAAAGCTAAAAAGTGCCGTCCTTGGCTGCTTTATGAGGCAAAGGTTCCAAATATGCATGAAGACTATCTTCAAGGGAAAAAAACAAACTCCTGATATTAGACTTACCATCTTGATTTCCTAACATTCCACTTTGAGCTGGTGCACTTGGTTCTGATAAATTGCCTGAAACACGAAAGCAATAAACATTACTAAAACAGTAGTTGTAAGTCGCAATTGAACCTTGGCTCTAGATTGAACTAGAAACCCCGAAATCTACAGCTTCCATGAATGATACGTCAACATAATACTTCTGCTGTTGGATGGAAAAGAGTGAACATAAATTCAAGACTAAAACAACATATCATACTGTGTGTGTGTGTGCACGTTTTTTACATGATGCGATCTAAGTCATTATCAAACAATCCCCAATATTCCAAGACCAATCACGAAGCTCATGCACGTGAAATGACTGTATTATCATTTGCCTAAAGAGCAAATCGTTGCACGAGTCTGTTGATAACTTGCTTCCATTGCAGATATTTACCACCATTGCTATTGTTGTCACTGACCAAATGTCGCAATGATGTAATACGTTGGTGTTCGTGCCTGATTTAGCAAAAATAATTTTATGGCACAGGTGGAACCCATAAGATATTTTCTCTTGTCCAACCAGTTTTATAAGGGTCCCATGCAACATCAATGACATGTTATTAAAGAATGTCAAAGATAGAAATAAAAAAATGCTAAGTTTTATGTAAATCTAAGCTGGAAGAAAATTTTATGTTTACCATTTCCATTAGCTGGACTGTGATCATCTTTTACCGTTGACTGTTTTTCCACAGTAGCTCGTAGAGGCCACTGCTCAATCGGACGAATAATCAAAGCTCTTGGGTTCTCCCTTGGCATGAAAAGGGCATCCGCCTTAGGCGTTGCTGTTGACGACTCCTCGTCACTGAAGAATGGTAGCTGCACAGAAACATAGTCCTCAAGTCTTTGCTTCCACATGGGAAACAATAAAATAATAACCGACTGCAAAGGAATTTAGCAATTGTAACTTGGCTCAAGGAAAGAGTCTCACTCTTTGACCATCAACTTTAGGATGATATTTTCTTGCTGGCAGCCTAATTCTTCTCTGGGACATGTGTCTAGGAGTCACCAAGGATGAAATTCTGACAGGAATTGGCTTTTCAGAAACCTGAAATGGAGAGATCATGATCATTACTGTACAAAGCTACAGTGTGTTGATCCTCAAATTGATTTCTAAAACATCCATTAACAAAAACATGAGAACTAGTTGGCAAATGTTGTAAGCAAGGGCTATTAAATAATATATATAAACAGTGGAGATCAATTCACTTCATGTGAAATAAATCTAAAAGGAAAATAACTTACAGGCATGCTAGAAATTCCATATTGAACTGAAGGGGCAGAGCCGACACGACCAATGGACATTTGTGGCATTGCTGGAAGAGTTCCAAACGGATTTGTAACAGGAGCTGGCTGCATGACCATATTAGATTGAGGAGCAAGGCTGCCGGACAAAAAGGCATATCAGAGGCATATTGGAGAACAAAGTGAAAGATTGATAATGGCCCATCAGTGAAGTGTTCAAGTAAAAGGTAAGAAACCATACTATCAAAGATTACATTTCTAACAGGAAAAAACGATATCTATTACTCATTAAGTGTAAAACCAATTTTATGTTTGTGATATATGAAATTCGGTACAACAATTATGGGAATGAAAACAGATCTTACAGCATCTACTAATAAGGCTTGGTTTGGGATTGCTTCTGCTTTCAAAAAGCAGCAGAAGAAGCAGCTTTTAACAGCAGGTGGGAGGCTGCTGTCAAAAGCTGCCCCAAATTTCAACACTTTCCAAAAGTTTTTTCATAAGTTGTTAGTTGTTACCAAAAAGCCTTGGACCGCTTTCCAAGAAAAATAAACAGAATTAACCACCAATAAGCAATCCCAACCCCAGCCTAGAACTGTCCACTACAGGATATGAAGGCAAAGATATTGCAAAACTGCATCTACTAACAAAACTGTCCATAACAGGAAGGCACTCATTTATTGGGTAAAAAGGCAAGAAACTATCGCAGCAACAAATGTTTAAATACTTACAAAGAAAGCATTTGTAGGATTAATAAAATTAAAAGTGATTAAACGATGAACAAATACCTTTTATTCTAGATATATGAAGGTTCCAACTTTCAAACAAAGAAAAAGACACAGGGTAAGCTATTTGACCACTAATTCCTCTAGAGACATAAAAAGTATGGTCGGAAGAAGCAGTTTCAAGAAACCTTTAGAATATTTCAAGGTTTAAAGAAAATAAGAAACCGTTCTACCATACTAAAATTTCTGAGTCGTCTTTCAAACTTTTTTTACAAACCACCAAAACCTCCACATTTGTTCCACAGCTAAAATTCTTATATAACTGCTGATATAATTTGGCAATAAAAAACACATACGATTGCCCAAAAGTGCCCTGATTAAAAGTTGATATGCCGCCGAAGCCACTGGAAGGTGCTGGAATGCCAATGATTGAATAGCAGAAAGCAGAAAAGATAATTAGACACTTAGATCAGGCAAAGTAAGAGATATCAGCACAGCATGAAGAAAACTAACCTTGTTGTGTTTGACCGAAATTGTTGAAAGAAAAGGCATTTGATGTCTGAGATGCAAAAGGAGTTGAGAGAGAAGGCTGTAGTATATAATTCAAAATCAAACAAAAGTCACATGTAGGAAACAACTTCATATTAAAAAAAAGGCAATACAACTGCAGTTAAAGGAAGTTTATTACATACTGTTTAAATCCCTAGTAGTAAGCATGAATACAAGAGCTTCCACAAATAAGTTACAGGGCTACTTACTGTAGTCTGTCCAAAACCCATATGAGTGCTTGAAGGAGTCATTGAAGGTGCTGAACTGGAGAAAAGACTTCCCCCGAACCCAGTTGACGGTGTACTAAACAAATTTGAACCAAAAGCAGGGTTAGTTTGTTGAAACCCTGTTGGTTGTCCAAACGGTGATGGTGTTTGCCCCAGCGATGGAGTTGAGGACTGAAACAGCCCTGAGGACTGTGTGTTGCCAAAGGTCAGTCCAGAACCAAATGAAGAAGTCGAACCAGCCATTGAAGAACCAAACATAGAGGGTGATGAACTAAAAGCAGAAGTTGTTCCCCCAAAAAAGGAGGGTGTAGAATTAGAACCAAATCCAGGATTACTAGGAGCCCCAAATGGTGAAGTTGAAGTGGAGGTTGAACCAAAAGGGCTTGATGATGATGCACCAAAAGAGGAGCTGAAAAGCGAGGTAGATGAGGTGCCAAAGCCAGTTGCACCAAAAGCTGGAGTTTTAGTAGCAAAGGGGTTGGAAGATGATGCAGCAGAAAAGGGGTTCGCAGCAGGCTGACCAAATGTTCCGGTAGAACCGAACGGGTTAGTTTGTGTTTGAGTGGGAAAACTGATACCACCTGCAGGCTGTCCGGAAGGATTGGGACCCCCTGAAATAGTGATGTTATAGACATAAGAAATTAGTAAAAACATAATATGACACAGTAATCTCAAAATCACTAAACTAACAGAGAGGAGAACAGAAGAAACCTGTTTATCAAACTACACAGAAGATTAATAAGCTTTTATAAGAAGGAAGGGATCATCCTTCAGTTCAGAATCAACATCAAATTTTACAAGGTAAGAATTTTTAATTCACAATTCCTTCACTAAGTGCTTTCCTCAATGAAGAAAGAGGTTGTGCAATGTATTAACATCAATAATTAACTGACACCGTATGTCTGTACTCTAATACGGATAAAGTTTCTTTCAAACATTTGTTAAGGTCCCCACACTCAAAAACAGTAACCAACCATCCAATTTTGGGACTGAGAGGGCAAAATCTAAGAGATTTTTTACTTTCCTTCTATCAAAGAACATAATATAAAAACAAAGGTATAGAACCTACTGACAAGGTTATAAAATATTTGTCAAAACTGAATCATTTTAAAATATTTATTCGTAACGCTTCTTATAAAGTTATAATTTGGAAATGAAATTCTAAGAAAATATAATAGTACCTAATTTTACTTTCATTGTGAAGATAGGATAGTAGTTGTCATTTGTTCCCATGTTGCAACCATAACTGCATAGGCATTGAATCGACATAGCTGATTCTTAAGTATCCAATGTTGCAACCATAACTATGTCACTGAGGATGAGCAGGTGCCAATAATAGTAGGCCCCAAGATTTTAATAAAAAATAATATCCTAGGATGTAAACTCGGCGATACGTTTCGTATATTTCGTATATCGATTTTCTTATATCTCATAATGCGCATCATATCATAAAGTAGCTTTAGGATTTTAGGTCTATGTTTTTAAATCCATATATGAACATGATTTAATATAAGCTTGTCATAAAATTTAATTTGTTTCAATTTTACAGGTCCATCCAATTCCAGGCTCCACATTCATAAGTATACATTACATTATTTAAAGTGAAAAAACGATACTATATATCAGCCTATATGAATCGTAATATTTGTATCATGTATCACAGATATTAACACACATATATATACAAGTTAAGGAAAGTTGTACACCACACGTATTTATTGCATCTTACTTCTCTTTAGTTATTGTTAGAGTCATAAGTGAGTGTTATTTTCTTATTTGGGTACAGACTAATAGTTGTGCGTGTATTTACCATGATTTAATATAAATACATATGAGATGCAACTTAGGATTTTATCTCCTTGCACTCTCTTCTTTTATTTCTTGTATCTCCTCTCTCTTATCTCTCTCTCTTCTTCTAAATTTCACTTTTATATTTCTGGAGTCATTCATAGGCATTTCTTTCCTAATATGCATAAGATTGCTTAATATAAAGATCCATTCCGACTTCTTTCACATCCAGCATCTCCACTCATGTTCATTCCCATATGGTCCAATCCAATCCCACTTCATGTATGGGTCTTTACGTCAGAACATCCAGATCAGCTTTAGTACATATGTTGTAAGAAAAACATGTCCATCCCAGTATGGTCCAAAATTTCAGTCTTTCACTTTTGGGCGTTGTTTAATGGTTATATAACCATTTTGTGATATTGTTGTTCATGGTAGATCATTGTTGTTTATTATTCGTTGTGAGATCAAGGATTTCTATAAAAATTCAATCTTTCATTTTTGGGTAAAGTTTAATGGTTACATAATCATTTTTGTGATATTGTTGTTCGTGGTTGATCGTTGTTGTTCGTTGTGAGATCAAGGGCTTCTAAAAATCTTAGTTGGTTGTTCGTGACTCTTTGTGATATCTAGGATTTCTGAGATCTTGTGTTTCTGTTGCATCTGCAAGTATGGCGGTAACCGAATCTTCTAGCATAGTTACTAGTGGTTGTCCAACAATTCTTTTATTGTTATTCATAATTATGAAGTAGGAAAAAAGATGCGAACTATCTTGCTTGGTCCAAGTCTATCAAAATAGTATTGAGGATGAAAAAGAAATTGAAGCTTTTAGTGGAAGAGCCTTTTAGTGGGGGAGCCGATGTCTGAACCGTCAGTTGATTACGAGGATTGGATGAGTGCAGATGCATATATTATGTCATGGTTGTGGCATAGTATCGAATCACACATCGGCTGTAGTGTTCAATGGTGTGTCCTCAAAATATATTTAGGCATCTCTGGAAAAGTCATATTCACATAAGCAGCATGTGAGCCTCATCTATGAGTTGTACGAGTTGTTTACTATAAATTAGAATGAAAAGTCCGTAAATGAGTATTTGGCTTCAAAAAGACATTGTAGGAGGAACTCTGATTACTATTAATTTGAAGGAAGCTCGACAACAGAAGGAGTTTCATGTTTCGCTCGTCCTAGTTGGCTTGGATCCTGCGATCGAACCGTGTAAGGCTATGATCCTTATTGGAGACCAGTTACCTATATTGGCAGATACCTTATCTCGTCTTAGTCGTTCTTTTCTATGACAAAGTTCTGTGGTACCACTTGCTAGTAGTCTATTTTCTGATTTATGTAGTAAGTTGGACATGTCGGATCTCTATGCTCCAGCTAGGGGAATATTAGAGTCATAAGTCTTATTTTCTTTTGTGGGACAATCAAGTAGTTGTGGATGTTATCATCCTATATCAATATAAATATATATGAGATACAACTTAGGATTTTATCCCCTTGCACTCTCCATGCGGGACATGAACCTACATGTTCCGGCGAGTGGAGCAGACGATAGGTGTCCAAGAACTACCGAAGGAATCGGTTCGAGATCCAGAAACGGTGTTACGGGTGAAGTGTTACGGGTGAGCAACGCTTGCAACCTACTAGAAGATAGTCACAACTGAGGACTCGTATGGATTCGTCAAGCTCACGAGAGATTCGTTGTTTTTTGTTTTGTTTTTTAATTTATTGTTTTTTCTTGATTTCTTCATCTCTTGCTACTTCTTCCGCTCTCCGCTCTTCTTGTGTGTTTTGTTTTCTTTTATTTTAAAAACTTGCAGGTTCTTGGGTGACGTCTAGGCAACACCTAGGCAAGGCAGGAGCCATGTCGCCTCGCCTAGCGCCAGAACAACATAGGTCGTGATGATCATCGTGATGGTAACATAGTGCCTGATTGTCGGAACTGTTTTGGTCCGAACAATGTTGAAGGACACAGTCGCTATGACGATTGTGGAAGGAACACTTTTGCGTTGACTAGCGCACGGGAGGTCGATTCGACGATGTCTACACCTATCAACATGGTGGTTGTAGGGAAGATTCGTATGGAAGAGGGGATGATTTAAAGTTCAAAGTCGACACCCCGATCTTCCATGGGGATCTCGGCAACGAGAAATTCGAACAGGTTGTCAGAGGAGAACAAATTCTTCGAGTACTCGAGTGATTGTCTACGGAGGACATGGTTAGCTTATGCATAGCGAGAAGCGTACAAGATGAGGCGGACGAAGACATCAATTGCGACCCCAACGAATCCGAAGAGGAAGCAACTCTTGGCACGGTACATAATATTGTGTTAACACCAAGACATGGTAATTCCTCGCAAATGAATAAACTATTGGTGTACCATCAATGGCAGAAGATTTGGGGTCGTGGTCGATAACCAAGAAAACATCATCAACTAATAATCGGCTGAAGATGCACTGTTGACGTTAGAGAACCACCCGTAACCGTATTCCATCGAGTGGGGTGGGTTCATGAGGTGCCAGGCGCCAAGGTAAACGAGTGGCCCCGGGTACCTTTCTTTATCAAAGCATATCGAGACGAGACCTACTACAACATGATAGGACTCAACATCTACCGTGTTTTGCTAAGAAGGTCGTGACAATTCGATATTGGCGCAAAGCACGAAGGACGAGACAACACGTATCGGTCGATGGACATGACAAAGTCTTACGACCTTGCAGAAAAGTACCCGAATTAAATCTTTACAAGAGGAGAAGGTTTTTCTATATGACGGTCTCTACAAAGGAAGCGAAATAAGAATTCAAGGAGGCCTGTGAGATACATGTCTTGGTGGTGAAGGAAAGCACATAGGTCAAAGAGTCGATGACGGAGAAGCGATTCTAGCTGAGGTACGACCAGTCCTCGAAGAGTATCGCGATATTCTTTCGAAGAAACTTTCTAGAGGGATACCACCCATGCACGACATCCAGCACTATATTGATCTCGTTCTGGGACGAGTTTCTTGTAGTTGCCACAGTACGCATGAGTCGACAGGAGAACGAGATTCTTCGGGAGGACTTCATGCAAAAAGGGCACATTAGGGAGAGCATGAGTCGGAGCACAGTTTCCGTCCCAATGACGTCGAAGAATGATGGCAATTACCATATGTGTGTAGAAAGTCGTACAATTAACACAAAGTCGTACGATTAACACAATCACGATTGACTACAAGTTCTCGATACCACAACCGAATGATATGTGGTCGAATGAAGCCAACGGCTCAACGTGAACCGGAATTCCGGTTCAAGCAAACCGGAAATCTGGCTCTTGCAAGCCTATGCTCAAGAAAAATCGAAATTCGGTCAAACCGGATCTCCGGTTCAGATCCATTCAGCATATTCTAGGCAAATTTTAACCGAATCTTTATACTTATTTGTATTTACCTTTTATTTCTTTCCTAGTTTAATTAGGATTTGTTTCTTATAGCTTAAGTAGGTTCTTTCTTATAAATGTGGCTATATAGAAGAGAACTCGTTGAATGATATTGATTTGAGTTGATCATTGAGTTTTATCTCTTTCAAACTCTCTTGGGTGAGGATTGAGGTTTCACCCTTGTATTTTGGTCAATGGTTTCACGATCGACATTTTTGTGTTTGTTACCTAAGCCCGGTGGCAAATCTGTCTTCGCTTAGGCCTGAGCTACCTGCAATGGGTGGTCTGATCCACTTATACTAGTGTCTAGGTTAACTCACAATATGTATAGTGTATCGATTCGCTTGCATATTGTCAGGGTTCTAAATGGCAGTTGAGGCATCCGTCTAGACGGTAGACTGTCTCTCTCCGCACCGAGGCGGTGGCGTAGGCGGAGGTGAGACAGCGCAGGCGGAGGTGAGGTGGCGTAGGCGGAGCAATACCTAACAAGATGTTTTAGCCAAAAGATTTTGCAAGCATTATGGGCATATGGTTCACTTTTACAAAACTAAAACTTCATAAATCTTTATTCTACAACTTAGTTATGCATGGAACATCCTTAAAATATGCATATTATGAAGAAGAAAAAACAGTAGTAAAATAGTAAAAAAATGTCCAAAATTTATCAAACGCCTAGGTGGACTCTCCATCGCACACCCGTCTACCGTCGTTTAGAACTTTGCATATCGTATCATATGCATCTTATCGTCATGGTAGTTAAAGGCCTGCCTCGCAGCAAGGCGCAACAGCTACGCCTCACAACTCACTTAGGCGAGACGCACTTCTCTGGACGCACCTAAGACGAACCTAAGGCGCTCCTTTCAAGAAAACAACCAAGAAAATGCGCGCCTTGTGTGTATTTTTTTGAAAACTTTAAGACGGGAAGATAGCTTTACCACATACAAGTGGGAGGAAGGTAGCCATTTTCACGATTGTCAAAGTTGGCCACATTTGAACTAGAAAAACTAAAATTTACTAAAAGTGTATTAGGGAGAATACAAATTCTTGTGACTGCTAGTGTTGCTCTGCTAGTTCACTTGGTTATATTTTTAAAAAAAATTATTGGTTTTAATATGATATTTGGTTTCATTACTAATTTATTTATGTATTTTTTATTTTATTTTATTTTTTCGTGTCGCTTCGTTCGAGCGTGCGCCTTAAGTGCACCTTGCGCCTCGGACGATATGGACCCTCTGCGCCTTGAGTGTGCTTTGAGCCTTTGACTACCTTGCTTATCGTATATCTTATGATCCAATAACTCTTAAGAGTTTATGTCTATACTTCTAAATGAATCCATATAGAAATATAATTTTAATATAATTTTCTCATAAATCTTTTATTGGTGTCATCTTTATAAATCTATCTAGTTCCATAAATCCGAAGTCAAGTATACATTAGACAACTCAGGTGAAAACCGATATTTGCTTAGCTATCGGTCTATATGTTTCGTATCGAATCAACAGATATGTAAAGAAATGGTAGTTATATCGTCTTGTAAGGTATGTATCTTGTATCATACAATACTAATAACATAGGGTAAAGTGTGCACCCCAAGGCCCCAACTTTATCCGCTTATGGTCCGACTTGACCAACTTGGCCCGTTAAGACCCTTAGAAGCTAATCTAGCCCCCAGGATTATGAAAATTGATTTCTTCTGTTAACTTTATATGTTATAAGATTTGTGAATGATTAATTCATTTGTTTAATTGCATATTTTCTATTTATTTAGTTTGTTGTAAGTTGCTTACGTTGACCCTTTAATTACATTATGCTAAACATTTAATTAGATCCTTTAATTTATCATTGTTTGACTTCTTTTTAAAACTTCCATTGGGATATACTCATTCTCGTCTAGCTCATGCTTACGTCCACGCCATAAGTGCTAGAAATCCTTCTAACTCCCTAATTGCCACTTTCGTCTTTCACAACATGGATAGTCATATCTGACTCGCACATCAGGCCCTACAATATGTTCTCTTTTCATGTTATTTCCTACAATTTACTCTATGTCAATGGCATTATCATGATACAATAAAGGCAACTATGAATATTCACATGTATTTACACTGATAAAAGAAACCTAGATGAAATTACTTTTGCTTGTTCAAGCCTGCCGCATATTTACTTATAATTAAACATCCTTTACCAACAATCCCTAAGAAAAACCGTTTGGATACAACTTTCTTCGACACTTTCATTCAAAATATAAATAATTCCTAGACAATGATATTTTTATTTTTTGAAATGGCAGAATCTTTTCGAATAAGTCCATGTCTCTGTCAAGTTAGAATTATTTTTCCTCGGACTGCATATTCGCCTGATGTATTGTTCTAGGCTATTATCTATTGGTAGTGGAAATGAAAGAAACTAATTTCATTATTTCATGCTGCTATCTGAGTCTCTGACTTACATAAATGAAATGGAACTGAACACGTGTATATACTAAGGCTAAGAGGCTGCGAGGCATTAATATAGCACCATACTTTGTTCCTAAGGAAAAAAAAGTCAATTGTATCCATATTCATATTCCATAATCGAATACACAGTTGGGTTTATTTGTATTAAGGCTAAAAGATGTGGATGTTAGATAAAGGGCAGTATCTGTAACAGTGCCAGGAATACCATAGCAGCATATAGAAGTTCATGTAAGCAGTTCCCAGTTACCAAACATGTTAATGGCTATTTGGTAAAAAAATATTGTTTATTAGAGTTTTCTTTCTTGTTTGCTGTTACTGCATATTTAGTGCTGACATTAAGCTTTCCAATGGAGATATTGAAGAAATACGAAAACTTTGTGAGTTAATTCTGTATTTGAACCATTGTCTATACCTATCTATGTTCGGTCTTCTTCCCCTCCATTACCTCTCCTTTTGTGTTCTACCTTCTCCAAACCCCTCTAACAGTGATTCTTATTCCGCAGACATATTTAAGATTATAATTTAGTTTCCATACCAAGATACTGAGAAAGAAACAATACTTAGTAAATTTGTTCATATCCATACATCTTTATAGTATATACCAAACTTTTCTACTTTGTTCCTTACAATCGATTACTTCCATTCTGGTTTACAAACTCTCAAGTTTTTCTTCTCCCCACCCATTCTTCAAAGAGGGTTAAGAAAACATAAATTGTGCTGTTTGTGTTGCTAAATTATAAGAATAAACTTAAAATTAAATACACTGTAAAGTATGTATTAGCATGTAAAGACTAGCATCATTATCAATTTGCCATTAAAAGTTCAAATAAAACATTAAGATCACCCTTTGTTATATTGTTTTTCTACTAAAGTTTCTTAACCCCCTTAAATGATCATACATTTTTTCCCTTAAATGATCATACATGTCATGTATTAGCAGTAGACATGTCCCTTAAATATAAGGGTCCATGCTTGTGACATGAACTGCTCCAGTTATATTTTTTATACATTTGGTTGGGTGGGCTTTGACCTGAAACACCTAACCAAAGTGATCGATTTAATCAAGAATTAAGTAACATAAGTTGCAAAAGACGGGCTTTAACTGAGTAATGTCTGCATTATGGTAAAAAAAATTATAAAAAACTTGATCCTTGTTACATCGAAATCCAATTGAACTCATACTGCATGTCGTCCCATGTTCCTAATTTAATCACTTTTCAGTTTTATGTCAGAGAACTTACTTTTTGCTAACTTATAAAGTGAGCTATAAGCATGCTGAAAACTTAGCATAGCATACAATTAGCCATTTGAGAAATTTAAGAGTTCAATTCACAGAGAATTGTTCCCCATACTCGGTAATAAATAATAACTACTCAAGCAACCTACTAGGGAAGTAGCAATCTTGAACCACCATTTGTATGTTAAAAATATAGATGGAAGCAGGGGCGGACCCACCTTAGGCCCGGGGGGGGGGGGGGGGGGGGGGGGGTTCCTCACCCGTGTTTTCTGTTTGCTACTATATACAATATAATGTATTATATTATATACTTTTTCAGTTGGTAAGTGTGCATGCTTTTAACTAAGAGGACTTGAGTTCAATCCTCAATGACCCATAAATTTTAGTTCAAGGTATTCCCCCACCCCCCCCTCAAAAAAAATTCTGGGTCAGCCCCTGGATGGAGGTTGTTCTCTATGAAGAGAACAACAGTACTATCATCAAATTCACTTATCAAGTATTACTTATGTATTAATAACTTTGCTTAGGTTATATGCATATGTTAAAGGATAAACATGTAAGGGTGTCTCAGTACCACGAGGCTCCCGTTTACACAGGGTATAGGGAGGGTCGAGATGTAGGCAGCCTTACTGCCATATATGTGGAGAGGCTATCTCAGTGGCTCGAGCCTGCATCCTCAGGAGCCAAGCGGCAAGACTAACGTCACGCCAGGCGATGCCCTCTATAAAGGATAAACATATATTAACTATAATTAATAACTAGAAAGCATCTTGCCTTTTACTAGATGATGTACATGATAATATCTCCCAACTATCTACAATCTAGCAAAGAACTTTTTTTGACAGGTTTTTCTCTTATTGTACAACTTTGGTTGTGATGTAAAACAGCACATCCCGAGCTTACTAATAAATATTAAAATAACTAAAATTATAATAACGTTCACAACTTACATGCTACAATTATTTACATGCTTTTTACTGAATATTTCATGTAGGGATGACATGGTTGCAGCAATCAAGTTTCAAGTTGGTATGCAAAAATGGCAAGACAACTATATAACTTGTGACACGGTGACACCATGATTCTAACCTTTATCTCCGCGCTGGTAGTCCTCCCATCTCAACTCCTCGTGGCTTTTCTCTTTGTATGCAGGCATGGCTGATATTGACTCCAGTTTTCCAGCAGGCTGTCCCCCAGTAGTCTCGGTCTCTGGTGTCGCAGAATAAGGAACTACTCTACTCCCACCTTGTTGGCTGCCAAAGGCTGACTGCCCAAAACCTGGGCT
The DNA here is from genome assembly GCA_029216955.1 of Iris pallida. NCBI lineage: Eukaryota > Viridiplantae > Streptophyta > Magnoliopsida > Asparagales > Iridaceae > Iris > Iris pallida. The sequence continues at coordinate 3,827,225 of JANAVB010016191.1, read as the reverse complement.
ACCAAATGTAGGTGTTGTCGTCTGAGCACCTGCAAACACTAAAATACATTAGTCATCAAGCATAACTATTTGGTATTAGCCTCATAAATTCTTTGTCTGCCAATCATTTATCAAGCCAAATTAGGGTTAAATAAAGGACAAGACTTTCTCCGGAAGAAATCCCTCTCTAACTGGTGTATCCGACAAGCTATGGAAAGGGGAAAACAGAACACTAACCAAAAGGAGAACTCTGAGTACCAAAAGCTGATGGCGTCGTTCCAAACGGTGTGCTGCCAAAAGTAGATGCTGACTGACCAAAAGAAGGGGTAGAACCAAAACTGAAGGAAGGAGAACTAGATGCACCAAAAGCAGTAGTAGAAGATCCAAACGCAGGGGCACTGGATGCACCAAATGCTGGAGTGCTGGATGATCCAAATAACGAGGAATTTGGAGCACCAAAGGCTGATGTACTTGTGGAACCAAAAGTTGGGGTACTTGAAACCCCAAATGCTGATCCTGTGTTGCCAAATAATGGCGTCGACGTGGACCCAAATGCTGGGGTAGTCGTAGAACCAAATGTTGGGGTACTCGTGGCACCAAAGGCTGGGGTTGATGTTGCACCAAATGCAGGTGTCGAACTAGCACCAAATGCGGGTGTCGAACTAGCACCAAATGTGGGTGTTGAACTAGCACCAAATGCAGGAGTACTTGTCGCACCAAAAGCAGGACTACTTGTCGCACCAAAAGCAGGTTGACTGGATGCACCAAAGGGTGTGGTGGAACCAAATAGATTGCCGCCAAATGCTGGTTGTGTTTGCTGGAATGTGCTGCCAAATGGGCTGGGTTGGGTGGGAGTAGATCCAAAACCTCCAAAGGTTGGTTTCTGCCCAAATGCAGAAGAACCTGTTTAAGAAGAATGAATCAACATCAAATGGCATTTAGTAAAAACAGATACAACCAAAACTGCATAATAACTGACAACAAGAGTGTGACAATAGTACTAACTAGTTCATGCCTTGCCAGTAAACCTAAAGTTCCAACTTTTGAAATCGGAATAGTATACTTAAAGAAGAATTTAGGTATCAGCATACAAGTCATAGTGATTATGTATCCAAGATAATGAGTAACAAACACAACCTTCCAGCAGACAGTTGAAATTATATACCTTCATATCCCATATTTCACTTAGAACTGGTGATTATTATATGATTTTCATGGCTAACAAGAAACCCTCTATGAGGATGACAGTCATTTCCCTGGAAACCAGCCACCCATCATAATATGTACATGTGTCACATGAGATGCAGATACATGCCTTGCAGATGCCATGTTCAAAGTCCTGTGCAAGGCCAGAAGGGTATATATCTAAAGAATTGATATAGTATAATATAGGCAAAATATTTATCATGGTATAGGACTATAGGTGCACCAACAGCTCCATATGACACAAATGTGTTCGACATTCATCTACTAGGACACGAATATGTGTTTCAATCAATATTAGTCTCCAATGAAATTCAAACATCTGCTAAAACTATAGTGGATAAGTAGCATAACTCTTTCTGATAGATTGGACAGCTCCTTCGCTGGCTATTCCAAGTTCTGAAGTTGGGGCTTATCCTATCCCCAGGGAGGTTTTTAACGATCTCTCGATACCCGTGATAAGCTTCATAGTTTTTATGGAAATACTGCTAAGTTGTCAACGTAAAGTCGCTCAGATGAAATATAGAATACATGAATTTTTTTTAATATATGTATGTCAGGGTTAGTTACTAGTTTCAATTTTTTACAAATTTATATTTTTTGGGAACTTGTGGGAATGTTTTTGTATTTATTAATAGGCTTTTGGTTCACACGCCCAATTGCAGCAAGTGCTTATAAAAAAAAGCTTTTGTAACCAACTATATAGGGGATTTTGGTTTATTATTAGGAATTTTAGGTTTTTATTGGATAACAGGTAGTTTTTAATTTCGAGATTTGTTCGAAATAGTTAATAATTTGCTTCATAATAATGGAGTCAATTCTTTATTTGTTATGCTCTTATTAGCAAGTATGACCATATCATGACAGGTTCCAGAAAAAAATTAGCAACAATGCTCCAGAAGATAGCAAGGTATGCTAGAAACAGGCTGTGTCCACTGTCCACCCTGTAGAGTAGAACCATTATATTTTGTGTGGTTTTCTAGTCCTTGACTCCTTGGCTGTACAGTTCTTGCATCGAAATATAGATCTAAACATAGCATCAAGGTGTCTGCTAAACTATTTTGCATGCATCAGTAGGCCTATGACATAGGGTATAGGTAGAACTTGTGTAGTGTATCTTAATCAGTAATCTGAAGGGAGATCCATATTTTAGAATATCATTTTTTATCTATCACTTCTTACTTCTTCATAAGCCATGTCAATCAGAGCATCTCGTTGATCCCACTTGCGTGAATATATGTGTCCGTTGCTTGAATAGATGTGTTCATTAATGATGATATAGGCATATATCCAAGTCTCTCTCTATATATACTTGGTCCGATCATTAAATACTGTGTTCTTTCACTCTGGAAACCACTATTGCCATAATCATAATGAAATGGGTCATCGTGATAATAAAATAGGAGTGGATAGATAAGCTAGCTTATTTCAGAGAAGAGACAACGAAGCCAAACAATCTCGACATTGGGGTCTGTTACTCTACTTCAACCGACAAATGAGAGACTTGTGTTTCTTGGCTCACCATGATATGAGTGAACCACCAAAAGCAACAATAATTAGTGAGGAACTTACAATAATTAGAGTTGTCATCTCAGCCAGCATCAGCATCTGAGTAAATACGAAGTTGAAGGGAAGAGCAGGATGGAGAAAGAAAAGCTAGTGATCAAGTGTCTCGAGGGTAACAAAGAACCCGCGTAATGAAATAGTAGTGGACGGGTGAGGAACTACAACAAACTAACTGACCGTGCGAATAGCATAAGCAATGCCGGGCCATGAAATAGTAAGATAAAAAAAAGGTTTACCAGCAATTTGTCTATAACAAGTAGTATCTGGGACTAGTCCACCATCATTAGAAGTAGAATATGGATTTTGATGAAGCTCACTCGAAGTAGGGAAGTCCAATCATCGATTAATATATCATAGGAGATAGTATCGCTTGTGTATTTATGCTTGAATAAGAGAGAACCTATTTGGCTATAAGCAACTTAATTACCAAAAAAATAATAGAGCGGACTCATATGAGATCCCAAAGCTACAAGAAAAATATCACTTAATGAGTTTATGTATGATCCTCGGAGGAAGTATTTACAAACATCATATGATGTCGTGATCATACTCATTGTATAGTAAACAACATCCATGACAATCTCTCTACAATTCTCAAGCCAAGCCGAAGGAGCTTGTTTGAGAAGATAGAGCGACCGACAGAGTTAAGAAACATGCCGAGAGGATAGGAATGTCTGGATGGAGGAGACAAATATACTTCCTCGTGTAGGTTGCCACGGAGTATCCAACTGCAAGTGACCATCAACAAACAGCAGCCACTGCAATACACAAACAGTTATCTTATTATGCGGGCCAAAATGTCATCAAAATTAATACCATACTCCTGGGTAAAACAACGTGCGACCAATTGTGCCTTGTAATGTTTGATAGAATCATCTGATTTGGTCTTGATCTTATATATCCAACAACATGAAACAGGTACACATTCTCAGGAGGTAGAGGAACTCGTGATATGCATGCATACTTGCTGGAACGAGTATAATGTAGGAAACAATCATAAGCCCCCAAGTTCATCTTATCCGATGGACAACGTTCATGAAGAGGATATTGTCGCTTCAAGATTCTAGGAGCACAGCCGATGCTCGGTGAAGAAGGCATAGGCAAGACAACAGTAGAGGGGGTCTTTGTAACGGGACAAAGACAATGATTTACTTGAGTCACGGGAGGTGGAGTAGGATGAACAAGTTCAACATCAAGATAAGTAAAAGTAGACCCTAGTGACCTAGTGAGGGCTTTGCAGATGAGAGCTCTATGGCACATCTAGAAGGATACAGGAAACCTTGGGTGAGGTCTCCATGGATGACACATCAAGAAAAAAGATATTAGAAGTAGGGGTGAGCATTGTTCAGTTTTGGACGAAAACCGAACCGAACCAAATAAGAGATTCGGTTCAATTTCAAAAAAAATCAATTCGGTTTCAGTTTCGAAAATACTAAAAAAATTATTCGGTTTCGGTTTTTTATTTCGGTTTCGGTCCAAAACCGAATAAGTCTTATAAAATTATGTAAATACCCTCAATTCTATGCATATTTTGTGATTAAAAATATGTATATTTTGAAAACAACAATTCTATGTGAGTGTTTTGAAGTCCAATTTTGGTAATTTAACAACCAGTCCAACTTTATGCGCAACTTTGAAATTCAACAAATGTGTGTATAAAAATTACAATTTTTAATATAATTTAACCACGATCCCAACTTTGGGTCTAACCCATTAAACATTAGAAATAGCCCAACCGAACAAACCGAATAAACTGAATTGATTATTCGATTCGTTTCGGTTTCGGTTTCGGTTTTGAATTTTTGGAATTTCGGTTTATTCGGTTTTGACTATTTTGGTTCGGTTGAAACCGAATAAACCGAACGCTCACCCCTAAGTTAGAAGGAACGGTTGGTGGATGAAAGAAAACGATGATGAAGAGGAAATAAAAAAAAGAAAAAGAAAAGTGTATTTTGCTCGAAAAACTCAATAGGACAATCAATTGCTAGTGGGTGTAACATCAATATCCCTTGTGATGTGAACTTATCCAAAAGAGACAGACCTAACAGATTTTGCAGATAGGTGAACACTCGTATAATGAAACAAGTGCACCCAAAAACCCAAAGATGAGAATAAGAAGATTGAAAGTAGAGACTTCAATAGGGAGTAGGATTAGAAAGAACAAAAGAAGTCATCTTGTTAATGAGTAACGAGATACAACTAAATATCCAATAGTAACCAAGGAAGAGACAAGGAGAGAATGTGCACTCTCGATAATGTATGTGACTATGTTTGTAGTCAGTGACACCAGTTTGTTCGGACATCCAGCACAAGATTGAAGAAACCCGAGTTCTTAATGATCCCACTGATCAATGATCCCAAGGACAATTCAATACTAGCAGTTATACATCGAAGATTATTCAAAGTTAGAAATTTCTAAATCCTGGTGTATGTATGTTCTTACTTGATGAAATTAAAAAAAAAAAATCAAGCAAAACAGCTTAAAATGCTACAGCTACATATTTAGGACTTGACAACAGGGTTACAGGCAACTTTTATCCACAATCAAGTAGAACAACACAGAAAGTAACTGCGAAAGCAATCGATATTACCAAAGGACGAGGAAGAACTGCCAAATGCCGGAGTCGACGAAGCCCCGAAGGAAGGCGAAGCACCGAACGCAGGTGTTGGAGAAGCGCCGAACGCCGGAGTCGAGGGCTGCCCGAACACACCTGTGGACGTGCCGAACATCGAGCTCCCCATCTGCTGCGCGCCGAAGGGGTTCGGGCTCCCGAAGGGCTTCGGAGCGAAAGGGTTACTGCCAGCAGCATTGTTCGTCTGCCCGAACACCGACGGAGACCCGAACGAGCTATTCGAAGACTGCCCGAAAGCTACACAATCACACACAAATCACCACTAAATCAAGAAGTAAAGAAAAACATTAAATTTTGGGAGAATCCCATTCGAGATTCCCATCGACAGAATCCAAAGAAGCAACAAAAAAGTGTGCTTGGGAATTTATCGATCGAATCTACGAGATTGGAGAAGGAAATACTTACGATTGGAAGAGCCGAACATGGCTGCGGATTCCTATGCGTAGATCTCTGCAGCAAAGAAGCAGTGGTGGTTCTAAAACCCTCGATTTCTATTTATATAAATTTTCGATTTGTTCTTGTTCTTTTTGAATTTAGCTTAGAGACGACGCGGAATGAATCAGGAGAAGAGAATTTGATCGAGTACCTTTAAATTTGAGGGATCGGATCAAAATTTTAGGGATTCCTTATTGGGGGAAAAATCATTGACTTGGGGGATTTTAGGGATTGGATTTGGTTGAATTGGTTCTGAGGCGTTCTCGGGAGTTAGAGAGAGGAGGGGTTAATTTCTGCAGACTAACGGGGTGCTTTTTTCTTATCATCTTATAGGAGGTGAATTACTAATTTAATCTAATTAGAGGTGGGCCCACATTGTGCTTTGATTTTTTATAGGTTAAATTATAACTTTGATAACTACACAAGTTTTTTTGCAAAAAGATAACTATACAAATTTTTCAACTTAATCTCCTGAACTTTTATAGGTATTAACTTAATACCCTTAAATTTTTAAAAAAACTAAATTATCCGCACCCTCCTCTCCTCCACCGACTGCACCACCCTCGACCCCGTCCATGCCACCCCTCCCCCTCCCCCCCCCCCCCCCCGCCACACCCCCCTCCTCAGTCCTCCCGCCCTCGTGCGGCGGAGAGAGAGGGGGGGGAGGGGGGGCACCCGGGTGAGTGAGAGGGGGGCTGCAGGGTCAGAGGTGGTGCAGCCAGTGGGGAGAGAGGTGAGAGGACGGAATAATTTTGTGCTTTTTAATTTTAGGATACCAAGTTAATATCTATAAAAATTAAAGGTATTAAGTTAAAAAAAAATTGAATAGTTGAAGGTATCAAATTATAATTTAGTTTTTTTTTGTTATATCCAATTAAATGCAATTAAAGTTTGGCTGCAAAGAAAAACAATCATAGTTTACAGCTTTCATTGTTACCATGAGAGGAAAGATCATTTTAACCCGTAAAAAAATTAATATTTTCTCCTTATATTCTTAGCATTAGTTACATAAAATCAAAGAAAAAATACAAATAAATATCAATAATTTATACACTAATTGTATGATCAAATTGTAGCAAAATTATATATAAATTTTAATATTAATGTTGTCTTTGTTGTAACTCATATGGCTTATCACCTTTCATCTCCTTGTAACCTACATGACCTTTGGCCCTTCATTTCTTCATAACCCCCAACCTCTCTCCCTATATAAAAAGAGGATGGGATAGCTTGTAAGATGCACTTGTGTGGTTGATAATATACGAGAAAGCTTCGTCTCCGTGTGTTTGAGCTTTTGCCTTACAACACGTTATCAGTACTTTGCTCGTGCAACGCCGGAGACCCGACGTACCGCTCGCCTCGACGTCCGCCTACCGTTGCCCCGCACGCACCCCGTCGCTCGTCGCCGATCCCGCGTATCCGCAATCGTTTTCCCACTTTCTTCCACCGTACGGTAAGAAAGGTTAAAAAAAAAATTGTTAATATATCTATAATTGTTATCTAGTATATCCAATTTTTGTGACAATCTTGATTTGGAATGTCCGTGTTGCATCGGATAGATGTCCCACACGTATACACAAGATGTTGTTGATTTTTTTTTCTTAAGTGTCTATGTTTTTTTTGGTTCATGCCAATTCATCCTATGGAGCTTGTTTCTGACTTGCTTCCCGTTGGCAGTATGTAAAGCTTTCTTCTCTCACCACATACAGCTTTTGTCACCATTCACATATTCTTAAGGAAATTGTTCACATAATACCAACTGATGCTATACGGACCTATTATTTAGCCCATAATAGGACCTTGTCTACTACTAAGGGAGATGACATATTTTGATTTACTTATTGATCTATATTGACCTCCAGAACATCAAAAACTACCCTCTGTGGTATTTATACAACCAAGCAAGAGTTTGTAGTTCAAACCTTCTGCAACTTTTATAATTTTCCGTATATTGAATTATGTTATTCTAGATGCTCATGGGAAAAGCTTTTCATTAATATTAGTTCTGTGACTTTTTATTTCGGATTTTTTTTTCAGAATAATAGCTTTTTGGTTCTCATTACTTGATTTGCTATTCACATTCTGTTAACAGTTGCAAATTTATTTTCATGTATAACTTTGCTATAATCTAGCCTTTAGTATACTAGTTTTTTTTTATATATATTTGTTAGTTAATTTCTGAGAAAATAAATTTTTGATAGCAAATTTTCATGTTGAAAAAAAAATTTAGATGCTAACATTTTTTTTGGTAATGATGGATTTGGAGCGCCCCGGCGAGCGCCTGCGTCCCGACAAGCACCTCAGTAGCAATTTCTTTATGTTACTCAGTAAATTATTGTAACAGATGGGTAGTAAAAATTGTATTTTTTCTCGCTATTTTTTTGGCGTCGCTTCATTAGACATCGGAAAAATAGTTGATATTTTTTTTGGTGCCGCTTGCTTAGGCACCAATTCTTTTGTGTGTTGTTGCCTAGTTATGTTGTATGTTTTTTGTAGCGTAATGGCGTAAAAATTGAAAAATTGTCTTGGCTACATAAACAAATTCTGGCACCGCCAAATTTGGGCCTCCCAAAAATAACCTTTTTGGTTAATAATTTTTCAAAGGCAACGCTCATTTTGAGCACGCACTAAATTTTCACATATTTTGCACAGTTCACAAATAGCGTGAATTTCTTGAAAAATCTTATTTATTCTTACATTTGACAAAAAATTTACGAAGTCTCTCCGAATATGCTCACCTATTTGGGTATGATGTCAGAAAGAACTTGGGGCTTGGTTCTTAAGAGGTCCCCGGTGACCCTCCTCCCTCATTTTCCCGCTTGGTCATATTCACGTAGAGCTACTGAAAGGGGTTGACCGAATATTATTTTTTGCTCAAATTGTATTTATAATTATGCATTTTTGCAAGAAACTTATTGACCTCTCTATATCGGCCCGTCGATCGATATAAGATAATTTTTAAACAAAAATCATTTTTTCAAAACCGTTGTTTTTTTTATTTACTATTGTTTGTTGTTGCTTATACAAACCAAATCCATATAAATATGTCGTTTTATACGTTGACTGATCAAGATTTTTTCTCCTGTTGTAGAAAAATGTCGATCAAGATTGATTTTCCCATCCTTGAAGCCTCTGGCAAGAACTACTTGGACTGGACGCAAGACATCCAGAACCATCTAGATGCGCAGGGCCTCTTGGACGTCATCTATAACGAGTAAGAGCGTGAAGTGGAAGTCACTCGCTCAATGAACGCCAAAGCGATGATTCTATTCCGCAGGCATTTATCTGACGCCATGAAGGCGGAGTTCATTGAAATCTCCTCGCCAAAGACGCTATGGGACTCTCTGAAAGAGCGCTTCGACCACCAGAAGACCATATGGCTACCTGAAGCACGCCATGACTGGTTGAACCTGCGCTTACAAGACTTCAAAAGTGTAACTGATTACAACAATGAAGTCTGCAGGATTCGATCACTTCTCCAATACTGCGGTGAGATATTAACCGACAGTGATTTATTGGAGAAAACATACACCACATTTCCTTCCACTGACAACTTGCTCCAAAAGCAATATCGTCAGTCTAAGTTCACCAAGTTTCCCGAGCTCATCACCCAGCTTTTACTAGACGAGAAGAACAGTCTCATTTTAATGAGAAACAACAATTCTCGTCCTGCTGGAACAAAGGCAATTCTAATGCCTGATGCAAACGCTCTCCGTGGACCAAATCCACGGTGGAAACGAGACAAGGGCCAGTCGTCCCAGCCAAGGAACAGAGGTGAGTTTAAGTCTCGCCACCCAAAGCGAGGTTCTAACAAGAACCAAGGACCTTTGACTCCTAGGCAGTCTCATGGTAAGAACCAACGGGCCAGTCGTCCCAAAGCGAGAGTGGAAGGCCAAGCGCCTACTCTCTGCTAGAAATGTGGTGCTTATGGTCATATGCAACGGACCTGCAGGGCGACCCCCAAAGAAGTTAATAACTATCACAAGGGACGTCGAACCTAAGCAAATCTGGTCAACGAATGCGAAAATCTAAATCTTGAGACCCCCGATTTTGTAGCAGAAATGGAAGAATGAATCTCCATTTTCTCTCTATATTTGATTTAAGTCATGAAACTTTTGGTGGTTTGTATTTTCTGTTTTCTCGATAAATTAAAGTTCTATTTCGAGCACTTTCCTCAAACGTGTGACAAACTTTAATTTTCTTTACTTATAGGCATGGACCACGGGACAGTGGATTGTCTGGTTGATAGTGGAACGACTCACACTATCTTGAGAGATAAATCATACTTTATCTCCTATACGCCTAAAGTAACCTCAGTGACAACCATTTCGGGACCCTCAACCCTTGTTCAAGGTTTTGGCAAAGCCCGTTTTTCGTTGTCCAATGGTACTCCCGTTGAAGTATCAGAGGCCTTATATTCTCCAAGGTCCAGTCGTACCTTACTGAGTTTTAAGGATATTCGAGAAAACGGATTTCATGTTTAAACTGCTCGAGAACATGGCTTCGAGTATCTTTTCATTACCTCCACTCAGTACGGCCAAAAGCGTATCTTGGAGAAGTTGAAATGTCTTTCAAGTGGTTTGTATCTCACTACGATACAACACATTGAGAGTAATCTCATCATTCGCCGAGCGCCAGTTGATGAGAGGACTTTTATGCTATGGCATGACCGGCTGGGTCATCCGGGTCAAAATACGATGCTTCGTACTATGAATGCATCGCATGGGCATCCTCTTGGAGGAAAGAATTTCGTTATAAATCCGAAAAGCCTATGCCAAGCTTGCTCGATTGGGAAGACGAATCTCAAGCCACTCCATGTGAAACCTACGAGATTAGTTTCTCAATTCCTTGAGAGAATTCATGGAGATATTTGTGGACCAATCCAACCAACATACGAACCATTTAAATACTTTATGGTTTTGGTTGATGCATCGACTAGATGGTCACACGTAGTGTTGTTGTCCACCCGAAACGCAGTATTTCCTAAACTCCTCGCCCAGATCATTAAGTTAAGGGCTCACCATCCGGATTATCCGATAAAGTCTATTAGACTTGATAATGCCGCGGAGTTTATATCGAAGACTTTCGATGACTATTGCATGACTTTGGGAATAAATCTTGAACATCATGTTGCGTATGTTCATACCCAAAATGGCCTAGCGGAAGCTTTTATAAAGCGACTGCAAGTGATAGCGCGGACCTTGGTTATGCGCACCAAACTCCCACTATCTGCATGGGGCTATGCAATTTTGCACGCTGCAAATTTGGTCCGTCTGAGGCCCATGGCCACCCAACCACTTTCCGCATACCAGCTGGTTACTGGATGTGAGCCTGACATCTCACATTTACGCGTGTTTGGGTGCCTAGTCAATGTTCCAATTGAGCCGATAAGGCGTTCAAAATTTGGACCTCAGAAGCGACGGGGAATATATGTCGGTTATAACTCTCCGTCCATCATTCGCTATTTAGAGCCCTTGACAGGCGATCTCTTTACCGTGAGACACGCAGATTGTGACTTTGATGAGGCAATCTTCCCGTCGTTAGGGAGAGAAATGTACGCTAACGTTGATGAGGAACGACGTGAATTAGCGTGGCATGTGCCCGCTGTTGCTCATCATGATCCCCCCTCTGCACATAGTGATAAGGAGGTGCAGAGGATTCTAGGTCTGCAAGATATTGCAAATCAAATGCCAGACGCATTTAGCGACCTAGCAAAAGTCACGAGATCAATTATACCTGCTGTAAATGTGCCTGCAATGATAGACGTCCCTGAGAGACGCCATGTTCCTGTGAAACATGTTGCTCCGGTCGAACCCACCGAGCAAAGGACGCTGCCATCGGCCGTCCAGTCCGCCGTTATTCCCAAGAAGAAGGGAAGACCGGTTGGTTCCAAAGATGTTCTGCCCCGGAAGCGGAGAAATCTTGTTAAAAGCGTTTTGCCACATGAGATCATTAAGGATCACGGTGATGTATTAGAAGAGCGCGTTCCAGATGAAATACCTATTCCTAATCATGCCGATAACCTCGAAATATCCGTCGAGTATGCTAGCTTAGACGATATTTTGAAGCGAAACGAAACTGTCATCGATGATGTGTTCATATACTCAGTGGCCACTGACATTATGAACAATGATGACATGGAACCTCGTAGTGTTGCCGAGTGTCAAGGACGAACGGACTGGTCACAATGGAAACAAGCAATCCAGGCTGAACTAGACTCCTTAGCGAAAAGAAGTGTGTTTGGACCCGTTGCTCCAACACCACCCAATGTTAAACCAGTTGGTCACAAATGGGTTTTCCTAAGGAAGCGTAATGAGAGAAATAAGATTGTGTGATACAAGGCTCGCCTTGTGGCGCAAGGCTTCTCACAACGTCCTGTAATTGATTACGAGGAGACGTATTCTCCCGTAATGGACGTCATAACGTTCTGCTACTTAATCAGTTTAGTAGTTTCCGAAAAACTGAATATACAGCTCATGGATGTGGTCACAGCCTATCTCTACGGGGATCTGGACACAGAGATATACATGAGAGTCCCTGAAGGACTAAAGATGCCTGAATCAAGTAGTTCCCGACCACGGAACGCGTTCTCGATTAGACTGAGGCGTTCGCTATATGGATTGAAACAATCCGGGCGAATGTGGTATAACCGCCTAAGCGAATACTTGATCGGTTTGGGATACGTTAATAATGAACTTTGTCCATGCGTGTTCATAAAGAAATCTACTTCAGGATACGCAATCATCGCGGTCAATGTAGATGACATGAATCTCATAGGAACCGAAAAAGACTTGTCAGAAACTGCTGATATCCTGAAGAGGGAATTCGAGATGAAGGATCTTGGGAAGACACGGTTTTGCCTCGGCCTGCAGATCGAGCACCGTAAAGATAGAATTCTTGTCCATCAAGCGAACTACACCCAAAAGGTGTTGAGACGCTTTAGTCATTTTGACGTTAAGCCGTCCGCTACTCCCATGATCATCCGCTCTCTAGACATTACTAAGGAGCCATTCCGTCCAAAGGAGGACGACGAAGAGATATTGAGTCCTGAGTGCTCTTATCTGGGTGCAATAGGCGCTTTATTGTACTTGGCCCAATGTACTAGACCGGACATCTCGTTTGCTGTGAATTGTCTAGCTCGACACAGCACCGCGCCAACACGCCGCCATTGGAATGGCATAAAAGACATTTTCTGCTACCTTAAGGGTACTACGGACCTGGGCTTGTTCTATCCCTACGCGGTTTTGAGTGAGTCCAACGCTCTTGGCACTCGAAGCAACGCGACCCTTGTTGGCTACGCCGATACGGGGTACTTATCTGATCCGCACAAGGGACGTTCCCAATCTGGTTATGTCTTTACCATTGGGAATACGACGATTTCTTGGAGGTCTCGCAAACAGACCTTAGTGGCTACTTCAACGAACCACTCTGAGCTACTCACGCTTTATGAGGCGACTAGAGAGTGTGTATGGCTTCGAGCTGTTATTGGCCATATTCGAAGTACATGTGATCTTCCATATGACCCAGATGAACATGTTGTCGTCTATGAGGACAATACCGCTGTTATTGATCAAGCGAAACATGGTTACATCAAAGGGGATGCAACCAAGCACATATCGTCCAAGTTGTTCTTTACACATGAACAACAAGCGCTTCAGAAGATTGAAGTGCAACACATTGGATCATAGAATAACCGTGCAGACTTGTTCACCAAGTCACTGCCAAAACACTCGTTCCAGAAACATGTCAGAGCGATTGGACTTAGGAAGCTTTCAGAGCCCTTGTTAGCAATTCGGCGAACGGAAAAAATTCGGGACGAAAAAAATACGAGTATAAATCGCTCAGTGCCAACAAAATACGTTCAAAAATTCGGACAAATATTCAAAAAATGAAAATATTGAGGTTAGAAACTTCACATTATTAAATATATTGTTAAATTTGGTTAATTAAACAGGTTCTCAGCACGTTTTTTGTGCCAAATAATTCAATAATTTCTACAGAACACGTTTAAAACTCCGCATGATTAAAATTTACGTACTGATTTGGATCTGTCAAAAGTACGCAAGTATTATACGTTTATGAAAGATACGAAAAAATTCACGTATAATACGAGTTTTATTCGGATGATTGCTAACAAGGTTCAGAGCTAGCCTAAGTGAAACATGTTTTTCGCACCCTGTTGTGTGCATGTGAGGGGGAGCGCCCCCAACGAGCGCCTCCAAACGCCCTGTTGTGCGTATATCCCGCGCCCTGTCGAGTGCGAGTGAAAAGGGAAGCATCCTGATGTATGCTTGTGTACTCTTTTTCCCTTTGACCAAAGTTTTTCCCACTAGGTTTTCTTTGGCAAGGTTTTTAACGAGACACAGTTCAAATCTCTTATTCACTAAGGATTATTATAATCAGGGGGAGTATCCAGTTGTATACTTCTAAACCATCGTGTACTCTTTTGTCCTTCGATCAGCAGTTTTTCCCACTGGATTTTTCCTGACAAGGTTTTGACGAGGCACCTTTGCAATGGTTAGTTTACCCCCATCACACTGACCTGTGTGTACTCTTTTGTCCTTCGACCAAAGTTTTTTTTTCCACTGGGTTTTCTTTGGCAAGGTTTTGACGAGGCACAAGTAGATGGTCAAACTTGAAGATGCAAGCTACAGACAGACGAAGAAACTCAGAGATGTTTACAAGCAGAATTTCTGGAGAGCCAAGGGGGAGTGTTGTAACTCATATGGCTTATCACCTTTCATCTCCTTGTAACCTACATGACCTTTGGCCCTTCATTTCTTCATAACCCCCAACCTCTCTCCCTATATAAAAAGAGGATGGGATAGCTTGTAAGATGCACTTGTGTGGTTGATAATATACGAGAAAGCTTCGTCTTCGTGTGTTTGAGCTTTTGCCTTACAACAGTCTTATTATTTTTATATTGTAGTTGTTGCGAGTGATAAGAGACATATTTATTGATGAAGTTATTTTGATATAAATTATGTTTAAAGTTGTCATAAGTAATTTTTCAACGTTTATAATAATTTCGTTAAATTTTGTAGAAGACAATAAAATAATCACCAAGAGTTAATTGACAATAAATTGTTGATGTTATGTATAATGTAATTGACAGTAATCTATACTATCAACTTTTATTAACAAAAACATAAATGATATAAAAAAAAATTATTAGATGGAATTATCATCCAATCAAGTGGCACATATATTTACTATTATAATGCGGCTTGGATGCAGCTCAAAGGTGAGCCATGCAAGTAATAATAAAAGAAAATTTTAATCATTATATTTAACAACGACCGTACCTCATATATATCCTAAAAATAATTTAAAAGACTAATAATAAATATCAAAATAACTTAAAATTATTATAACTATTTAAACACATATCCAACTATAAACATATATATATAACAAATTCAAATTAGAATATACTTAATATTTAAATTATTTAACCTAATTACATGGTATTATCTAAACATATATCCAAATGGAACAAATTTTAATTAAAACATGTTAAATATTTAAACTATATTTAAACTAACTATATGATATTATCTAAACATATATCCAAAATTATATTAAAAAAAATTAATTAAAATATATTTAATATTTAAACTATATTTAAACTAACTGTACGGTATTATGTAGACATATATCAAAAGTTCTAATTTAATTTTTTTTAACAAAAAAAAATTTATACACGTAATTGCACCTGCACGTTACTAGTCCATTTGTTAATGACTTTTTGCAGTTTAGAAACTATCCATTTACAATACATGCATCCACGATAGTTATTGATAGCGTATCGTTTTTGTTTATGGAAAGATATCCTTTAAAGAACCATTTTTTTATAAGATAAGAAATAGAAAAACTTTTTTTTTTCAATGATAAATAGGTTGGAATTTTTTAAGTCGTTTGTACTTGGATTTTTGTACTTTTCCATTATTCCGGTGTTTCTTTCTTCAACAATTAGTAATTTAACACCCAAAGTTAGCTACAGTGGATCCTGTTACTATGACAACTAAAGTTACTTCTATTTGTTGATTTATTTGAAATAAATTTCTATTAGATCAACAAAAAAGTTGGTTTTAGTCCTTTCAACTTTATATGCTTTAGCTTCAAGCAAACTCTTGAAATGTCCTCTTCAAACCCAAACCATCCCCTAGATTAAGTGGAGGGATGGTTCATCGGTGGGGCCCACATATCATAGAGGGGGATATGGTTGGAACATCAAATCAGGAACAGCTGATCCGGTTCTGTTAATATTTTCTCATTTCTCGTCTCATTTACTTCTTATTAAGGGAGGATTAAGCTTCATAGTTATACCTAGACATGTAAACTTAAGATCAAGAATCATGGAATATCCTGAATAATTGTATATGTTAGGATGATTGAAGGAAAAATTATCCTCTTAAGTGCTAGTTTGCATTGAAGTTGCATTTCGTTCGAGATTTCAATTTGGCATCAAAGCAAACGTTTGTCATTCCATATTTCAAACATGTCATTTGTTTCATAGTTCAGATGGATGTTTCAAAAACTTAACCCAACCAACATTGAACATTTGAAAATTGGGGGTCAAATAGTTATATTATTCAAATATGTTTTTATTTTGCGATTCCATTTTAGGTGGACAAATGAATTTGTGCTAAAGTATAACTTTTATAAAATATTATTATAATTGCGTAATATTTAAATTTGGATCGCCGATTGTCAAAAAAATTTTGAGATGACCAACATTATGCACGAAATATTGTATTGTATGTCTTTGGGGTCCACTGCTTTCAACTTCTACCATTTTTTTATAAATACAAGGAATAATACGTCATTGTGGTTCGATGTATTAATTTTTCATCATCCAACAAGAATCTTATGCCTCTCTTCGATAACCACAAGGGTCACTCGAGTTCGGCATTACCATGTTAATTTTTATTTGTAACCAAATACTAGATAAATTTAAAAAATATGAAAACAAATACTATTTAAGCTTTCCTATAACAAACAACCCAAACACATTTTACTATTAAATAAATAAAGTAACTTGAATAATAAATAATAATTTGGCTCTATAGTTCACTGGTCTGCAGATCAAGTGGTCACCAATTGGATCCCGGTTGGGCCTTATTTTAAGGTATTTAAAATTTAAATATTTGTTTTACCCTTTTCTAATTTGTGACTTTTTTTAAACTTCATGTTGTTATCTCTACTATTATAAAGGGAATTTAAAACGGCTCAAAATTGAGCCATTTAAGCCGTGTATATCATCAACCATTTTTTTAAAAAAAAAAAGAAAAATAAGATTTTAAAATTAGACTATCCTTCTTCTTTTTTGTAGGTAACCGAACCCTCTCTCCTCACTTAAAAAAATTAAGAACCATCCAATACTAGAATATATTTAAAATTAAAATTATGTTTAAACTAACTTACATAATATTATCTAATTAAACACATAGCCAAAATTTAAAAAAATAATTATAACAAATCATATTAAAAAAATATTCAAATTATATTTAAAATATTCTAATATAATTTAAATTTTTATATACTTTATTAATATTATCATTGATTTTTTTATATGTACAACGCATGTGAATGTGACTAGTTAATGTTAAAAAGCTTTATTATTACAATCGAAACCTCTCGCCATTAGATTTTTTTTTATGTAATAACGTTTTTCTATTCTAATTCTCTCTATCCTAAGCATATTTTTCATTCAACTTTTTTTGGGTAAAGGTGATTATATCTCGTACAAGTTAACTACTGAGAAATAATAAGACAAACAGTTTTTTACAAAAATCACAACTCTATTTTAAAATATTTTTTTGGTAAGAAAAAACATCTTTATGACAAATCAACATAAATTTTGTCCATAAAATTTAGTAACATTTTATAACAACACAAGTAAATGTCATGTTTATATATATAATGTAGCCAATGATCTCTAGCCTAGTGGTAGTGGTGAGACATACAGCCCAAGTGGTTAGGAGATCGATTCTAATTCACATGCTGGCCAATGATCATCAGCCTAGAGTCTTCAACAGCACAATATTACCTAGTCATTAGTGTCACGCCCCGAGTCGACAAACGTTCGTCCCCGATGTTATTTTGCCGATTCGATCGTCCTCGCTAAGGCGTGATGCTGTACGAGTCTGGAATTGCACTCGTACAAGGCAAGAACGTTACGTTGATTTGCATATTAATACGCCAAGTTGAAACTTCATAAATCACATGAGAATATAAGATGCAGTATAGGAAGATAGAAATTTGCTTTTCATTCATAGCTTGCAACGAAGTGCAAGTCGTAATTACATTTGTCACTCCCCGTTCCCGGAATGCGTATTTTTATATATGTACAACTCATGTGTATTTATTTAGTATTTATCATGTATTATTCTGTATTTAAATTCCTTTAGTTTCATGTTAATTAATTATCTGCTCTTTAAAATTTTCATGTTAATTAATTTCCTGCAAATTTTATTTCTGTAATTATATTTCCGCAATTTTATTACCTGCATTTTATTTGTTGCTTTAGTCTTATTGGGTTTCGGCTTGGATGGATCTGTGCAACCCGGCCCACTAACTCCCACCTACCACCACCCTTCCTATTTAAAGCTTCCATCTCTTTCTCTCTCCTCATTACTTCATTCTCACCATTACTTCTTCTTCTTCCTCTCATTACTCTCCACCACCTACCAGCAGCAGGAGAAGGCAAGTGCAAACTTGCTTCTTGCTTGGAGAACCATTTTTGTGGTTCATTTCCCTTCCTCTCATGATTCTGAGAGAGATTAGTTCTTAGCATTTTTGATTTCTACGGCTGGTTTTCTCTAGATCTAAGTTATAGTATTTCGGCTGTTCATGGGTTCTTGATCCACCAACTTAGCGTGTATTTCTGGCACTGGAACAAGGCTCCATGGGACTTGGAGTTTGGGAGATGTTTCACGCACACGTTCTTACGTGCTCGCGTAAACATCAGCCCAGTCACGCACACGTCTATACGTGTTTGCGTGTATTTCAGTCACGCTAACGTTCTCATGAGCGTGCGTGTATTTCAGTCACGCTCATGTCTGTGCGTGCCTGCGTGACTTTTGAGTTACGTCCACCCTGTGCGTGCGTGTATTTTTAGCCACGCTCGCATTAGAGTGCGTGTATTTTCAGTCACGCTCGCGTTGTCTGCGTGAATTTTGAGTCACGCTCCTGTCTTTGTACTGCGTGCGTGACTTTTCATGCTCATGTCCCTGAGCTTGCGTGCGTGACTTTTCACCCTCACGCTGCGCGTGCGTGCGTGAATTATTTGTCACGCTCATACGCTCACGTTGCCAGCACGTATCACTTGTCACGCATCACTTGTCACACCTCACTGTTCACGCTCACGCTTACCTGAGTGTACTCCTTTTACGCTCACTCCTTCATGCCAGACTTGGCGTACTTTTCACGCATACGATTCTTGCGTGACTTTTGGACTTAGCTTAGACTTGTTAGCATGACTTCCTGACTTGGAAGTTTTATTTGTTCTATATTTTATTCATTTAATGTGGGCATGATAATTCTCTTATTATATCCTTACGCCTTTTTGCATGAACCCGAAAATCTTAGCATGTTAATATTTTAATACCTATGGTTGTGTATTAGTGCCAAGTGTCTGGATTGGTATATGGATATCTAGTGAGACTGGAACTTGACCTTGAGAGTTACAGACTCAACCCTATTTAATGCTAATGACTTTCATGCCTTGTCACCATTAATGACGATGGTTATCTTGACTAATTTGATCATGCGTTCCTAGTTGGAACTAAGAGACTGGCTATTCGTCTTATTGAAATAAATGAATGAGACACGTTCATGTTATGAACTATTGCAATCGACTGGCTGATCCCGAATATTGACATACATGCACATGCAGGCTTCAATCTATTTATTTAATTTTTATTTATTTATTTTCTACAAAAGAAGCATGTGTACTTTATGGTCAAGGCATGATTACCGTGGTTAGATTTGATTGTTGCATTACGCTATGTAAGACCTACAACCTAGCCGCACTGGTATCGTTGTAGAGTTGAGCATATCGTACCCCGTACAAAAGTACTCATTTGAATGACCATGATCCACGGCATGGGATTTCACTCAACATAGGGACTATTAAGTTAAATAAAATAATGATTGCATGGAGAGAATGGATTTTCGAGTTCTTACATGGCAGCCCCCTTGGGACGAGTAGTACCCGACGGGCCGGCTGGTTCCCACAGATACTGTAAATCTGCCACACGGGCAGGGAACAGTATCTGCTTTTATTATTATGGTATATTGTATATTGACGGGCGTCCTGCTAGGACTCGTCTAATTCATGCATGGCGCACATGATTGACTGGATAGACTAGCCTTGCTCGCACATAGTAAGAACTATGGAATCCCTAATTGCATTATTCCAGGATAACTTGGGACTCACAATAGCAAGCCGTAGAATTTGATTGGCCGTTCAAAATGATTTGTTTGTGTACCGTACTACTCTGTTACCTAATGGGATAATCAGAATGTCAGGACATGACGGGCCAACTTCTGTCCTTGTCTGATTGGAAGGTTGGTTCGAAGTGTCGTGATGTGATGTGAATCCTAGTAGCAAGCAGAGATCTATTATTATATTCTTTTACTTACTAGTTTATGTCCTTCATATCGTCCTTCCTTGTGGTACTTGCTATTAGAGGTCTAACCTCTCTGGTTTTGCATGGCCAAATTTAGAGCCGGTTCCCGAGGATCCAGCGTACTTCTACCTCCCAGATGGTCAATACTAGGGGAATGATCGCAGGAGGACTCGAGTGGGTTCCTTACTTCACCGCTCGTCTTGTAATTTACCTTTATACTTAGCCGTTTGGCACCGACATGTTAGTCGGATTGTCTTGTACTTACTTTTACATAATTGTAATTAAGTCAGACTGCAGCTGATAACAATTGTGTATACTTGCTATACCATCTGGCTATGTTTTGTAAATCCAGATCTCAAGAACATTTTGACTGAGCGTTTGGGACGCCTTACTGCTTTATCTCACATGTTCTCTATTACTGTTTCTTGCTTGAATGATTGAGACAATAGATGTGTAATGACCATAGCAAGACTTTTATGTAGTATGCACCCCCTCGTCTGGTTAGACAGCATTGATCGTATTATACGGTATTCATCTACCCGTAATACGTAGCTGGCTGAGTCATTCCCCCGCTCTCCAGTATTCTGGTTCTGGGGCGTGACAAGGTTTTAGTGGTAGCCCATGCAGGTCTGATTTCAGACTTGTGGGGTATTTTAATTTATAGGATGTCTCAATCACACATGTTTCCCCTTGATCTCCTGATTCGTTATTCTCAACTCTTGCTTGACATTCCGGTATCGTTTGACTTCATTGATCCTTCCTATCCGGTCGTTTGATTGTTCTCTTGTCCCTTTTCTTAGGAGAACTTCGTCCGCATCGGTCAGAGCTGGACAGCAACAACAAGGGCAACATGGGCAACCTGACCAGGTTGGTCAGCAATAAGGGCCAGTCTCACCTCAAGAGGCTATCCAGGAAGAAGTAATAGTAGAAACAGCAGCTGGATCGCAGTATCCGGATGTTCCACCACCTCCAACAGTTCCACCTACCCCTATGGAAGTGGACACACCAGCCCTTCTGGAGATCATGAGAGGAATGATGGCTGCTCAGCAACATCAGATGTTGGCCCAGCAGCGCATGCACACTTAGCTACAAGAGCAGAATGTGTTGCTCAACCAAGGATTGCAGACGGCTTTGGAAAGAGGAGTGAGGACTGATTCAGGAGCATCAGCCAGGTTTTGCAAGTTCAACCCCCGCCGTTTCGAGGGCACGGAGGATGCCATCTCGGCAGATGCATGGCTTAAGGATATGGAGGCTATTCTGACAGCGGCTAAGGTACCGGCAGAAGAGCGTGTGGATCTAGTGAAGTTGTTACTTCAGGATCTCGTACGTTATTGGTGGGAATCAGAGGAAGTGGGCATCAGACGTCCTGTGGCTTGGGACGATTTCACAGCAAGATTTAAGACCAAGTACTATGGAGTTGTGGCGCAGTTTGAGCTACAACAGAAGTTTATCAACCTCAGGCAGGCCGGCAAGACTGTAGATGCTTATGCAGCGGAGTTCTGCAGATTGAGTAGATTCGCCCCAGAGATGGTAGCAACAGAGCGCCATAGGGCCATGAGGTTTCAGCAAGGGTTTCATCTCGAGCTCTTGCAATTGATAGAGGGGCACAACTGCCAGACTTTTGATGAGATATTGACGGTAACTCAAAGGCATGAGCTCACCATTCAGAGGCTTGCGACAAGGACTGGGGGTCAGAAGAGATCCCACAGTCAGATTGAAGGAGGAGGGGGAGCAGCGCCCCGAACAACAGCACCATCCACTGGCATTCGTATCCACGATGTGGCAATACGAGGACCAGCACCACTCAGGCAGCAGCAGCAACAGCAACAGAAGAAGAACCAGCAACCCCCGGCGGGCTGCACTTATTGTGGGAAGATGGGACACACTAGAGATGTGTGTCGGACATTGAATGGACTGTGTCTGATATGTGGAAATCTAGACAATCGGGTTACCACATGTCCCATGAATTCGAGGACAGGAGGACCAGGGCAGCAGTTTACTGCTCTGCCAGCACCAGGGGCAGGCCAGTATCGAGGACCAGCAGTGGCAGTTAGGCCATTGGCACAGCGTCCGTTAGTACCGCAGGCTCAGATATTTCGGCAGCAAGGACCGCCGATGCAGCAACACCAGCATAGACCACCCCAGCATCATCAAGGCAGGGGCCAGCAGCAGCATCAGGCCAGGCCGCAGCATGGAAATCAGCAAAGAGGTCGAGGACAAGCATTCACTCTGTCCTTGGAAGAGGCATTGGCATCGGGAGATGTTGTGGCAGGTAACATTCTCGTCGCCTCATATCCTGCAGTAGCATTGTTTGATTCGGGAGCATCCCATTCATTTATATCTGCACGATTTGTGACACGACTAGGAATAGAGTTCAAGGCATTGCCAGGGAGGTTGAATATACTCACTGGTAATGGGCTCGTAGAGGTTAGTAGAGTTATTTTAGCGTGTAGCGTTGTAGTTTGCGGGCATTCTTTACCCGCCCGGTTGATAGAATTTCCTGTTGGAAATTTCGACGTTATCTTAGGCATGGACTGGCTGAAGGACAGTCATGCGACAATAGATTATCGTAGAGGGAGTGTATCTTTTGATATTCCAGGCATGAAGAGGTTTACCTTAGTCAGATCAGAGGCAACTCAGCAAGGGCAGGGAGTAGTAGCGGCAATGGAGGAAGTTCAGATTCCGAAGGTAGTTGAAGAGTTTCTAGACATATTTCCCGAAGAACTTCCAGGTCTACCACCAGTTAGAGATATTGAGTTCAGTATAAAATTGGCACCAGGAACTAAACTGATATCAGATCGAGTTTATAGAATGGCGGATTCGGAGCAGGCCAAGGTATATCAACATATAGAGGAACTGAAGGAGAAGAAGTTCATCCAAGCTAGCGTATCACCGTGGGCAGCACCAGTGGTACTTGTGGGAAAGAAGGATGGGTCATCCAGATTATGCATTGACTACAGGAAGCTTAACGCGGCAACAGAGAAGAACAAGTACCCATTACCCAGGATCACGACTTATTTGATCAGTTGAGCAAGGCTAGAGTTTTCTCCAAGATAGATCTTCGTTCAGGGTACCATCAAGTGAGGGTTCGGAAGGAAGATATTCCCAAGACAGCATTTCGGTCGAAATATAGGCATTACGAATTCTTAGTAATGTCGTTTGGTTTGACCAATGCTCCAGCAATATTCATGGATTTGATGAACCGTATCTTTATGCCATATTTAGACCAATTTGTCGTTGTGTTTCTTGACGACATTCTCGTATACTCTGCTAGTGAAGAGGAGCATGAAGACCACCTCAGAAAAGTGTTGCAGGTTCTGAGAGAGAACCAGTTGTATGCCAAGCTCAGCAAGTGTGAGTTTTGGTCGGATCACATTTCATTTTTGGGTCATATCATATCAGGAGCTGGAGTAGCAGTAGATCCCAAGAAAGTAGAAGCAGTAGAGAGTTGGCCAGTACCCAAGACCGTAGCAGATGTGCGGAGTTTCTTGGGATTGGCAGGACATTACAGAAGATTTGTATCAGACTTTGCAAGGCTTTCAGCACCCATGACCCGCTTGACCCGGAAGGATGTGCCATTTATTTGGTCGGCAGAATGTCAGGCATCATTCGAGACTTTGAAGTAGAAGTTGATATCAGCACCTATCCTTACATTACCAGTTGGACCCGGAGGTTTTACAGTATATTGTGATGCATCAGGTAAAGGACTTGGATGTGTCCTTATGCAACATGGGAAGGTGATAACGTATGCATCTAGGCAACTTCGGGACCACGAGAAGAATTATCCAACTCATGATTTGGAGTTGGCGGCAGTAGTGTTTGCTCTGAAGCTATGGAGGCATTACTTATATGGTGACCGAGTGGAGATGTACACAGATCATAAAAGTCTGAAGTACATCTTTACTCAGAAGGAGCTGAACATGAGACAGAGAAGATGGCTGGAGTTGATTAAGGATTATGATGTGGAGCTTCAGTATCATCCAGGCAAGGCGAATGTAGTGGCAGACGCTCTCAGCAAGAGAGGCGGCGCGTTTATGTTGACAACGCATAGGCATATCTTAGAAGACCTTCAGGAGATAGGCATCGAAGTTATATTTCCTAGTGATATAGGAGTTCTAACTAGTCTGCAAGTTCAATCCGACTTAGTAGACAGGATCAAGGCAGCTCGGGCACAGGACCCAAGGATTCAGAAGCTTAGGACAGAATGTGAGTCAGGACTCAGGAAGGAGATGAGGATTCACGAAGATGGTATACTTAGGTTCGGATCGCGTTTATGTGTGCCTAGTGGAGATATCAGACAGGAGGTCATGGCAGAAGCTCACAGTTCTCAGTATTCTATTCACCCTGGAGGGACCAAGATGTACCAAGATATCAAGCAACATTTCTGGTGGAACGGGATGAAGAGGAAGATAGCTAGATTTGTTTCCCGTTGCTTGGTATGTCAGCAAGTGAAGGCAGAACAGCAGAGGCCAGCTGGGCTATTGCAACCGCTTCCTATTCCGGAATAGAAATAGGAGCATATTACAATGGACTTTGTGACCGGTTTACCGAGATCACCAAGTGGTAAGGACGCTATTTGGGTAATAGTAGACCGACTTACGAAGGTAGCACACTTTCTTCCCTTCAGAGTAGGACAATCTACAGAAAAGTTGGCAGAATTATATATGCAACAAATAGTCAGGCAGCATGGAGTCCCTGTCAGTATTGTGTCGGATCGAGATACCCGCTTTACATCATATTTCTGGAAGAGCTTACATCATAGTCTGGGTACCAAGTTAAGGTTTAGCACGGCTTACCATCCGCAGACGGATGGGCAATCAGAAAGAACGATTCAGACTTTAGAAGACATATTGCGAGCTTGCACTCTGGATTTTGGAGGGTCTTGGAAAAGTCACCTGCACTTGGTCGAGTTCTCATACAACAATAGTTATCAGGCCAGTATCCAGATGGCGCCATTCGAAGCATTATATGGTAAGAAGTGCAGGTCACCGCTAGCATGGGATGATATTGGAGAGAGGAAGATGCTAGGCCCAGAAATGATTATTCAGACGGTTGAAGTAGTTAAGGGAATTAGAGAGCGACTTCGAGTTGCACAGGACCGGCATCGTCATTGGGCGGACCAGCATCGTAGGCCGTTAGAATTCTCTGTTGGAGACCACGTATTTTTGCGGATCTCACCTACTCGTGGGGTCATTAGATTTGGCGTTCGCGGGAAATTGAGTCCGCGGTACGTGGGCCCATTTGTTATCCTTGATCGGATAGGCGATGTTGCTTATCGTTTATCACTCCCACCTTCGTTGCGAGAGGTGCATGACGTGTTTCATATATCTCAATTACGTAGGTATGTATCGGACCCAAGCCATGTCCTCGATCATTCTGAGCTGGTTGTTGGTACCAACCTGTCTTACGAGGAACAGCCTGTGTCCATTTTGGATCGAAGAGAGAAGATACTCAAGAAACGAACAATTAGTCTTGTCCGTGTTGCTTGGGGTCATCACTCCTTGGGAGAGTCAACGTGGGAACGTGAGGATGATATCCGATCACGGTATCCACACCTGTTTGACTCACAAGGTATATCTTTTTCTGTATACCTTGATTGTCTTGATTCTTCATGCTTATCGCCTTATGGATAGAACTACCTGATATCGTAGATTGATGGATTTACATATATAGTACTTGTTTTTGATATGGTACAATGATTGCTTGCTTACTAGAATTGCTTGTATTAGTTTAGCTCTGATATTTCTATCCGGCTTGGATTTGAAATTCCGAGGACGGAATTTTTCTAAGGTGGGTAGAGATGTCACTCCCCGTTCCCGGAATGCATATTTTTATATATGTACAACTCATGTGTATTTATTTAGTATTTATCATGTATTATTCTGTATTTAAATTCCTTTAGTTTCATGTTAATTAATTATCTGCTCTTTAAAATTTTCATGTTAATTAATTTCCTGCAAATTTTATTTCTGTAATTATATTTTCGTAATTTTATTACCTGCATTTTATTTGTTGCTTTAGTCTTATTGGGTTTTAGCTTGGATGGATCTGTGCAACCCGGCCCACTAACTTCTACCTACCACCACCCTTCCTATTTAAAGCTTCCATCTCTTTTTCTCTCCTCATTACTTCATTCTCACCATTACTTCTTCTTCTTCCTCTCATTACTCTCCACCACCTACCAGCAGCAGGAGAAGGCAAGTGCAAACTTGCTTCTTGCTTGGAGAACCATTTTTGTGGTTCATTTCCCTTCCTCTCATGATTCTGAGAGAGATTAGTTCTTAGCATTTTTGATTTCTACGGCTGGTTTTCTCTAGATCTAAGTTATAGTATTTCGGCTGTTCATGGGTTCTTGATCCACCAACTTAGCGTGTATTTCTGGCACTGGAACAAGGCTCCATAGGACTTGGAGTTTGGGAGATGTTTCACGCACACGTTCTTACGTGCTCGCGTAAACATCAGCCCAGTCACGCACACGTCTATACGTGTTTGCGTGTATTTCAGTCACGCTAACGTTCTCATGAGCGTGCGTGTATTTCAGTCACGCTCATGTCTGTGCGTGCCTGCGTGACTTTTGAGTTACGTCCACCCTGTGCGTGCGTGTATTTTTAGCCACGCTCGCATTAGAGTGCGTGTATTTTCAGTCACGCTCGCGTTGTCTGCGTGAATTTTGAGTCACGCTCCTGTCTTTGTACTGCGTGCGTGACTTTTCACGCTCATGTCCCTGAGCTTGCGTGCGTGACTTTTCACCCTCACGCTGCGCGTGCGTGCGTGAATTATTTGTCACGCGCATACGCTCACGTTGCCAGCACGTATCACTTGTCACGCATCACTTGTCACACCTCACTGTTCACGCTCACGCTTACCTGAGTGTACTCCTTTTACGCTCACTCCTTTATGCCAGACTTGGCGTACTTTTCACGCATACGATTCTTGCGTGACTTTTGGACTTAGCTTAGACTTGTTAGCATGACTTCCTGACTTGGGAGTTTTATTTGTTCTATATTTTATTCATTTAATGTGGGCATGATAATACGCCTTTTTGCATGAACCCGAAAATCTTAGCATGTTAATATTTTAATACCTATGGTTGTGTATTAGTACCAAGTGTCTGGATTGGTATATGGATATCTAGTGAGACTGGAACTTGACCTTGAGAGTTACAGACTCAACCCTATTTAATGCTAATGACTTTCATGCCTTGTCACCATTAATGACGATGGTTATCTTGACTAATTTGATCATGCGTTCCTAGTTGGAACTAAGAGACTGGCTATTCATCTTATTGAAATAAATGAATGAGACACGTTCATGTTATGAACTATTGCAATCGACTGGCTGATCCCGAATATTGACATACATGCACATGCAGGCTTCAATCTATTTATTTAATTTTTATTTATTTATTTTCTACAAAAGAAGCATGTGTACTTTATGGTCAAGGCATGATTACCGTGGTTAGATTTGATTGTTGCATTACGCTATGTAAGACCTGCAACCTAGCCGCACTGGTATCGTTGTAGAGTTGAGCATATCGTACCCCGTACAAAAGTACTCATTTGAATGACCATGATCCACGGCATGGGATTTCACTCAACATAGGGACTATTAAGTTAAATAAAATAATGATTGCATGGAGAGAATGGATTCCCGAGTTCTTACATGGCATCCCCCTTGGGACGAGTAGTACCCGACGGGCCGGCTGGTTCCCACAGATACTGTAAATTTGCCACACGGGCAGGGAACAGTATCTGCTTTTATTATTATGGTATATTGTATATTGACGGGCGTCCTGCTAGGACTCGTCTAATTCATGCATGACGCACATGATTGACTGGATAGACTAGCCTTGCTCGCACATAGTAAGAACTATGGAATCCCTAATTGCATTATTCCAGGATAACTTGGGACTCACAATAGCAAGCCATAGAATTTGATTGGCCGTTCAAAATGATTTGTTTGTGTACCGTACTACTCTGTTACCTAATGGGATAATCAGAATGTCAGGACATGACGGGCCAACTTCTGTCCTTGTTTGGTTGGGAGGTTGGTTCGAAGTGTCGTGATGTGATATGAATCCTAGTAGCAAGCAGAGATCTATTATTATATTCTTTTACTTACTGGTTTATGTCCTTCATATCGTCCTTCCTTGTGGTACTTGCTATTAGAGGTCTAACCTCTCTGGTTTTACATGGCCAGATTTAGAGCCGGTTCCCGAGGATCCAGCGTACTTCTACCTCCCAGATGGTCAATACTAGGGGAATGATCGCAGGAGGACTCGAGTGGGTTCCTTACTTCACCGCTCGTCTTGTAATTTACCTTTATACTTAGTCGTTTGGCACCGACATGTTAGTCGGATTGTCTTGTACTTACTTTTACATAATTGTAATTAAGTCAGACTGCAGCTGATAATAATTGTGTATACTTGCTATACCATCTGGCTATGTTTTGTAAAGCCAGATCTCAAGAACATTTTGACTGAGCATTTGGGACGCCTTACTGCTTTATCTCACATGTTCTCTATTACTGTTTCTTGCTTGAATGATTGAGACAATAGATGTGTAATGACCATAGCAAGACTTTTATGTAGTATGCACCCCCTCGTCTGGTTAGACAGCATTGATCATATTATACGGTATTTATCTACCCGTAATACGTAGCTGGCTGAGTCATTCCCCCGCTCTCTAGTATTCTGGTTCTGGGGCGTGACAACATTAGATGCCGTTGCGGCTATATTGATTGAAAACGAAATAAAACATACTCGACAAGGCCTGAACTAACACTTGTCGTTCCATACATTCGCCCCTTAATACATAAGTCATCGATTGAATTGGCTTCAAAATACTTCAGCATAGGAAGAGCTTCAAAACGCATCTCCGTACTTCAGCTTCAGTTTAGTTTGGAGCGTCCGCCGCATCTGGGAAAATTGGAAGAGGGGATTAGCACACTTGCTAAGTGGACGAGACGAACCAACTCGTCTAAACCAACTATGATTGTTAAGATAGGCATGATTTAGAGTTGTCTTTCTATTTAGAACTAAATGAATTCAGTTCATATCGATAGCCATCTTCGAGTAATAAAGCATACAGAAAAGCATAGTGATTTATCACGTTTCTTACCACGGCCGTGCTCGTCCCTGCATAAAACAGAGATAGTAATTATACCTGCATAAGACAATAGACAATAGATGAGCATGCTACTATCTTACATGTGGTCATTGGTGTTATGCACCACTAGGAACTTAATCGAAATTGGCATGCGACGCTACCCTTTAAGCCAAGGTTGCAAGCCTTACTGAAGGTCCCGCATGCCTCGCGCCTGTAACTCCACCTCCCAATTTTCTTAAATAAATAAATTCGATTTCTAAAAATTTTATACTTGCTATTATTAGTTTAAATGATAAATTAGTTTTAATTTAAAATTGGTAATTAGATTTTGGAGGGAATTAATTTTTGGACTACTTTTCAAATTTGAAAAGTTGTTACAACAACTTTGGGCCCACCATGTGAGTTTTAAACTGTTTCTAAACAATTTTCTGAAAATGTGAAAAGGCAAGGGGGTTTTCTGCTAAATTTCATTGTGGGGAGGGGCTTATACAAAAATTAATTCGGGCGGGAGGGGCTAATTGCAAAATTTCAATTCACTTATTTAAAAGTGAATGATCAGATTCATTTCTTTTCATTTAAACTTTCACTCTGAGTTTTCCCTCCATTGAGCTCAATCCTTCTCCTGTGGCGCGGCGGTGACGGCGACTTCAACAGTGACGACGACGACTTCGACGATGGTGCCGATCCACTCGACGACGACAACAGCTCGGTGACGAAGACTCCTCTCTCCAGAAACTCGACGATGACAACGGTGCCGATCCACTCGACAACGACGACGGCGGTGACGATCGACGACGACATCACAGGAATTGGTAAGGATGTGAACTTCGATTCGTGTTTCTCCATGAGAATTTTGAAGTGAAGCTGAATTGTTATTTTGATCATCATGATCCTCTTTTCAGTCGAAAACATCTGGAAATTTCGTCAATCTTGTGATTCGCTCGTTTGTGTTCGATCCAGAGCCATCGGTGAGTTTACTGATCTATCCTCCATTTATTCTCCGATCAATCGAACTGATCTCGATTTGGAAATGTCCAGGCGTCGGTCAGTAGAGTGATCACTTCGTGCGGCGATCGGTCGAACGTTGGATCCAATCCATTGGCATTCGAGTGAGGATTAAGCCTTATTACGTATTCGAAATCCTAACTCAGGTGAGGAAATCTGCATTTCTAAAATTCGTTTTTGAAATTCTTTTTGAAGTTCTGGTGTGAGGATTTTCTTCGGATTTTTGAGTTCTGATTTGATATGGACGATCGGACTGTTGATCTTCACAGTCCTTGAGATGTTCTCGAATTTTCGAGTTTGAATTGTTAAGGAGAAGTGTAGATTGTAACTCTATTTTCTTGAGCATTATCTGTTTGCTGAAATGCCGCAACAGGTTTCATATATAAATTTTGGCACGAAGAGCAGTATTCGAGTGCTTAGGATCGAGTTTCTTCTTCGATTACTCTTCAGGTACTGATCAATTCTCTCCTTGTTGTGTTTGTATCGAGAATTTTTTGTTAATTGTTTAGTTTGGGTCGATTGGGCAGTTGTGGCCGAGTACGAGCATTGGTGTCGTATCTGCGCTACAACCTGTATCCGCATTCAGGAGTCTTCTTGTGTCCTGCTCGAGTCTTTATGTGTCCAACCTTGTTCGTGAATTACTAGCTGATATCCAAATGGGGGGAGTTGTGTTCGGGAGATTGTGTCGGGCTCGGGTGATCAGAAGCAGAGATGGGGTTTTGTTTGTTTAAGTAGCCGTTTGTTTATTTACTGTGGGTTAATTAATGTTATGTAATAATACAGGGCTGTCATGTTTGTTCCTATAATTAAATGTTGAGTTAGCAGTAGTAACATCATGGGAGAGCTTTCCATATTCTTCTCTTGACTGAGTTCTGGAAAACTCTAACCTATATGGTGTACTGATCATGGGTTTAGTTGAAGCCTAACTTAGAATAATAGCTAAGTTGTTTATTCATTTATTATTGTTGATGCAAATATACATGTTGTAGTATTTTATTAAATAGAATTCATATGGATAAGATACGTTTGAGCTATGGGTTTAGATGAAGCTTTTTGATCGAGCAAATTTAACTATAATGTTAGTTAGAAATATCACTCTATTACTAAGTTTGAGTTTTACTAGCATGAGTGTGGTTAAACAAGAACTTGGGTTTGCTAGAATTTTGAGTTAATAATTTAGAAAACCAATTTAGAGATTATGTTTAGTTCATAACCAACTTGTACAAATTATAAATTCAGGAAGACATCCAGTTCCTGATTACCAGTACTTTCCAGAGCCAGGCAAGTACTTTTCTACGGTTTTGTGCATTTACATTCCTGTACCCTTTCTTGTGACACGTCATGGCACGATATTCATGTACTCATGTATTCATGTACTCTTGCTCTTGTACTTATTAGTGTCGGGTGGGAAAATACACTAGCCATGTGACCAATTTCGGTTACTATATATTCCTGTACCTAGCTTAGGCCTCGTACTGTGCACGCGGGTCCTAAGTCGTAGCATATTCATGTACTCCTGTGCATGCTCCTGTACTCACCCCAGCCGGTCACATGGACTAGATGTATTTCGATATTGTGCACTTGTCATGTCTGGTACTTCAGGATTATAGTTTCATTCCTGTACTTTACATGTTCCTGTACTTTACATTCATGTACTATAGTTTCTGTACTTATTTCCTGTACTTATTTCCTGTACTACTTTCCTGTACTACTTTCCTGTACTTTCATGTTCATTCCTGTATTTCATTTCCTGTACTCATGTACTCTATTCATGTCATGTTCATATTTCATTACCTAGAACTGTACTTTGCTCCGCTCCTGAATAGGATATGTTGCAGGTATGCTTGCAGGACATTGTTCTACTCTATGGGCCAGAGCCCAGGATATTAGCTGAGCAGGATGAGGCTTAACTTGAGGCTTCAGGTTTAGACTACTTAGCTTTACTTTTAGATTTTGACTTTAGAGTTCATAGCACTTTTCATTCCTGTTGATTCTGGTACATTATGATATCTGGATTTGTGGATTATGGTGATCTTTCTGGGATACATTATAGATGCTGTGATTGTATACTTTCATGTTTATCTGTTAGATTTCCCTAGTTTGGTACAGCTTACTTCGTCGTGTCTAACGACGAAGGCTGGGCGTGTCCGACTCGTGTCCAATTATTCGGGAGCGGGTCGTGACAGCGCCGAAGCACGATAATTTATTTCCCCTAGGACGAATTGGTTCCGATGCCCCGGATACCGTTTCGAAGAAAACGAACTTGTGCACAAGCTGTCCATGACCATGCCTATGCGTGAACAGTTTAATATATGCAAACAGTTTTGTATAGTGCGGACAGTATCGAACGACATTATCATTTCTCGTAACTCATGCAATGATTCATTTTCCCCAAAGCCGTACTTCCGATTTAGCGTCCCGTGGGCACCAAATTGTCCGAGACATCATAACACATGATCAACGTTTCACATTATTTTGCAGTACGTGAAATAGTCTATCTTTTTACTAGAACCTTAACCTTTTCCGTTTATGTGAGAAACTTGTATTTTTTAGAGTAGATTACTCAAAATCGATACGTTTTTTCCGAGTTCTTGACCTTAGTGGATTGGCATGCAATTAACTTGGCATCGTTCGATTTGAATGAATTCGATGCAAGGAATTAGTTTGCGGGACATAGTAGAAGGAAGGTCCGAATCACCCACCGATTACTTTGCTCGTGCCGATCGTCGAAGCGCTTCGCAACGTCAAGCTTTAGTTACGCGAGCTCCTACAATAGCACCAACACTTTGTTAGAATTCCTTCTTTTCTCCTTGCTTCAAAATTTATAATTGCATCCAGGAAAACGACGCGAAAGAACTTCATCAAAACCCAGCGGCAAAAGCTCCAAGAAAACTATACATCGGTCCAGTCCCGTCGAAGGGACTCTTATAGAGAGCTCATTCGCCGAGATGCAGCCCGCTGCATCTAGGACTTATTTCAACAGAAGTCGTTCCATTAGTTGGATCGATTCTTGTAACGTCCGTCCAAATCGATTTGATCGATGCCGCAAGGTGTTATTATTTACCAAGCCTAGCGATCGAGTCAGATGACCATCTAAGTTCCCGGCCGATCTGACTCGGCGCAAGCATATTATGAAGTCTGTCGCCTATCGAAAGCGGGGAGCTACATAATATACCACTTAGAAAAAGTTTCGTCTCGAAACTTAAGAACAAGGGTCTGACCTTAATTTAGACAAATAACGCAGGGTATTTCTCCTTCATCTCCGCCTCCATTTTTCACGTCGACTCTTCGACTGAATGGTTCCGCAAAAGCACGCGGACCAAAGACATCGACCGATTTTGTAGCACCTTCTCCTTACGGTCCAAAATTTGTATAGGCTCCTCCGAGTAAGATAAGTCAGTACGTTAACTTGTGACTGATGTGTTTGCCTTCGTATCGCAGAAGTGACGGAACCCACGGCCGAGCAAGAACAGAGCGCCTCAAGCGGCTCTAGTAGTTCGCATCGTCCGCAGGTCGGACCTTCTAACGATACAATCGAAAGGATGCTGCGCATATGGAGGCGCAGCGAAACCAGTCCGAGAACCGGCATCAGCAGGTAGAGGAACAACAGGCCCAGTTCGAAGCTCGCTTCGAAGCTCGCTTTGATGCACATGCCAAACTTCAGCAAAAGCAGCTAGATACCCTGCAGCAGATCGTCCAGACAATGGCGGCCAATGGGAATTCTACGACTACGCCTACCGTCACCGTGCCGGCGATCCAGCCCATTGCTATCGACACGAAGGGTCCCGAGCGTCAACCAGCGGCACCGAAAAAGTATAACTTTGAAGATGCGCCGAGGCTCTACTGCTGACGCGCATAGGTTTAAGCCCTGAAGATGCGCCGAAGCTCTACTGCTGATGCGCATGGGTTTAAACCCTGAAGATGTGCCGAAGCTCTACCGCTGACGCGCATGGGTTTAAGCCCTGAAGATGTGCCGAAGCTCTACCGCTGACGCGCATGGGTTTAAGCCTTGAAGATGCACCGAGGCTCCAT
The DNA here is from genome assembly GCA_029216955.1 of Iris pallida. NCBI lineage: Eukaryota > Viridiplantae > Streptophyta > Magnoliopsida > Asparagales > Iridaceae > Iris > Iris pallida. The sequence goes on along the minus strand of JANAVB010016191.1, from coordinate 3,792,629 downwards.
TGCTGACGCGCATGATCCTGATGCGCTCTTTGGTGAGAAATATGGCTTAGATTCTTTTGTTGTGTAACATCGCTGAATCTTTGCCTTCTTTGTTTGAACACCAGTGTCGATGACTGTCCCACTCCTGAACGAGGTGCTTCTGGATGCTGTCCTCTGCCAGATGGGAGTAGATTACGATGAGGAGGTGATAAATCCTGCTCGAACTGCTATCATGCTAGATCAGCCTCCCGAAAGGATGACTCAAATTCGGGAACAACTGTATGGGTTCCTCAAACGGATGATGGAGCGTGGTATTTTGAAGTCTGCCACATCTGATAAAGTGACCTTCTTGAAGCCTGAGTTCCTGTTTAGGGACCGCCTTACCTCTACTGAAGTAAAGGTGTTGAAGGTCAAGGAAGATTGGTTTTTTACAGCAAGAGGAGTACATATGACCGTTAAGCAGCTCGAACGTCAATGGCCTTTGACGGCTTTCTGTCGTCTTGCTTCCAAGAGGAGGATGTCTTGGGATCTAACCCCATCTCAGGGGGGAGCGGTGGCAGGCATCCTAAAGATCGACTCTACCTCAGATCAAAGGGATACTTTGACCGCCGTGCGGGCTGGGCCTTCTTTCACCTGGCGGACTCTACGCCCTGGGAGCATTTATAGTGACGTTCCCGTCAATACATTTGCCTTCGGCGTTTCGACTTTTGCCAATCGCATGCTGTTGATGGAGCGATCGTACCCGAAAGGTGAATTTCGGGTAGAGGGTTGGTGTCATTACGTTGCCAAATGGGACAAGCTGACACTCTGGATGCTGTCACGGTTTCAAACCGAACTCCAAGAGATGGGGCTGACTGCCGTGATCTGTGCTACTCAGGCAGGTGTTGACATCAACCGGCAGATGTTCCTCGCGCTCATAGAGATGTTTGATACCCATACCGGGACCTTCTTTACTCCGGTGGGGGAGCTAGGCCTTGCACTTCATGAAATGCACGAGGTATCAAAGCTCCCTTGGAGATCAGAACCCTGTGAGGAGTACTTTCCGACCAACGAGGAATTCCAAGTCCTGTGGGACAAAGCTTAAGAAATGATGACCGTCTTCAAGAAAGTGGCGAGTCATCATTACTATATGCAGAAGAGGGATAAGAGCGGATCACAACCTCATGTGACCGCCTGGAGGGATTACGTCTTCAAGCAAGATAAGGAGGATCCCTCTCAATTTACCACTCCGCCAGCGCTTTCCCGTAGCGAAGTGCTTTCTGAAATGAGCAGGTTAGGTGAGAAGAATCCCCGAGAAAACGAGGATCGGGAGTCGGATGAACGCTCCTATAGCTGTTTCTGGCACCTTACTCATCGGATGTCGTCGAAAGCAGTATTAGCTGCATATCTGATGGTTTGGCTTCGAGATTACGTTTTTTCGGGCGGGTCAGGCTCCGTAGAGAGGGTAACCCGGAACTTAATCCTGCCAGCAGTGAAGTTAGTTTTCGGCCGGCGTCTGGCTCTTCTCCCCGCGATGGTGTGTAACCTGCAACGAGGTTTACGGGAGTTTGCGGGAACGTGGTTCATGATCGCGGTAGGAATGACAACTTCCCACGTGCCGAACTGCCATTTCACTATCTGATGGGGTGGTTAATTTTACACCATCCAAATGTAATGAGCCCGGGTTCAGAAGAAGACCATAGGGCCGGAGATGCATTCCTTCGTCGTTTCCACCAGAGGAGCTGGTTGCATTCTGGCGTCCCTGTTTGCAGGAAGGTTTTATCCCGCCATCAGGGGTGGGAGATCACCAAAGTAGGACCAGTCTTCTCGGGTTTTGAGGCCGGTGAAGATTTGATGGACTCGGGTGAAGACACCACCACTCTGCCTCCATGGGAATTCTACTGGTTGCAAAGTATTCGGCCATCCCATCTGGTGTACCGGAACAGGAATCAGTGCTATCTGGAACCGTATTTACCGAGCCGCTTTGTACGGCAATTTAGTTATGCTCAGCTGGTGTTGGATAATCCCAGTATCATTCTGGGGTATGCTGAAAGTTTGTTGGATGGTGCACGAGCTTGGCATTACTATAATGTCAGATGTACCGGAGCTCGCTTTACACTGCCCGTCCAGAATCCGCGGCCGCCCATTCTTTACTCGGCCGCCAAGTTTTACTGTGTTATGGCTGCCGCGCCTCCCGGATATGATAGGGAGACCAGTCTTGTTGTAGGCACCCCGTTAGCGGTGACCGGGCACGTATCGGCTAGGGCTCGATCGCACCGTCCGCCAGAGGCGGGTTATCGAGGTGCCCCTGCCATGTCCACAGGGGGCCAGGCAGAACCCTCGGTCGATCAATCAAAAAGACGAGCAGATATAGAGGCTGGATCTCCTGTATCGAAGAGGCAGAAGAAGGCATCGTCACCGACGGTGTCATCGGACTCAGCATCTGCAGAGGTAAGGATATCCCACATAGTCTGTTTTAGGTTCAACATTTCATGTAACCAATGCTTCCTTTTTGTAGGAGCCGCTAAAAAGGAGGCCCCGTACTCCAAAATCTGGCGGGAGCAGGCCAAAGGAGATGGCGGGCTCGTCTGAAGTGCGCATCCCGCCGATTATGATGTCTCCCATGGAGGAGAACCCGGATGATGTTGTTGTCGTGGAGATTCCAACATCCCCAGATTATGTCAGAAGGGAAGCTGAGGATGCAGCAGCTTCCGAGATGATGAAGGCCGCAGCGGGGGCCTTGTATACCGAGGGTCCAGCAGACACGGGGCTTCCTGGTGATGAAGTGGGGTGGAGTTCGTCGTCTTCGGACGACGTCGCTCCAGAGTTGCAAGAGTCTGTTACGGGGGCAACAGATATGGTTGGAACAGAGGAGAGGGTTGATTCCCCTCCTTGTCATGATGAGGGGAGGTCGGCTGCATCATTGCCGAGCCCTACCCCAGACTCAGCAGCGGAAGCTGAGGTGGCTACCGATCAGGAGGTAGCGACAGATCCTGTCCCTGTAGAGAGATTTGATGAGGAAAGTGAGACTCGGCTGCCGGTCCTGACTTCAGGGGCGAGTCAGGAGACAAGTGTTGATCTCCCCGTTCTGCAAGGGGAGGCACTGGCTGTTGATAGCACGTTGGGGGCTGATGAGGTGGCCACTGACGTCGGGGGTTCTTCCGTGTTTGGGAAGGGTAAGGGTTTAATGGAACCCTCCGTTGCTCCTTCTACTTGGGGTACTATCTCGACGCCTGCCTCGGCTTCTTCGATTCCTTTGGCTCTTCGGGCTAGTAGTCAAGCCCCTGTTGATGAAGAGCCTGTTGATACCGAGGGTCCAGTGTCACGACCCGCACCCTGATTAGGGGCACGAGAACGTGGGTACGTCCAGCCTACGCTGCAGTGTCGGCGGTAGAACGCTGTATAGGTCATCTATAACATCTAACATCTAACAATAAGATATATAAACCTGTCATCTCCGCACGGAGGTATAACATAACATCTCAACTCTATATCTCAAACACAAGTCTAGGAAAGATAGAGCATGATATGGAATCAGATGAAAGGAAGAAACTGAATATAATTAGAGTTATCATACCACACAAAGTAGATGTCCAACACAAATAAGTACAAGACCTGAAATATAACTAAGTCACAACTAACAATCGGAACAATCCGATACAAAATGAAAACTATAAACACTAGACTAGACTAGGCACCCTCTACTGAGCTAGATGCTCCTGAAGGTCACCCTCATGTGTCCCATAGAAGGTAGGACAGTTACCATCATCATCTGTAATATTTTCAACAGGTCCAGTCAGGACAGGAACGAGCACAATACATCTCACGCAGTTCATATCATGTTGGAAAATATAAAGCATGCAAAGAGTAAGATACATGGTCTGTAAAGAAATATATAGAAAAATGAGAGAGATTTGATAACTGGAAATATCTATATATATGATAAGTAAGAACTGTAGGTAACCTGTGATTTATAGCATGAGATGGTTATATAAACGGGTTAGGACAATGCAAGGGTAACTCCATCATACATGATTGTACCATGGACATATACATGATTTCACAAGATTTCACAAGATGGGATTTTGATCACATAACCATTTCCTACTCACCCTCCCCAATCGATACATAAGGATCCAGTCAAGTTACGTTATTTTGCACAAAAGGTTTTTATCATATTTGCTCACGTGATCATGAGAGTACAAGATTGCACAAGAGCATACATGAATAGAGGTGTACATGAAATACAAGATGTTCGTGAAAAGCACATAACAACTGTATTTGATGCACCCCGAGGGGATAACATCGCATGACAAGATCCATATAGTACCAATCCGTGATAATAACGTGACAGCATCATATAAAGTAATCTAGAGGAAGAATATAAATCCTAACAAGTATGAAATGATCAGAGAATGTACTCGCCTGTCACCCTGTATGACTGATATGAATAGATATCCAAACTGGTGTCACAGAGTCCTATTTAGAGTAAAACAGGTCACAATATATCCACAATGGTAAAATTAGAGTATACAATGCATACTACATGATTCTAGGTCAATCTGGTCAAAAGTCAACTCTTGGTCAACTCTAAAAGTCAAACTAGGTCAAACTAGTCAAAGTTAGGTCAACCAATGTCAAACTAGTTAAGGTTTAATCATACTTGAGTCACTAAGTCATTTGAGTTAGTCCTAGTCAATTCTAGGTTAATTAGGTCAGGTTTGACCTAAGGTTGACTTGGTCAACTCTAGTCAAACAAGGTCAACTTAAGTCATACTAGGTCATAAGGAGTCAACTAAGTCAAACAAGGTCAAGCAAGTCAAGATTTAGTCAAATCTAGTCATCAAGCCCTTCTAAGTCCTTTCTAGGTTAATTAGGTCAAGGTCTGACCTATAGTTGACTTTGGTCAACTATGGTCAACATTTTGGTCAACCTAGGTCTAGCAGGCCTAATGGTCTATCCTAACTCATAATCTATAGGCCATAGGCTAGTATATCTTGGGCACTGCATATACATCTATATATAATACCATATATATACACATTCATATATATATATATATATATATATATATATATATATATATATATATATATATATATATATATATATATATATATATATATATATATATATATATATATGTATATAACATACCATATATAATATAACATATATACAATTATATGGAGGGAAGGGAAAGTGAGAGTGTGAGGGTGTGAGGGGGTCAAGGGAAGGGGTAGTGGTGTGTGTGTGTAACAGTGAGAGGGGGGGTTCTCAGAATTCTGAGAATGGGCACAAACACACACACATTACATACATATATACACACACCTATACATACCTATATATATATATATATATATATATATATATATATATATTTTATATATATATATATATATATATATATATATATATATATATATATATATATATATATACATATATACACTCACATACACATACACATATACCCACACACTCATATACATATATACATACATATACAGTGTATATACAGGTAATTACACACATATATAGATAATAAAATCAATTCAAAATCCATTTTTAAAAACTGGAAAATACTAGAAATTTGGAAAACACTGTGCAGTGAAGGTAAATTGGGGGGAAACCCAAATTAAACCTAAAAACCTAGCTAAGACACAAATACAGTGGTTGGTAATCGTGCCCCCACATGTATACGTGTCGTAGGGGTCCCTAGGAGTCTACCACGACACGACACAACGTGTCCAAGAGTCAAAAACCCAAATCGGGTAAGCTTCAGACACTGTGCAGTGTCACAGCGTCGTGCACGGGTTCACGTGTGTGTGGGACACGACACACACATCCACGTGTCTCGTGGTCACGTGTCCAGGTTCGCCTAGGGTCAGGCTATGTGTTCCAGTGTCTGTCTCGTGTCCACATGTCTCCAGGACACGATACGAGGTCCGTATCAGTCGAGAAAATACGACTGATACGCGTGTTTTAGGCCATGTCGTGCACGTGTTCCAGCGTCTAGTGCACACGACACGAGCCACGTGGGATCTCGTGGTCATGCCCACGTGTAGCCCACATGTTGGGCTACACACTCGTGCAAACACGAGGTGTCCAAGTGTCGTGTCCGCACGACCCGACGCGCGCGAAGTGTGCTCTGTGCAGTGCGCACAGTGCAGTGTAAAACCCGTGCAGTCGAGATATCTCCCTAACCACTCGATAATTTCTCCTAAAATTTTGTGTGCTTAATGACAGACATTGCTCCCTCGTGTACGTAAATTTTTGTGTCATAAAATTCAGTGTCGTGTCCGCTATCAGTGTCGAGCAGCAGGGCAGCCGCACGGGGGTGTCGTACAGTAGGTTCGTGTCCATTTTGGACACGAACACGAGTCCAAATCGTGCTCAGTCAGTAGGGGTTTTAAATTACACATATAGGGCTACACAATCATGTAATTTGTTTTACAAAACACTAACTTTTATTCCTAAGTGGCATTTCACCAAACACTAGAATTAAAACATAGATACGTGTCCGATACGGACACCAAACCAAATCCATATCCTACCAAACTTGGCCTATAGGTCCATGGTACCTAGATGCATGCAACCATGAAGAGAAAACACAATATTAATAGGTTTAGAGACACTTTACCTATTGAGTGAAAACTCCAAAAAAAGCCTAGAATAGGGGGGTGTCCTCTTCACTTATTGATGCAAATGGCCTTGTGTCCTTGCTTGCTAGCCTCCCTTAGCACCTTCAATGTTGTAGGGTCCCAATGCAAAAGACTTGGGTGAATTTAGAGCTAATTTGAAGAAGTTATGGAGGTTTGAAGGTTGAGGGAAATTTCTAGGTTTTTAATACATGCAAAATGGTATGTAAAGGATTTGATGTAGTTATATAAGAAGGAGGCATGGTAGGGGGTGCCCTTGGCTGGTCATGGCAAGGGGGGTGTCCTCTTGCCTTCCTTCAAGGTGAAGGCAAGGACTTTGTGCCAAAATTGAGATCTTTTGAGGGTTTCAAGGAAAATATCACATATGTAAATATCCTAGATATTTTCCTACATTGACTAATATGTAATATCCATCCTCTAGTCTCTAGGTTAGTGGCTAACCTCTAGATTAGGGTAAACTAGGTTAGGGACTCTCATGACAATAATTAAATAATAATAATTCACATAAATCCAATAATTCCAATAATTCCTAGTAAATTACCAAAATACCCCTTAGGCTAAAAAGCCCTAACTTGATGTTCTAAACCTATGACTAGGCTCATAAGATCATGGTTAGCCCTAGGTTAAGTAATCTCTAACGTTGCACTAGCAAAACATCAAAATCACAAGTCGGGGTTTTAAATAGTTTTAAAAATAACTAAAAATTACCAAAAATCATAATATGGTTTAAATATCATTATTAAATAATTATAATTACAAAATTTCAAAATTACCCTCATTTTAGAAACTGGGTGCTACAAGTCTACCCTCCTTAGAAAAATTTCGTCTTCGAAATTGGAATGGTCATACTCCTTCTAGGTTAAACACCCCAACAATCACAGTCTCAAACACACAGTCCGATAATCATATGCGTCTGTCCAAAATCATGATACTCGAAATCTTCGTCATGCTAGTGAGCAAGGCTACGATATTCACAGAGTCCTCGACTAAGGTACATACCTCTAGAATCATGGTATTTAAAATTTTTGCATTGCCGCATGCCTGGCCGCGAAAACCTTAAATTCCTACACCCGAGAAATACGTCCAAAATCCGACTATATGTCCTCACTATGCCAGCTAACATGACTACAGAAGACTCTAGATCCCATAATCGAGACGACCTAGCCCATACGACTTATCTCAGAAGAAAAATAACTCACAATGAAATATCCGAACAAAATTTATCAACTACAAGGAACAGATAGAATCAAATTTTAAGACAGTTATAAGGAGGCAAATGCAGAAATAGAATCGAAAAGGTTGGAACCTGCAATCAGCTCTCCCTCTGCTTGTGCATCATAGACTGCCATGGCGAAAACTCGCCCTGGCTGGCCTCCCTTGGCCTGCTGCTGATGCTGGACAAACCTCTGCTGCTGAGTCTGCAACGGTGGTCCCGTCTGCTGCCCTGTCGGAGCCCTAGCTCCTGCTGCTGCCTGAGCCAATCGTGCCAAGTTCTTGGGGTACTCCCTCAACTGATGCTCTGCTGAACCACAAAGCAAACACAGGCCCTGCCTCTTCCTGCAGTCGTCCCATCCGTGACCTTGCTTCTTACAGAAGTTACATATAGGGTGCTGTTGCTGCCTAGGTGCCTGCTGGTGAAGTATATATCCCTGGCCCTGAAACGGCTGCTGAACTGGCCTCTGCTATATGTGAGGGCGCTTGGCTGGCCCTGCACTAGAACTAGCCCCTAAGGTATCACTGCCCCTCTTCGGCTTGAGGCCGAAGTCCTCCTCTGCAATCTGTGCATCCATCAATATCTGATCGAATGTCGCGTCACGGCGTCCCGAGGTGCGGGTGCGCACTGCATGAATAAGTCCCCAACGGAACTTACGAGCCATCTGCCCCTCATCCTGGATCATATCGGGAGCGAACCTGCTAAGGCGGAAGAACTCTGCTGCATACTCGTCCACCGACGAGTTCCCCTGCACTATACCCACGAACTGGCCCTCCAATGCGGTAAGAGCCACGTCCGAGAAGAACTTCTCCTTGAAGAGCCTCCGAAAGTTCTCCCATGTTAGCCCTCTCACCGACGCATGAGGATCCGTGCGGAACCATGTCAGCACGAATCGGCTGGCTGCGGCCGAAACCCAAAGTGCTCTAAGAAGCTCTGCCAGCTCCATGCTCCGCTGCACGTCCTCTAGCCAGTCGTCTGCATAAAGGATGCCTCCGTGCCCGTGAAATCCCTGGAGCTCATCTTCCTAAAGTCTAATACTGTCCCCGGCTTGGACTGCTGCTGGTACGGCTACTGGCCAGTAGGGCCCTGTACCGTACCCGGTACCACTCTCTCCACTGCTGCTAGTACGAGCTGATGCGAGTTCTCCATGCTCTGCCTCAGCATCTCAATCTGACGGTGTGATGCCTCCAACTGGCGCGGCGATGCCTCTGCCTGGGCCTGCTGAGTCTCCATCATCTGCTGAAGGAGAAGGAACATATGATGTGTATCCGTCGGCATCGGTGGTGGTGGCGGCAGTATCTCCAGAATGACGACCGATACCCTCTGGGGTGGAGGTAGTAGACCTCCCTGTGCAACTGTCGGGGTCTCCGGGATAGTAGAATCACTGGGGGCAGTCTCGTGAACCTCCTCCTCAGCCTGATCAGATCTATCGGGCAAGCTACTCGATCCAGTGGCCTGCGGGTGCGTCTTCGTCATCCTGGAGACGAATTGAAACAAGGAGATCAAAATGGCACATGAGTAGATTTATCAAAGAAGGACAGTTAATTTAATACAAGAAGAGTAATCATGATAATCAAAAGATCAGAAATTTTTCCTAGGTATGATTGAGAAACTCCTATCATGTCCTAGGTCCTACGTCCTAATTGTAGGCTCGTAATTAGTACTCTAAGTCGAGCACCATTACGAGATCGCGCTAATTGCGACACAGACCTGCATGGGCCACCACAAAAATGTGTCACGACCCACACCCTGATTAGGGGCACGAAAACGTGGGTACGTCCAGCCTACGCCGCAGTGTCGGCGGTAGAACGCTGTATAGGTCATCTATAACATCTAACATCTAACAATAAGATATATAAACCTGTCATCTCCGCACGAAGGTATAACATAACATCTCAATTCTATATCTCAAACACAAGTCTAGGAAAGATAGAGCATGATATAGAATCAGATGAAAGGAAGAAATTGAATATAATTAGAGTTATCATACCACACAAAGTAGATGTCCAACACAAATAAGTATAAGACCTGAAATATAACTAAGTCACAACTAACAATCGGAACAATCCGATACGAAATGAAAACTATAAACACTAGACTAGACTAGGCACCCTCTACTGAGCTAGATGCTCCTCAGGCTCCTGAAGGTCACCCTCATGTGTCCCATAGAAGGTAGGACAGTCACCATCATTATCTGTAATATTTTTAACAGGTCCAGTCAGGACAGGAACGAGCACAATACATCTCACGCAGTTCATATCATGTTGGGAAATATAAAGCATGCAAAGAGTAAGATACATGGTCTGTAAAAAAAAATATAGAAAAATGAGAGAGATTTGATAACTGGAAATATATATATATGATAAGTAAGAACTGTAGGTAACCTGTGATTTAGAGCATGAGATGGTTATATAAACGGGTTAGGACAATGCAAGGGTAACTCCATCATACGTGATTGTACCATGGATATATACATGATTTCACAAGATTTCACAAGATAGGATTTTGATCACATAACCATTTCCTACTCACCCTCCCCAATTGATACACAAGGATCCAGTCAAGTTACGTTACTTTGCACAAGAGGTTTTTATCATGTTTGCTCACGTGATCATGAGAGTACAAGATTGCACAAGAGTATACATGAATAGAGGTGTACATGAAATACAAGATGTTCGTAAAAAGTATATGACAACTGTATTTGATGCACCCCGAGGGGGATAACATCGCATGACAAGATCCATATAGTACCAATCCGTGATAATAACTTGACAGCATCATGTAAAGTAATCTAGAGCAAGAATATAAATCCTAACAAGTATGAAATAATCAGAGAATGTACTCGCCTGTCACCATGTATGACTGATATGAATAGATGTCTGAACTGGTGTCACAGAGTCCTATTTAGAGTAAAACAGGTCACAATATATCCACAATGGTAAAATTAGAGTATACAATGCATACTACATGATTCTAGGTCAATCTGGTCAAAAGTCAACTCTTGGTCAACTCTAAAAGTCAAACTAGGTCAAACTAGTCAAAGTTAGGTCAATCAATGTCAAACTAGTTAAGGTTTAATCATACTTGACTCACTAAGTCATTTGAGTTAGTCCTAGTCAATTCTAGGTTAATTAGGTCAGGTTTGACCTAAGGTTGACTTGGTCAACTCTAGTCAAACAAGGTCAATTTAAGTCATACTAGGTCATAAGGAGTCAACTAAGTCAAACAAGGTCAAACAAGTCAAGGTTTAGTCAAATCTAGTCATCAAGCCCTTCTAAGCCCTTTCTAGGTTAATTAGGTCAAGGTCTGACCTATAGTTGACATTGGTCAACTATGGTCAACATTTTGGTCAACCTAGGTCTAGCAGGCCTAATGGTCTATCCTAACTCATAACCTATAGGCCATAGGCTAGTATATCAAGGGCACTGGCATATACATCTATATATAATACCATATATATACATATATATATATATATATATATATATATATATATATATATATATATATATATATATATATATATATATATATTTATATATATATATATATATATATATATATATATATATATATATATATATATATATATATATATATATATATATATATCATTTATTTATATATGTATATAACATACCATATATAATATAACATATATACAACTATGGTCAACATTTTGGTCAACCTAGGTCTAGCAGGCCTAATGGTCTATCCTAACTCATAACCTATAGGCCATAGGCTAGTATATCAAGGGCACTGGCATATACATCTATATATAATACCATATATATATATATATATATATATATATATATATATATATATATATATATATATATATATATATATATATATATATATATGTATATAACATACCATATATAATATAACATATATACAATTATATAGAGGGAAGGAAAAGTGAGAGTGTGAGGGTGTGAGGGGGTCATGGGAAGGGGTAGTGGTGTGTGTGTGTAACAGTGAGAGGGAGGGTTCTCAGAATTCTGAGAATGGGCACAAACACACACACATTACATACATATATACACACACCTATACATACCTATATATATACATATATACACTCACATACACATACACATATACCCACACACTCATATACATATATACATACATATACAGTGTATATACAGGTAATTACACACATATATAGATAATAAAATCAATTTAAAATCTATTTTTAAAAACTGAAAAATACTGGAAATTTGGAAAACACTGTGCAGTGAAGGTAAATTAGGGAAAAACCTAAATTAAACCTAAAAACCTAGCTAAGACACGAATACAGTGGTTGGTAATCGTGCCCCCACATGTATACGTATCGTAGGGGTCCCTAGGAGTCCACCACGACACGACACAACGTGTCCAAGAGTCAAAAACCCAAATCGAGTAAGCTTCAAACACTGTGCAGTGTCACAGCGTCGTGCACGGGTTCACGTGTGTGTGGGACACGACACACACATCCACGTGTCTCGTGGTCACGTGTCCAGGTTCGCCTAGGGTCAGGCTATGTGTTCCAGTGTCTGTCTCGTGTCCACGTGTCTCCAGGACACGATACGAGATCCGTATCAGTCGGGAAAACACGACTGATACGCGTATTTCAGGCCGCGTCGTGCACGTGTTCCAGCGTCTCGTACACACGACACGAGCCACGTGGGAACTCGTGGTCATGCCCACGTGTAGCCCACATGTTGGGCTATACACTCGTACAAACATGAGGTATCCAAGTGTCGTGTCCGCACGACACGACGCGCGCGAAGTGTGCTCTGTACAGTGCGCACAGTGCAGTGTAAAACCCGTACAGTCGAGATATCTCCCTAACCACTCGATAATTTCTCCTAAAATTTTGTGTGCTTAATGACAGACATTGCCCCCTCGTGTACGTAAATTTTTGTGTCATAAAATTCAGTATCGTATCCGCTATCAGTGTCGAGCAGCAGGACAGCCGTACGGGGGTGTCATGCAGCGAGTTCGTGTCCATTTTGGACACGGATACGAGTCCAAATCGTGCTCAGTCAGTGGGGTTTTAAATTACACATATAGGGCTACACAATCATGTAATTTGTTTTACAAAACACTAACTTTTATTCCTAAGTGGCATTTCACCAAACACTAGAATTAAAATATAGATACGTGTCCGATACGGACACCAAACCAAATCCATATCCTACCAAACTTGGCCTATAGGTCTATGGTACCTAGATGCATGCAACCATGAAGAGAAAACACAATATTAATAGGTTTAGAGGCAATTTACCTATTGAGTGAAAATTCCAGGAAAAGCCTAGAATAGGGGGGTGTCTGTAATGCCCGTAGTTCGCATTACGTATTGGGAATACGTGTACGTATTTTGGGCTCGTATTTTTGGTTTGTCATAATTAGTTAGCCTTGGGTTTTATTTTGCATGTTGCATTAGCATGGTTTATCATGGCATTGCATTGGCTTGGTTTGGTTCGGTTTAGTGGGTTTGGCTTGGTTTGGTTTTATGTGGAGAACCACTCCCACCATAAATATCAATCCCACTCTCTCTTCCATTATTACATATTACTCATTTCTTCTTCTCCATCTTTACTTCTCCACCTACCAGAAGAGAGTGGAGAGCTTAGGCAAGTGCATCTTGCTTCATAGAGGAACCCCATTTTTATTGTTCCATTGTCTTTCTCATGTGTTTTTAACCCACTTTAGTACTTGGCATTTTTCATTTCCATGGTTAAATTTTTGTAGATCTAGTTTTGTGGTATTTCCAGTTTCCAGGATTTTGATCTATCAAACTTGCATATTCTTGCTAGTTGATGATTCCATGTTGTAGAAAATTTTATTCTATCCCATTTTAACCTATGGAAGTTCGAATTTGGACTCTGGATGATGGAATTATGGAGCTTGGAAGTAGGGCTCATGGTGTTTTTCTTCTCTGAAATTGAGGAGAAGAACAGTACTTGACCGCATGACTATTTCATGCGGCAAGTGGTTTTTCTAGCCGCATGGCCTTGCAATCATTAATTTCATGCATGCATTAAATATTTGCTTGATAAGTGCTTGCTTGCATGTAACAGTTAGTGGCCGCATAGGCCTATGAATATTTATTATTTATTATAATATGGCTTGCTCTTAAATATTACTTACTTTTAATATTTCCTTGCCTGCATGCAATCCACAGTAGCTAGCCGCATATGAAACAATGAGCCGCATGGAGACTAAGCATTAGAAATAATGCATTAGCACACAATGTATATTTTGCTTGAAACACTAAGCCTGGCCGCATGGAGCAATTCCATGCATTACCATGCATTTAATGCATTGCCATACATTAAATAAAAGCATTAAGCATTGCATTTCAATTGCTTGCATCAGCAAGCTTTCCTGGAAACAAGCAATGAGCCGCATAGGCTACTGTAGATTCAATACTTAATGCATTTAAGTCCCTACTTTTATACTTAATGCATTTAAGTCCCCACTTTTATACTTAAGGCATTTTTAGTCCCCACCTTTATACTTATAAGTATTTTGTCCTTATATGTTTTTGTCCTTATGTGTATTATGTGCTTGGAAGCACAGCCGCATAGGCTTAAGCAACTTAATTGCTTTTTTGCATTTAGGCCCTTTAAATACTTAATGCTTTATCCATAAGGCCTTGTATTCTAAGGCTTTTTCAAGTACTGTGCTTTAAGGCTTAATGCACTTAAGTCCTTAGTAATTAATATTTTATGCTTTAATGAATTGGTTTAAGCCTTGGAAAAAGGGTGAGCCGCATAAGACTCTGATGGTTGAATGCCTTTTTGCATTTAAGACCCTACTTTATTATTTAATGCTTTATACATTTTAGACCTTGCATTTATTACTTAAAGCTTTAAGCAATTAAGGCTTTAATAATTATATTTAATGCTATTGTTTGTGCAAGCACGTAGCTTGCATGCATGTAGCTTAGGAATTAGCTTGCATGCATGAAGCATCTGAGTGCTTATGAGCCGCATGGCCCCTTTTGTAGTAAGCCGCATATGCTAATGCACTTGTGAGCCGCATGGCCCCTTTTGTAGTAAGCCGCATATGCTAATGCACTTGTGAGCCGCATGGCATACTATAAATAATATAATCATTGTTTGGCCAAGTGGGTTTAATGTATTGATTATTGTTGGGTCCCACATGGCCACTATACTTGAGTGGCCACGTGCCCCTTTTCTTTGTTTGAGTGAAGCTCGCATTTATTGTCTTTCCACTTTCTGTCTTTTCTGACTGCATGAATATTTCTTGTTAGCAATTACTCTTGGCCGCATGGCCCCTTCAACAATTTTCTGGCTGCATATGCTTTGGCTGGCCGCATGGGTGGCCTCCCACTCTCTTTGACCGCATGTTTGTTCTCCCACTTTTGGACCGCATGGGTCCCACTTTGATTGTTTAATATTTTATTTGTCTGAATTGTGGTCCGAATTTCTTTCCACTCCCAACATGAAGTTGTAGAGCTTCTCCTTGGTTTCAAGAATATATATATATATTATATTATTATTTTAATTGCTCAAGTTTCTTCTCTTCTTGATAATGACATGACTTGATAGTGACCCGCCGTGGTGCACTCCTGACAAGATAACCTGACCTGACAACTTGACATGATAACTTGGCAGTGAACTTGACATGATAGTGGCCCGTCGTGGCGCACTCTTGACATGATAAACCTGACCTGATAGCTCTCGGAATGCTGTTGCGACGGCTAACACGACTTGACAAGATTGAATAACTTGGACACCGTGGATGATTGTGTTTGTACAAATGAACCCGTCTCGTCTTGCATCATGTCTAGGACATGAATCCCTGGTTTACCACGGTCAAGGATTCATACTGAATATGGCTAGGATTAATGACTAGATTGATCAAGTAGTTTATGGAGAGACTTTTCCAGTTACCTGTTGCCCCTTTGATCCCGGCCTTATATATATATACATGGGA
The DNA here is from genome assembly GCA_029216955.1 of Iris pallida. Lineage (NCBI taxonomy): Eukaryota > Viridiplantae > Streptophyta > Magnoliopsida > Asparagales > Iridaceae > Iris > Iris pallida. The sequence continues at coordinate 3,776,834 of JANAVB010016191.1, read as the reverse complement.
TTTGTTGCTATCCGTCGAGATGAGCACACTTCCAGCCCGCCGTCGAGTGTGGTACCTTAGGACACATGTATCTTACTACAGTGTGTCTGCTATATCATGCTATCTTTTTCCTTTTCTTTGCTGGGGTCACTCAGGTAGCAGCAAGCGGGTAACTGGACATGGAAGAATCTCGCTGTATCTTGCTAGTAACTAGGCCTGTGATAACCCTAGTTAGTTAAAGTATCAAGCCGTACTTATTGCTTGGCCGTGAAATGATGGATGAAGTTTACCAGTCTATTCTTGTTTTGATTCTGTACAAGATTTTCACATGTCCTAATTTCTTAAATTATCCTGCCGATAAATGGTGGGAGAATCCAAGTTCTGTTCAGACGAAGGGTTACAACCCCGGTCCTTGTTTGGTTTACGGGTTGTAACCTGGTTATCTGAATAGTCTCATGGTTATCTCATCGTATATCATCCTGTTATGCTTTTCCAATATGTCCTGTCTTTTATTGATTCCGTACAAAATTGTCTTTTATATTCACCTGTCATGCTTTTTCTTAAATTACGGTCTCTTAATATGTAATTATATTCTCGTGTTAATTACTGGTTTTAGTTCCTAAGTGAAGCCTCTCTTGTGGCACTTGCTCTTTCTGGGGTCTGACCCAGCTGGTTTTGTATGGCCAGATACCAGAGTAGCTCCAGAGGATCTACCGCATCTCCAACCACATGGTGACCACTAGACGGAATCCTGGCAATGAGTGGGTTATTTTTGGCTCTTCCACTCTCTTGTAAAATTATTTTTTTGAGGCATTTAGCCGCCGAGCAAGTGTTAGCTCGTGTACATTTTTACTTACTGTCTGCCTACGAGCTGTAACATGATTGGCAACCTAGGGTTGATCATGTATGACTAAACTCTTGCTAGTCCTCACATTTTGTAACGACTAGCTTCATGATCAGCTGAATATGTAATGTTTGGGATGCCTTACTATTGTATATTTGGTGATCTTACATTTTGTAATATTTACTTATTTGCTTGTGATTGAGACACTAGGCTTGTTATTGACCCTAAGAGACTGATGGCTTGTAGATAAACCCTCATAAATCTAGACAGCCGTGACCGTATAGTGGAGTGGATTCCATTTCATTATACGTAGCTGGCTATGTCTGCCCCCGCTCTCTAGTATTCTGGTTCTGGGGCGTGACATGGTTTAAGTGGTGGCCCATGCAGGTCTTGTAAATCAAGATATGTGAGGGTTTACCGAATAGATGTCTCAATCAGTACTCGCCCTTGATCTCTGCTCGTATCCTCTTGATTCCTGAAATTCTTGTCCTGATCACATGCTTGTAATCCTTGATCTGTCCTGGTCCTTTCTTATTGTTCTCTATGTCGTCTTCTTCAGCGACATTGTTCCTGGCCCTGCCGATCAGCAAGGTGGATCACCTCCCGTGGACCAGCAGCAACCTGGGGATCAGGCCCAGCACTCAGAAGCAGCCTCCCGGGTCATGCCTCTCGGAGATCCAGAACCTCCGGTACAGTCAGCCCAGCCCGCAGGACAGGATAATGGAGCCTTGGTGGGACTTATCATGGAGTTGCTTGCATCGCAGGATCCTCGAGGAAACGCTTTGCGTCAGGCGGTGGCAGATGCTCTGGACAGAGGTGGACATCATGGAAACAGTGCAGCGAACAGTGACAGGACCGGAGGTCGAAAGCGATCTCGCGGCCAGATGAACCAGTCGTCAGCCCCAGCCCCGGCAGCTAGGACTTTGACCATTGGAGCTCCGAGAAGACAGCTTTGGTTACGTCGGTTCAATATTCAACCCCGACGTATTCTCAGCAGCAGAAGCAGTCTTCCACAATGGGCTGCTCTCAATGTGGAAAGCCTGGACATATTTCAGAATGTCGCAGAGCGCAGGGATTGTATTTGGCTTGTGGAGCGCCGGACCACAAGGTAAAGTCCTGCCCGTTCAGGACTGACTCATCACCAGCCATGATCAGTTCATCGGTTAGGGGACCAGCCCCAGTACCAGTCCAGCAGCAGTTTCCATCCCTAAGGCCATTGCCGACGCAGGCCCAAGCTTTTCGGCAGCAAAGGCCTCAGCAGTATGCCCAGGCGCAAGTTCAGTATAGGCAGAGGAGATTCCAGCAGCAGGGACCTCAGCAGTTTGCTCTAGCCCAGGCTCAGGTCCAGAATCGGCAGAGAGGTATCTGTATTATATTGTCTTGCATTCCTGCCGTTATTATGCGGGGTACATAATGTATTTCCTGTATCCTAAATACGACGGTATGTTCCGGACCCGAACCATATCCTAGATCATTCGAAAATGGTTATTGGTACCAACCTTTTCGTAGGAGGAGAGGCCCGTGTCCATGTTTGACCGAAGAGATAGACCCTCAAGAGCCAGGCTATCTGTTTAGTCTGTGTTGCTTGAGTTTATCCCTCTTTGGGAGAGTCAAACGTGAGAGTGTGAGGATGATATCCGATCGCATTATCCCAGCTAGTTTGGCTCGTAAGGCATAATATCTTCCTTATGCCTTACGCTTCGAATCCTTGCTTGCATGAATGACTCTATGATTGGTTGGTAGTTATAGATTGTTTGTGATAGTGTAGCTTGTCCTTACATCTCTAGCCTCTTGATTAAATTTCGAGGACGGAATTCTTTTAAGGTGGGTAGAGTTGTAATGCCCGTAGTTCGCATTACGTATTGGGAATACGTGTACGTATTTTGGGCTCGTATTTTTGGTTTGTCATAATTAGTTAGCCTTGGGTTTTATTTTGCATGTTGCATTAGCATGGTTTATCATGGCATTGCATTGGCTTGGTTTGGTTCGGTTTAGTGGGTTTGGCTTGGTTTGGTTTTATGTGGAGAACCACTCCCACCTACCACCACTCCTACCATAAATATCAATCCCACTCTCTCTCTTCCATTATTACTCATTACTCATTTCTTCTTCTCCATCTTTACTTCTCCACCTACCAGGAGAGAGTGGAGAGCTTAGGCAAGTGCATCTTGCTTCATGGAGGAACCCCATTTTTATTGTTCCATTGTCTTTCTCATGTGTTTTTAACCCACTTTAGTACTTGGCATTTTTTATTTCCATGGTTAAATTTTTGTAGATCTAGTTTTATGGTATTTCCAGTTTCCAGGATTTTGATCTATCAAACTTGCATATTCTTGCTAGTTGATGGTTCCATGTTGTAGAGAATTTTATTCTGTCCCATTTTGACCTATGGAAGTTCGAATTTGGACTCTGGATGATGGAATTATGGAGCTTGGAAGTAGGGCTCATGGTGTTTTTCTTCTCTGAAATTGAGGAGAAGAACAGTACTTGACCGCATGACTATTTCATACGGCAAGTGATTTTTCTAGCTGCATGGCCTTGCAATCATTAATTTCATGCATGCATTAAATATTTGCTTGATAAGTGCTTGCTTGCATGCAACAGTTAGTGGCCGCATAGGCCTATGGATATTTATTATTTATTATAATATGGCTTGCTCTTAAATATTACTTACTTTTAATATTTCCTTGCCTGCATGCAATCCACAGTAGCTAGCCGCATATGAAACAATGAGCCGCATGGAGACTAAGCATTAGAAATAATGCATTAGCACACAATGTATATTTTGCTTGAAACACTAAGCCTGGTCGCATGGAGCAATTCCATGCATTACCATGCATTTAATGCATTGCCATGCATTAAATAAAAGCATTAAGCATTGCATTTCAATTGCTTGCATCAGCAAGCTTTCCTGGAAACAAACAATGAGCCGCATAGGCTACTGTAGATTCAATACTTAATGCATTTAAGTCCCTACTTTTATACTTAATGCATTTAAGTCCCCACTTTTATACTTAAGGCATTTTTAGTCCCCACCTTTATACTTATAAGTATTTTGTCCTTATATGTTTTTGTCCTTATGTGTATTATGTGCTTGGAAGCACAGCCGCATAGGCTTAAGCAACTTAATTGCTTTTTTGCATTTAGGCCCTTTAAATACTTAATGCTTTATCCATAAGGCCTTGTATTCTAAGGCTTTTTCAAGTACTGTGCTTTAAGGCTTAATGCACTTAAGTCCTTAGTAATTAATATTTTATGCTTTAATGAATTGGTTTAAGCCTTGGAAAAAGGGTGAGCCGCATAAGACTCTGATGGTTGAATGCCTTTTTGCATTTAAGACCCTACTTTATTATTTAATGCTTTATACATTTTAGACCTTGCATTTATTACTTAAAGCTTTAAGCAATTAAGGCTTTAATAATTATATTTAATGCTATTGTTTGTGCAAGCACGTAGCTTGCATGCATGTAGCTTAGGAATTAGCTTGCATGCATGAAGCATCTGAGTGCTTATGAGCCGCATGGCCCCTTTTGTAGTAAGCCGCATATGCTAATGCACTTGTGAGCCGCATGGCCCCTTTTGTAGTAAGCCGCATATGCTAATGCACTTGTGAGCCGCATGGCATACTATAAATAATATAATCATTGTTTGGCCAAGTGGGTTTAATGTATTGATTATTGTTGGGTCCCACATGGCCACTATACTTGAGTGGCCACGTGCCCCTTTTCTTTGTTTGAGTGGAAGCTCGCATTTATTGTCTTTTCACTTTCTGTCTTTTCTGACTGCATGAATATTTCTTGTTAGCAATTACTCTTGGCCGCATGGCCCCTTCAACAATTTTCTGGCTGCATATGCTTTGGCTGGCCGCATGGGTGGCCTCCCACTCTCTTTGACCGCATGTTTGTTCTCCCACTTTTGGACCGCATGGGTCCCACTTTGATTGTTTAATATTTTATTTGTCTGAATTATGGTCCGAATTTTTTCCCACACCCAACATGAAGTTGTAGAGCTTCTCCTTGGCTTCAAGAATATATATATATATTATATTATTATTTTAATTGCTCAAGTTTCTTCCCTCCTTGATAATGACATGACTTGATAGTGACCCGCCGTGGTGCACTCCTGACAAGATAACCTGACCTGACAACTTGACATGATAACTTGGCAGTAAACTTGACATGATAGTGGCCCGTCGTGGCACACTCTTGACATGATAAACCTGACCTGATAGCTCTCGGAATGATGTTGCGACGGCTAACACGACTTGACAAGATTGAATAACTTGGACACCGTGGGTGATTATGTTTGTACAAATGAACCCGTCTCGTCTTGCATCATGTCTAGGACATGAATCCCTGGTTTCCCACGGTCAGGGATTCATACTGAATATGGCTAGGAATAATGACTAGATTGATCAAGTAGTTCATGGAGAGACTTTCCCAGTTACCTGTTGCCCCCTTGATCCCGGCCTTATATATATATATATATACATGGGATTTGTTGCTATCCGTCGAGATGAGCGCACTTCCAGCCCGCCGTCGAGTGTGGTACCTTAGGACACATGTATCTTACTACAGTGTGTCTGCTATATCATGCTATCTTTTTTCTTTTCTTTGTTGGGGTCACTCAGGTAGCAGCAGGCGGGTAACTGGACTTGGAAGAATCTCGCTGCATCTTGCTAGTAACTAGGCCTGTGATAACCCTAGTTAGTTAAAGTATCAAGCCGTACTTATTGCTTGGCCGTGAAATGATGGATGAAGTTTACCAGTCTATTCTTGTCTTGATTCTGTACAAGATTTTCACATGTCCTGATTTCTTAAATTATCCTACCGATAAATAGTGGGAGAATCCAAGTTCTGTTCAGACGAAGGGTTACAACCCCGTTCCTTGTTTGGTTTATGGGTTGTAACCTGGTTATCTGAATAGTCCCATGGTTATCTCATCGTATATCATCCTTTTATGCTTTTCCAATATGTCCCGTCTTTTATTGATTCCGTACAAAATTGTCTTTTATATTCACCTGTCATGCTTTTTCTTAAATTACGGTCTCTTAATATGTAATTATATTCTCGTGCTAATTGCTGGTTTTAGTTCCTAAGTGAAGCCTCCCTTGTGGCACTTGCTCTTTCTGGGGTCTGACCCAGCTGGTTTTGTATGGCCAGATACCAGAGCAGCTCCAGAGGATCTACCGTATCTCCAGCCACATGGTGACCACTAGACGGAATCCTGGCAATGAGTGGGTTATTTTTGGCTCTCCCACTCTCTTGTAAAATTATTCTTTTGAGGCATTTAGCCGCCGAGCAAGTGTTAGCTCGTGTACATTTTTACTTACTGTCTGCCTACGAGCTGTAACATGATTGGCAACCTAGGGTTGATCATGTATGACTAAACTCTTGCTAGTCCTCACATTTTGTAACGACTAGCTTCATGATCAGCTGAATATGTAATGTTTGGGACGCCTTACTATTGTATATTTGGTGATCTTACATTTTGTAATATTTTCTTATTTGCTTGTGATTGAGACACTAGGCTTGTTATTGACCCTAAGAGACTGATGGCTTGTAGATAAACTCTCATATATCTAGACAGCCGTGACCGTATAGTAGAGTGGATTCTATTTCATTATACGTAGCTGGCTATGTCTGCCCCCGCTCTCCAGTATTCTGGTTCTGGGGCGTGACAGTGTCCTCTTCACTTATTGGTGCAAATGGCCTTGTGTCCTTGCTTGCTAGCCTCCCTTAGCACCCTCAATGTTGTAGGGTCCCAATGCAAAAGACTTGGGTGAATTTAGAGCTAATTTGAAGAAGTTATGGAGGTTTGAAGGTTGAGGGAAATTTTTAGGTTTTTAATACATGCAAAATGGTATGTAAAGGATTTGATGTAGTTATAAAAGAAGGGGGCATGGTAGGGGGTGCCCTTGGCTGGTCATGGCAAGGGGGGTGTCCTCTTGCCTTCCTTCAAGGTGAAGGCAAGGACTTTGTGCCAAAATTGAGATCTTTTGAGGGTTTCAAGGAAAATACCACATATGTAAATATCCTAGATATTTTCCTACATTGACTAATATGTAATATCCATCCTCTAGTCTCTAGGTTAGTGGCTAACCTCTAGATTTGGGTAAACTAGGTTAGGAACTCTCATGACAATAATTAAATAATAATAATTCACATAAATCCAATAATTCCAATAATTCCTAGTAAATTACCAAAATACCCCTTAGGCTAAAAAGCCCTAACTTGATGTTCTAAACCTATGACTAGGCTCATAAGATCATGGTTAGTCCTAGGTTAAGTAATCTCTTAGGTTGCACTAGCAAAACATCAAAATCACAAGTCGAGGTTTTAAATAGTTTTAAAAATAACTAAAAATCACCAAAAATCATAATATGGTTTAAATATCATTATTAAATAATTATAATTACAAAATTTCAAAATTACCCTTATTTTAGAAACTGGGTGCTACATCCAGCCTCGCGGATTGAGACAGGCGGGCCTTCTTACGGTCCGTCTGCTAAAGCAGCTCCTCCGACTCCTGCTATGACGCCGCAGGTGCTGGCGGATGCAGATGAATATGTGAAATTTATCATCGAGGCAGTGTATAAAATGCTATAGAGGGGTGTATCGGCCGTGATGGATGCCAATGGGAGTTTTGCGACGGTAAGAACTCTGGCAATGCCTCATATCAACCTGATCCGTCTTTATCAGGGCCATGATCATATGGTCGACATTCTAGAAGCCTCAGTGGTCGAGTTGGACCAGCGACTTTCCGAATTGCAGCGCATCCAGCGAAACGACCTCTCCGTCCTGATAGATGCGGAGAAGAAGAAGCTGATCGCCGAGACTGAGTCCTCTTACCAGGCCACCGTAAGTGTCTGGAAACGCAAAGTGGCTGAGACTGAAGCTACAGTGGAGCGGTTGTCTCAGTCTACGCGGGAGACGGTGGAGGCACGAGCTGTGTTGGACACTAGTATCGCGGAGATTGATGCCCAGATCCGCCGTCTTGAGGACCAACGGGCCCAACTTCTATTAGATGCCGAACGTGTCCAAGCTGAACACGTAGCATTCAAGAAGGAGGAGGCAGCTTTCACCCATCGGGCTCTTACTTTGGCTCAGCAGCGGCAGCAGTTGGATGAGAAATATAAGAATAACACTTCTTTTGAGGCTATTGAAGCGATGCGTCAAGAAGCTGAACGTCGAGTCTTGGCGACTGTGGAGACTCGGGCGGCAGACTTGAGGCGTCGAATTGAAGAGCTTTCAGCCAATCCTGGAGATGTTTAGGGATTGTAGTCTCTTCTTTTTATGTACTTGCAACTCTTACTGGGGATGGTGTAGTCCTTTACTCTCTTTTTTTAGAAATAAAGAAATACACAATTTTCTGTGATGTGTTCATTTTTGCTGTCATGAACTTGGTGGTTTGTGTGGACCTATTATCTTTTGCGCACCTTGGCTTTTAGGTACAGATAATAAGTTTGAGAGAATCAATATGTTTGCTCAGAGGTAATGTGGACATGACAAATATAGGATTCAAAATGATAGAATCTTCCCACTCAGAGGTGTTATGGACGTGGTAGGAATGACTCTAGAGGATACGCGGAACTACTCATAGGTAATGTGGACATGGAAGTTCTGCGATTAATGTACGACAATGTAGGGGTTGTCTGTACGGGATGTTTACTCAGAGGTAATGTGGACATGGAAAATATAGGATTCAAAATGATAGAATCTTCCCACTCAGAGGTGTTATGGACGTGGTAGGAATGACTCTAGAGGATACGCGGAACTACTCAGAGGTAATGTGGACGTGGAAGTTCTACGATTAATGTACGACAACCCAGGGGTTGTCTGTACGGGATGTTTACTCAGAGGTAATGTGGACGTGGTAAACATGATGGGTAGCGTAGTCTTATGGGATGTAAGATTCTTCTTTGTAGGGTGTAGGGGGACAACTCAGAAGTGATATGGACGTGGTTGTCCTTCTACTGGAGGATGCTACAGAACAGCTGGGTTCCGGAAGCGTATGATTTTGTGGAAGGGAATTGTCTGTGAGCCCTGATGATTGGGTCCACAGATCCCCTGGTGGAAGCACATGTCTGAAAGATGTCAAGAGTAGTACTTCTTTAGGAACTTACCGTTGATGGGCATCATGAACAAGTCTCCATTGGGTTTGGCGAGGCGGTAAGCACCGTTTGAGTATACCGTCTCTACGATGAAAGGTCCTTCCCACTTGGGCTCGAACATTCCTGGTGTTTTGTGAGTCAACACCATCGGCCTCTTGACTGCCAGAACCAGGTCGCCTACTTGAAAAGTCCTCTGCTTGACCTTTTTGTTGAAAGCCTGTGATATACGGGCTTGGTAGAGTTCGATGCGTTGTTGAGCTAGGAGACGCTTTTCATCAGGTGTCTCCAGTTTCCGCAGACGACGACATTGATTGTCCTCTTCTGTGAGTTGGTTTGTGATTGCTACACGGAGAGAGGGTATCTGGATCTCGAGAGGTAGTACCGCTTCGCTCCCGTAGACCAGGGAGAATGGTGTGTTGCCCGTCGGGGTCCGTACCACTGTACGGTAGGCCCAAAGGCATTCGCCGAGCTTTTCGTCCCAGTCGCGTTTGTTGGATGATACGACCTTTTTGAGTAGCCTGACGATAGTCTTGTTGAACGCCTCGGCCAATCCGTTTGTTGCCGGATTGTAGGCGGTTGATGCCACATTTTGAATGCGATTCTTGTCACATAATCTGTTGAAAATATGGCTGATGAACTGAGGACCATTATCGTGGATGATCCTCCGGGGTACTCCGAATCGGTAGATGACGTGGTGCTTGATGAAGCTGATCACCCTGAAGCTTTTTACTTCTGCCAGTGGAACTGCTTCTGCCTATTTGGAGAAGTAATCGGTGATTGCTAGGATGAAGCGGTGTCCTCTCGATGAAGAAGGGGTGATTGGTCCCATAATGTCCATGCCCCAAGCTTCGAAGGGCCAGGAGGCGACTGTAGGATGTAGTGGTTCTGACGGTGTATGAATGAAGTCTGCGTGAAGCTGGCACGCATGGCACTTCTTAGCATATTCAACAGTGTCAGCGGCCATGGTTGGCCAGTAGTAGCCCATGCGTCGCAGTCGGTCCTGCAACTTAGGGCCAGGTTGATGGGCCCCGCAGGTTCCATCGTGAGCTTCTCGAAGGACTTCGGGTGCTTCTTCGTTGGACAAACATCGGAGGAGAAGTCCATCGTAGGAGCGTCGATACAGCATTTTAGTAGCCGTATCGTAGTAGAATCGAAGGAAGCGCCTCCTGACTGAGACGGCTTCTTTCGGGTCTTCTGGAAGAATTCCGTAGACAGTGAAGTCGATGAACGGGAATCTCCAATCTCGGACATTAACACCAACGCTTGTTGACATGGCATGGGCCACTCGTGAGCACAGGTTATTTTTTGGACAGACCAAGTCTCGACCCACCACTGTGACGTAGTGTTGAGTCCCGAGGGGTGCTGCCAATGAGGCTGCGAGGCCACCAGAGCATCAGCCTCCAGATTTTGTAGACGAGGTACGTGTTCGATGAAGAACTCGGTAAAGGTTGAAATGATATTCAATGCAACTTTATGGTAGGGGATCAGATCTTCATGGCGAACCTCGTATTGCCCTCTGACCTGGTTAACGACGAGTTTCGAGTCGCCGTAGGCTTCCAGATGATTCACCCCCAGCTGTTGCGCCAGCTGGAGTCCCATAATGAGCGCGTTGTACTCAGCAACATTGTTGGAGCACGGCTTTAAAAGGGAGTAAGCACGCTGGATGACCAGCTGATCGGGGGAGATTAATACCACCCCCACTCCAGCGATGATTTAGCCTTTGGGGCCTGTTCTTGAAGCACCATCGAAAAATATCTGCCAGACGGAGCCTTCTTCGGTGACGTTTGATTCTTGGACCTCATCCGGGATGTCTTCGTAGAGTTTTGAGGACTCTGGGATGGGGTGTGCAGCTAAAAAGTCGGCCAGAGCTTGACCTTTAACAGCTTTTTGTGGAACGAACACCATGTTGTATGGCATTAGCAAGATCGCCCATGTGGCAAGCCGGGAGTTTAATGATCCTGGCTTCGTCATGAGGACTCTGAGCGGATTGACTCGAGAAATGACATGAATTGTCTGGCCCGAGACATAATGACGAGTCTTTTGGATGGCAAATACCAGAGCCAAGCACTCCTTTTCAACGGGGTTGTACCGGTGTTCGGCCCCGATCAGAGTTCGACTGAGGTAGTAGATTACTTGCTCATAGCCTGTATCGCTGTTCTGAGCTAGCAGAGCACCGAGGGAATGATCCATGGTACGGACGTAGAGGATAAATGGTTTGCCGGCGACGGATGCCACCAGGACTGGCGGGCTTGTCAGATAAGCCTTGATGTCGTCGAAAGCCTTTTGGCACTCCTCTGTCCAGACGTAAGAGACTCCCTTCTTCATGAGCTGAGTGAAGGGTTGACATTTTTCGGAAAGGTTTGCTATGAACCTCCGAATATATGCCAGACGCCCCTGCAGGCCTCGAAGTTCTCGAAGGTTCTTCGGAGGGTCCATGTCGAGGATGGCTTTGGTCTTCTCGGGATCGACATGAATGACTTTCGCCGTGATAATGAAACCTAGGAACTTTCCGCTAGAAACCCCCATGAAGGATTTAGCGGAGTTCATCTTGAGTTGATGCGCCCGCATGAGATCGAAGACTGTCTTGAGGTCTTACAGGTGATCTCCTTTGAGACGGCTCTTGACTGCGATGTCGTCAACATAGCATTCGACCGTCTTGCGAAGATGTTAACGGAAAATGGTGCTCATAGTTCGTTGGTATGTCGTACCAGCGTTCTTCAAGCCGAAGGGCATCACTGTGTAGCAGAAAACACCCTTCGGAGTCCTGAATGACGTGTGTTTTGCGTCATCGGGGAACATCTTGATCTGGTTGCAGCCTGAATATCCGTCCATGAAAGACATGCGTTCGAAGCCACATGTGTTGTCGATCATCACGTCGGTGATTGGAAGTGGGAATTCGTCCTTCGGGCAAGCAGAGTTGAGATCCCTGAAGTCGATACAAACTCGTATTTTTCTATTCTTCTTGGTGACAGGGACGACGTTGGCTACCCAATCTGGGTGTTGTTCTTCACGGATGAAGCCGCTGGTCAAGAGCTTGTCTACCTCCTGATCAATGGCGTTCATGATGTCCGGACGGAAGCGTCGCTGTTGTTGTTTGATAGGCTTGGCATCAGGTAAGATGTTCAGCCTATGCATCACGATCTGGGGGTCAAGTCCCGGCATATCTTCGTAACTCCAGGCGAAGACGTCGATATACTCTTTAGCCAACTGGATTAAAGATTCTCGGTCTTCTCCTTTTAGGCTTTTGCTGACGAAGATGGGTTTGGAAGAAGATCCATTCCCAAGGTCGATCTGCTCTACCCCGTCTTCGGTGGGAGGTTCACGTAGTTCAAAACGAGACTCCCACTGTTCTCCCAGGCGTTGAGACCAAGGTTCTTCTTCAAAGAATTCTGGCGTTTGGCCTTCATCTTCTTGAGGTTGTGCTGATGTCATGTTGGCTGACAGCACTTTCTTGAAGACTGATCCGATGCTGGTATCGGAATCCCAGGTTGATGCTTCGGACGAGTGAGAATGTTCTACCTCTTCCGCATCTGAACTCTCAGGAGTTGACGGTGGCGTGACATAGCCTACCTCCCGTCGGGTTCTATTGTAGTAGTCCTGCGGCTTTCCTTTAGGTGTTGGAAGCCGGAGAGGGAGACGTCGACCCTCGCCGTAGTTTATGCCTTTATTACTTTTTAGGTCGTAACCCATCTTTTAGATGAGGTACTTTGTCTTGTCCGTGTACCGATAGACTTGCATTCTGCCGGTATCTGGTTCTGGCTCGAGTGGCGGAAGGTCTTGATGACGCTCAACTTTGCCGAAGATGATGGATTCTTCGTCTCGATTCCGTGGCGGGACTATGTAACAGACCCCTTGGGACGGGACTACTCGATTTACATGATGGACGGTCGTTATTTGTGTTTGCAACGACCGTAGAGCGTTATCTAATGTATACATGGCATTCCAATATGGAAGACTAGAATAATTAAAAGACACTCTATTATTGATGAAATGCGAGATTTTATCCCGTGGGATTACATTGTCCAGAGAGGGTGCATCTACATCAGCAGAGATATATTCTCCTAGCTCTTCGTCTGTGAGTACTGGAGTTGGATTGGGAGAGTCCACCACAGCGTTGGTCTTGGAGTCCAAGAGGACTATGCGGGCCTTTTCTGGCAGCTTGGATGGCGGCGGCTTGCCTTTAAGACGCACCTTCAGAGGTGCCTCCACTGTACCTTCGGTGATTGGCGCCTTCTCCTGTAGTTTTGCCACAAGGGGAGCCGATGTTTGAGGCGGCTTTCCGTTGAGCCGTATCTTCAGGGGAACTTCAGGAGCAGCTGGTGCTTTCCCGGGCAGTTTGATGCTCATGGAAGGCAACTTCTGAGGCGGTTTGCCTTTGAGTCGGATCTTCAAAGGAGCGTCGGGAGTGACCTCATGCTCCATGTCCGGCTCTGCTGCCGTTTCTACCTCATCGTCAGCATCATTGGCTTCCTCCTTGTCAGGTGACTTGTACAGGTCAGAATCGGTGAAGTAGGCTTCAATCCCTTTGAAAGGGTCGATGTCCGCGAACTCCGTCCGGATGACGTTGTTGGTGGACACGTACTTCATACATTGGTGGAGCATGGATGGCACCACCATGTACTCATGCAGCCATGGACAACCCAACAGGAGGTTGTAGTTGACGTCGGCGTCCACGACATAACAAGTCACCTCAGTTCTGAGGTTACCGATATGGCATTTTAGTCGTATCTTGCCCAGTGGCTCGCTTTTGCTAGCATTGAAGCCACTGATAGTTGTATTAGAAGGCGCCAACCGGTACATTGGGATCCCCAGTGTTGAGAGCAGCGTCTTCGGGATGATGCTGAAGGAAGACCCCGGATCGATCTGAATCTGCTTCACCTTGACTGAACCGATATACCCTGTATAATACAGCGGCCTGTTGTGTCAGTTGTGCTTGAGCAGCATGTCCTGTTGGGTGAAGGTTATATTGGGGATAACCTCATCCGCACAGTGGCAATACGTGCATGCAGTTGGAAGATCTTCAGGCTGCTTGACCTGACTGATGAAGGACTCAGCATCCTTCAGGGCTTCACAGAGAGCTTCGCGAGTGTCTTTGGACAGACGAAGGAGCTCAAACAGAGAAAGGCGGACAGGAGTACTGGCCAGTTGTGCCAGTATGTCGAAGTTGTGGGGCTTGGCTAGCCCCGAAGCATTCTCCTTTCGTAGAGGCCTATCGAAGCGGGCTTCTATCTGCTTCTGCTTATTGGCTGCTGGGGGCTTAGACGGGCCCTCCTCCTGGACAGCAGGGATGGTGCAAGGAGACATCACCTCGACGGCAGCTTCGTCGGGTTGAGTGTTCTGTTGTGAACACGTCTGTACAGGAAGTGCCTCTTCCGCAGAGGAAGAGACCATACGGCAAGACTTGATCTTCCTGCCTTTGGATTTGGAGGTAGGGCGTACCTCCGGTTGAGTCACCTCAGAGAAAAGATCAGGGTGAACCCATAGGATCTCTTCCCGAGATGTGGTGAGTGGGATGAGTCCACTCACGTTGTCATGAGTAGGTGGTAAGTTAACCACCTCCATTGTCGCCTTAGGGATGGGGACGACGCCATCTTGTGTTGTAGTTGGCGGCAGGGTGCCGAACTGGAGTGAAACCACGTTGGCTGACACGATCTTCTCCTCGTAGTCGACGGAGATTACATCCGCATTGATCATGCGTTGGATGTAATTCTTGAGGACATAGCAGTCCTTGGTTGGGTGTTCGACAAACCGATGGTAGTGACAGTACCTCGGGTTGTCCACTTTTCCAACCTCGTCGGGACGCTTCAGGTCCGGCAGTTTGATCTTGTCATCCTGCTTCAGTATCTCAAAGAGTTGCAGGGTGTCTTCGTCGTTGAACGAATAAACCTCCTTTGGCCTTGGTGCAAGTGGAGGCTTCTGAGTAGGTGCTGATGCACCTTTTGAGGCATTGACAGTCAACGCCTATTTCCCCTTTGTCTCTCGTCCGGGGTTGTTGGCTGCAGGCCGTTTCCCCTTGTCCTCAAAGGCAGGAAAACTGACTCCCAGAAGACGAGCATTGGCCGTCTTCTTTTCTGCGGCTTCTGCTTTAATGATCAAGGAGCTCCAGTCGGGAGGAGGAGTAGAGTTGAGCCAGAGTTTGACTGCAGGCAGCATATTCATACTGCAGGAGGATAGGAGTGCATGTTCTGGCATGCCCGGGAGGAAGTCTGAAGGAGGCCTGTCGGAAGCGTTCGATGAACACTCGAACCGTTTCCTTCTCCTTCTGGCGTATCTCTATAAGGGACGCCATTGTCATGTCCTTTTCGCCGTCGTAGAAACGGTCGAGAAACAGGCGCGTCAGGTCGTCGAAGGACGATATGGAATTGTCGGGGAGGCTGCAGTACCAGTCGTACGCCACTCCCTTCAGTGCCCCGACAAATATGCTAGTGAGTAGCGCATCCTCCTTCGAAAGATGTCCCGTCTGAGACTGGAAGTACGTCAGATAGCGACGAGGAGAGTCCTTCCCGTCGTATGGCGTCAGTGTTTGTGGTTTATACTTAGGAGGATAAACCACTTTGTTCCACTCGAGGGGATAAGGTTGGGGAATCCCCATCTTTTGGCGCTCCTCTTGTCTCGTCTTGGACTCAAAGCGCTCACGCAGGTCCTTGATCATTTCGACCACATCTTCCGTGGAGCTGGGAGTCGGGAAAGGTGGTACCACCTGCAGTTGAGCATTTGAGGGCTCCGATGTCCGAGGTGCTTCTCGGCGATCCGTATCCAAGGATACCCGTTGAAGGGGTACACTTGATTCTCCATTGGCCCCTGGGTCGGGACCGGTAGAAGGTGTCTTGGCCAAAGCAGACCGTATCTCAAACACTGCTTGAGTCAGTGTTTGCATGGAGGCAGAGAGGGTTTTGAGTCCTCCCTCTAATGTGTCCATACGCTGGACAAGGTCTGGTGGCGGTGCATCAGACTCGGAATCACCCCCAGCCATGTATACTGTCATGACACGGCTGGAAGTGGATGGATCAGTTGAGGCTTCACTCTCGACTTCACTCTCTTGTAGGGGAGTTGCCTCTCCTGGAGATTCGTCCGGGCCACCCCCGGCTATGTTCTGGAGAACATTCTCGACGGGAGCATCTGGGAGGGCCTGATTACCCTTGGTTCCGTCTTGAAGGACTTCTTCGTCTCCGAGACTCAGATCCGTGGGGACTAGACTACCCCCGACTGTGTTTTGGGGGACACCCTCGTCTTGAAGGACAGGAGCTGGATGACCCTCAGCCATGTCCGGGAGGCTGACTTCGAGAAGATCGGCCTCACCTGTACTTTGGAAGACAGCTTCGTCTTCGGAAGGAGGCTCGACAAGGGTCTGACTACCCCCAGTTTCCTCCAAGATCTTCTTTCTCCCCCGAGTGCCTTGAAACACTCCGGAGGACGAGACACTTGCCTTGGTTTTCCTCGGCTGGCTCTTGGACGAGGACAAGGAATTGCCAATCGTCTTTCGGACTGACGAGGAGTTAGAGATCACGTTGCATGAAGCAACCCTTGGCTCTTCTTTTGTTTACACCTTCTTCCCGAGGCGACGTCGGAGGGGTGTCGATGATTGCAGCCGCTGGAACACTGATTGCCTTGGTGGGTTTGCCGCCTTGCAACAGCAGTTGATGGTGACCACAGCACAAGTGTGCCCTGTGAGGGGCGCATCGTGCTTGTCAGCCAACTCTCCTGATCGGTGCTTGTGAGTGATCACGTTACGCAGATCGTTGGAGGAGAGTGCCACCTTCGCACCCCCTTCAGGCGCATGGCAAGGCCAAGCGCCGGGGTGGTCAAGTGAATGCTGCGCCCCCTGATCTAACACCAAACAGGCATCCCGATCAGTAATGGAGGAACAACATTTGAAGTGACTTGAACGGACCTCAGACGCACAACCAGAGGAGGCGCGGGAGTTCAAGACCACTAGATTTGCCTTACTCGACTTAGTTGTGCACGCAATAGATGCGCCCAAGCGAGACAAGGACTTTGAAGGTCGGCTCGTCTCTGGCGCAGAAGCACCTGAGTCGACCTTGTACAGCTAACCATCAGCAGCGTGCATGATTGTGAGCACATGCTTCTAGCTCGCTGCTGGCATAGCACGTTTGGGGCGCATGGCCCGTGCTGCCTTGGATTTCTTCGTATCAGTCCGCTGGGGCGTATAGTACTCAGAATCTAAATTCTTCTCGCCATTACAGCGAGTGAGTCTGTCAACGACAGAGACCTTCTGTGGCACATCAGAGGTGATGCGTGGGGCATTGGCTGCGCCCCTGCTCCGTCGACGCATCTTCCTCGCCTGAGAGGGAGATGGCTGGGGAATGTGGTCGGCTGCACGTTTCCCCGAGAGATGCGCTGCACCAGTGGGCGCATCTTGGTTGCTGAGGACGTCAGCAGGAAGGGAAGGCTGGATCGGCGCATCCCCTTCGGTGGTGGTGCCCGAGGCGTCGACCTTGCGCACCCAGACTCGGCGGGTCTTCTTCGGCTTCGGCAACCGCTTCGAAGGACTCGCACTTCCTTCAGAGATGAACTCCTCATACGCCTGTTGATTGAGGCGTACGACCAGCGTCTTATGGGAGGAGCCCACCTTCACATCGTCGGATTGCGACACAGCTTTCTCAGTGGAGGAGAAAGAGGTCCCCAGCAGAGTCGCCAGCTTGTTTGCCATTAAAAAAATTTTATTGCAAATTTCAATACAAATAGAACAGTGTTACAATATAGGACTTAGATGTAGTCCTAGGAGTACACTTTTGTTTATCTGGGTCCCTTGTGCCGATGGAGTGAGTGGTAATATGTTGACTCCGTTGACGATCTGACGACGGTTATCGGTTCTCTGAAGGTTTGGATTGCTCTGGGTGCTGGAACTTGCTGAGAGGAGGAAGACGTTGAGTGTCTGTATCTGCCTCTCTGGTGGTGTGTTCGTTCGTTTTTTTCGTTCGTTTGTTCGTGGGTGAGAAGGAAATGATCCCTCTATTTATAGCTTTGTAGGTTGGCTGCTTATGCGCGCATATGTAGGATGCGCCTGGACGCGGGGATGCCACGTGGTGATTGCTGATGGAGGCGTATGGACGCTGCGCCCTGATTGAGGGGTTGAATTCTTTATACTGCTGTTGTGAGCTGGCACGTAGCAGAGGAGAAGATCTTTCTGTTGCTGAGATCTTGGTGAGTTGAGTCAAAGGACACGTGTCATCGACCCATGGCTCAGAGATCTCGGATTTGATGGAGAATGATATAATAGGATGCGCCTAGGATTGGGTGCATGAGGAGGCTTTGGCTCGTAACCTTTAGGAGTCACGAACCATTCGGGACGCATGGCTTTTGAGGCGCATGCGAGACTCAGTAATGACTTAACTCCTGTCTTTCGGGATCAGAGAGAAGTCTGGGGCGTATGGCTTTTGAGGCGCATGCAGAGCTTTGATAGTGACTATCCTTCTGTCTTTAGGGATCAGTGAAAAGTCTGAGACGCATGGCTTTTGAGGCGCATGCAGAACTTTGGGCGCATGGCCGCGGAGGCGCATGTGAGATGATCGGGTGGCCGCGTGGCAGTAGCCGTCGGAGGAAAGTAATGATGATGCTGACGTTGGCGACGCTTCGTCTTCTGAACTGTTCAGACTTCGGGAGGCGTGCTGCCAACTCTGTCAGTTCAGCATTTAATGTTTTGACATTCGATGGACAACTGAGTGGGCGCATCGGTTGGCGTTCCACTAGGCGTATGGGGACGTATGAGGGCGCATCCCCTGTGATGTGCTTGGTGCTGAAGGGCGCGTCTGTGTGATGCGCTTGATGTTGAAGGGCGCGTCTGTGTGATGCGCGGTCTGGCCGGCGCATCCGCTTCATGACACGTCTTTAATGGTGCGACTTACGATCTTCGAGTGCTTTAAATAGCTGTTTTGACTTAGCTGAATTCGAAGCGTCCGGTTCATCCATTTAATACAAATTCATTGCACGGAATTCGGAGAGCCATCCACTTGGCGTATGGGTTTGATTTGCCCGGCCTATGAATAGTGGCATGGAGAGAGTTTGCTTCTCGTTCTCTTGCGTTCTTCCGACATGAACTTGTTTACTCGGGTGCATTCTGTTGATGAGATGCTCCCGAGGGTGAAGATGCGACGCAACGTCTTCATTGATGCACTTGAAGGTGACTGTTACATCCAAAAGTCGGAGTCGAGGGCTTCTGAGGCAGGCAGAAGGTGCCTGTTGCATCCAAAGATAGGGATGCACGAGCCTCGTCTCTGTCATGTGGGAAGAGCCGCAGATCGGAATTGTGGTGCTGCGGCTTTGGGGGCTCTTTCTTCCTTCAAAATGGGTGTCGTCCATTCTGGTTGTGTTGAAAGCTGCTCCTTTAGCCGCGGTTTCGATTACGGTCTTCCTTCGCCTTTGGAGGCTCTTTCGAAGCCTCCCCTGGCCACAGGTCGGCTTGCGGTGCCCTTCTCTTCCTCGGTTTGAGGAGCTCTTCCTCCAGCTAGAGGGTTGATTGCCACCCTCGTTCTTCTCAATAAATGCTTCATTAGTCGAAGCATTTAGACGGCGGTGAGCCTGGCTGGAAGAGCGGCACATAACTGGGCTACTGAAGGGATACACATAACTGAGCATGCACATGACTGAGCTGCTGAAAAGGATGCGCCTTGCTGAGGGCGCATGGTGATCGCATGGTGGGATGCGCCTGACTGAGGCCCGTGCATGGGTGCGGCTTCCCTCGGACGGTTACGACCGGGGCACCGGGACCGTTCGGCCTAGGAGAGAATTATGTGTGGTATTTATGGTGCACATCATTCGGACGGATTGCGACCGTCAAGTGCTGTGATAAGCTATGATATCCGTAAGTTTGGGATCCTTCGGATACTGGGCTAGCAACCCGTATCGAAGTGATCGTAGGCTTACACATAAGAGATGCCAAGTCCATTACGGTGCGAAACACCGTGACCTTCATATAGATAAGGCCGATGGGCTGAGTTGAGAGTTGGGTGCAGGCGCAGGACCTGCGACCCTTATGCATTGTCTAAGTTTATGATTGGAATGTTGCGTGAAATATATGGTTTCATACGTAAGTTCTAACCAGTACAGGCTAAGGAAAATAGGACGAAGATGAGCACGATCACTATGTTTATGTTCATATTATGTCTAACTGTATCTGCTGCAGGAACACGGTATCGGACACATTTATGATAAGTTGCTATGCATGAGTATTGCCATGAAACTGATCCTAAGGCTAAATAGAAAGATCACCAAATTAAGATGCATGTTTCACTAAATGAATTAGTGTTTGGTTTGGGTGCGAGCGAATTTTGATCAGTGCGAAGCGAGGACGAAAGCACTAATCCCCCACTAGTTTATGTGCAGGTTTAGGTATGTTCAGCACGGGGCGGAGCTTGGCTTGGACGTGCCGAGGCATGGAGTCCTTGGCGTTCAAGAGGAGCTACCGCATAGGCGTTCGGACTTGCGACATGGAGATGTTCGGCCGAAGACTACTTGGTGGCTATAAAGAGGCATAATGTGTGGAACAATGTAATCCTTTGTGAGCTAGAGAGATCATGAGCGTTGTAGCCAATTGGCATATATGTTGGGCTATTCAGAGCCCTTGTAACCTTCAGTTCATTATGAATAAAAGAGATTCTTGTGTTATACTTTGTTCTCTTCCGCTGCTTATGTTACGAATTTGAGATAATCACTATGTGAACCGTTATCTTGCCTTGCACGAGCGCAACTCCAGGCTCGTGCGGCATCACGCCCCAGCGAGGACGATGATTCGGATAAAATCTAGCGAGGACGAGCGATTTTCCGGATCGGGACGTGACAGGCGCTACAATTAGAGCATCTCCAATGCAAGTGTGAGTTTAGAAAAAAGTTGTTGCCACGTAAGAAAATTGACATGGCATGACATGACAGACATTGTGAAATTGGTTGTCCAGTTCTAGACACTGCACTTCACAATGTCTTTACCTCTACATCATCAATTATGAATATAAAAATTTAAAAAGAAGGGAAGAAGTTGTCTTGGAAGTTGAAAAAAATAGATTTTATTGTCTACTCAATATTTTTGCGTTGGAGAAATTTTTTCTACTTTATTGTCTTGTGTGAATATAATCTTACCACCTAGAAAAGACATTATCTTGTGCCTCATGCTATATAAAAACCACATCACATTACAACACATTTGGTCCACAAAATAGAAGGGAAAGGAAATCAATTCCTTGACATTTCCTTTCTTGTGGAAAATTACAATTCCCATTGATTTTCCTTTCCGATGTTCGAAAATGCCAAAGAATTTGAAAAAGAAAGTAAAAACTTCAATGTGGAAAAATGATAACTTGTTTGGATGGATGAAATCACTTCCCCCTAATTTTCCTTTCCCCTAATTTTTCTTCAATTGAAAATTATTTTACTTTCCTCCTCAATTCCTTTAGCACCCAAACATAAAAAAGTAATCATTTTTCTTTTCTAATCCGATGATTCCGCAAACCAAACGTGGCCTTGTAGTCATTGCTGCAATATGAAGATGCTTTCAAATGGGACATGCTACAGCTGTTTACTTGTAACAGTTCCATATTGATATAGCCTTCAGTTGCTCTAATTTAATCAACAACAACGATGATGAAAGTAAAATTGCTTCTCTGTGGAACCTTTTAAGCCCGCCCTCACAATATGGCATGGTGAATCACCTTGTATATCAACAGTCTCGGCCATATCCAAAGAATGTCCAATGGCAGCTCGTCATGATACCACTTCATATTTCAACAATATAACTGATGATTGCAAAGACCACAATACATGTTTGCAGTGAAAAATCCAGAAATATTGTACATGTTAAGTCAGCAAACATGCCACACTTAGCTACCTGTCTAATTTCAGAACTTGTTAACACTTGGAACTATTTCTTCTTACGACCACCAGACTTTGCTTTCTTGTTTGCAGTCTCCTTCGGCTTGTCTTGTGTTTCCTGAAATTGTCAAAGAGCAATTGTCAGAGAAGACGGAACTTGACTAAGAACAAACAAGATATATCAAGTATCACAATGATACTTAATAAGGGTTTAACCATGATGAGTTAACAATGCTGGTCCAGGTGTATAACCACAGGAAGGTGATTCGAGCGCAAAATTGCAGCTTAAAGTTCAAGGGTACAACGGTCTACATGCAATTTTACAAGCACATAACCATATACACCCAACGGTATATTTCTTTAGGTTGGACACCTTCCAATTCCAAGTCAACAAGGATCTTAAAGGCTCATGATTTTATTCTTGTGTTGTACAAGCATTATTTGCTGATCAACACTGATGTTCAACCTATCTTCCAACCAGTATTGTCATGGCGCAAGCCGCATGACGTGGAGCGTTCCTCATTGAAGTGCGGCACACATTTTTTATTTATTAAAAACTAAAAAATACAATAAAATTAATTGTAATATCATAATCAATCATTTATTGTATAGATAGTTTAGAAAAATTGCAGAATTTAAAAATCTCACACGAGGTTGTCGGACTCGACAATGATATGATGTCCGTAAAGGAACATCGATGCTAGCCTAACGATGAATTGTTTGATGTGGTGAGGAAAAAAAAGTATAAAATAATTCACAAAAAATAAGTTGCAAAATAAAAGAGCCTACTTAAGGTAACTAGACTTTGGTAAAAGAATTTCGTCGACACATGAAAATCATCAACAAAGACTAAATTGTAAGTTATAAGATGTAGTGCCCCGCTCTCATTGGGGCGAAGCACTATGTATTAGGCTCGTGGCAAGTCAGACATGGTCAAGAACATAGATGGCTAGTCTGATTCAGCGACGAGTTTGGTATACGAAAACCATGACATCAATAAAATCGATTTGGACGAATGATATGAGTACCGTTCCAACTAATGGATCGGCTACTGCTGGAATAAGTCCTAGATGCAGTGGACTGTGTCATGGCGAATGAACTCTAAAGAGAGCGACGCAACCGGTCTGCTCTTGGTTTTGTTGGCTTTCTTGGCTTTCTGAATGAATTGTTGCTTGGATTTGATAAGTGTGCTTTCGCGTCGATTTCTGAATACGTCTTTGAAAATTTCGAAAGATTGAAGGAGGAATTCTAATTCGATGCTCGTGTCATTGCAGGACTTCGTGTAACTGACGCTTGACCGTCACGAAGCGATCTCCTACTCTCGGTGCAATCTCTCTAGGTAGGTAGTTTTTCGACCCCTTATTTTCTACTCCTTTCCGCCAACAAAATTCTTAAAGTTCAACGTTCAAATCGATGATGCTAACTGGATGTATGCTTTGCCACTAAGATCAAGAACTTGGGATAATTATATCAACTTAGAGAAATTAACTTCGAATTTATAAGTTTCACACTAAAAAGAGAAAATACAGTTCTAGGAAAGAGAGAATTAATTCATGTTCTGCAAAACATAATGAAGAAACTTTGGTTGCAGTATATTACGTCTCGGAGAATTTGGTGCCTACGGGATGCTAAATCAGAACGTATGGCTTCGAAAAAAAGAACTCTTGTACGAATAGAAATGATTATGTGGTTTAATAATGTCTGCGCTATACAATTTACTTCATACATATTAAACTGTTCATACATTCGCATGGTCATGGACGACTTGTGCACAAGGTAAGCTTTCCTCGAAACGGTACCCGAGGCGCTGGGACCGAATCGGCCTAGGAGGAAATTATGGAATCGTGCTTCGGCGCGAGGCATTGCGAGACCTCCAGTTAGGCTCGCAACCTGGACTGGTAGAGGGCGTCGCAATGCTACGTAATCGTCCTTCATGGTGTCGATATCACCAATGACCGCATATAAGATAGATTGCATGCTCACCTATTGTCTTGTGCAGGTGGTAAGTATTATATCTATTTTGTGCATGAAAGGAGCACGGTCGTGGTAAGATAAGTTGAGATTGGTTATGTTGTTTACTGTTTAAAATGTGCCTTCGATATGAACTGCAAATCATATAGTTCTAAATAGAAAGATCATTTCGTATGCTAGAATCCTTAATAAGCAGTGTCGGTTTAGACGAGTGGGTTTGTCTCATCCACTAGCAAGTGTGCTAACCTCCAACTCCCCAGGTGATAAGCGCGCTGCAGGAGCCCGAGACTAGACTGAAGCTGAAGAACGGGAGGCGGCTCGAACCTCTCCTATTTTGAAGTATTTTGAAGCCCAATTCAGATCGAAGGCTTTTGTTCAAATGTATAAAAGGGCATGAATGTATGGAACGACAAGGATTATTTCATGGCAGCTTGTCGAGAGTTTTCTTTTGTGTTTTCAAAGATGTAACCGCAACGGCATATGTAATGTAAAAATGACCTTGCACATACTTTGCAAGTTTTATGAATGAAAAGCTAAATTTCTTCCTATTCTGCGTTTTCAACTCTCTACACTGTTTAATTTCAACTCGTCGTCTCAAAAGAATTTTCAAGTGCACATTCTTGCCTTGTACAAGTCCAATAAAGACTTTTACGACATCACGTCCCGACTCGTGGGATTGATTTATCTCGAGTCAAGGTGATGAGGACCGATTTGGCGAAGTCGGGACGTGACATAAGAAATAGAATACCATGATTAAAAAAATGAAATTTGCAAATGAAAACTAACTTGGATCATTTGGCTGGTAATATATTGTTGGCAATCGAGAGGTGAGGGTCAACAATGATTGTTTAAGAATTGAAAGAGGGTCAAGAGATAAGAGTGTAAAAATGGAATTCTGAAAGTAGAAAGTTAAAGCGTGTCTTGGGGTAGTATGTTAAAGGAGGGTGCACGTTATGGGTTTATGATTCAACCAAAACAAAATAAAACATAAAGTTCATGTTAGGTTTCATAAGGCGGCGCCTCAATGCGCCATGCGCTTCGCCATGGTGAAATTGAGTCATGCACCTCAATGAAGTGCAACGCCTCGCAACATGACGTGGCGCCTCGCGCTCCTATGCACCATTGAAAACACTCCTTCCAACTAGCCTTGCAGGGTATGTTACATAGACAAGGTGATACAAAAATTGTGATTATGGCTTGTCCTCGTGTACTTTGGGCATCTATTTTACACTTGTCCAACATAGACACCGAAAATGGTTTTGGAATGTTCGTGCTTCCTTCCTTCTTGCAGGGATAATCAAATATCAAGAAAAATAGATTGTCATATCTCAAAAAAGAAAACAGACCAACTCTTGTATTCAGATTTTATAAATGCGAGAGGAACAGAGGTAACAAGACATAAAGAGAGCACTGTATTCTAAAGAGAGATCATCAATGTTATATTTCCTTTAGTGGCATACAAAGACCGAAAATTCCCTGCAAGATACGCTATAATTAACTGGAAAACATTTGTAATGTTCTCAGTTCAATGCCTCCACGTTCCAAAAATTCTCATAGGAAGAATTTTCTACTATTTAACTTTTCTTTCCCCTATCTGAATGTAGGCATTTGATATACTAGGCTGGAATGGTTTGTATATTCCAACTTCTCAGTTCCTTTCTTCACTAAAAGGGCGTCCCGGTGCAACGAGGCTCCCGCTTATGCACGATTTGGGGAGGATCTTTTTGTATGCAACCTTACCCCATATATAAATGGAGAGGATATTTCCGTGACTCCACATGCATCCTCCATGATGTAAATAGAAAGCCTTATTGTCACGTCAGGCGACACCCTCCCAAAAATTTAAACTGAGGAAGGGCATAGAAGAAAAGCCCTTACAAAAAATTCCTAGAAGCTTCAAAGGCCATTCCAAGAAGTTTGTATGACGGAGAAAAAGAGAGAAAATGGCAGCATCTAAGAGCATCTCCAAGGGTAACCTTGGAAACTACCTAAAATTAGGTAGATTTTGAACTCTTATGGATCATAAGGGATCCACTTAGGTAATATAGCCTCCAACTCATATGATTGTCCGTGACCCCCCGGCAAATTTTTATTCATGTTTTACAAATATTCTAAATTTTATATCAGTTCTTTTATTTAATTAATATGTATATGGGATCCAACTACCCAATCTGTATATTAAAACAATAATAAAGAAAAAGAAGCTTATTTATCATTATAATAATATTGGACCCCACTTAAGATAAATTTGAAGAGCTCCTAAAGTTAGAGGAATTTTCTTAAGACTCCATTTTTGCATCTTCTACCTAAATCTAAGTAAGGGGCCTGAATTTTCAGGCCCCTTGGAGACGCTCTAAGCACTTCCTTCGGGTTCTTTAGGGATTCCATTGGAAGGACATCCAATAAAAATTCATTCCAAATAAAGAAACGATATTATATTCCATTTTGGAAAGGAATCTATTCTGGTTTGCATCTCCTTTATGGGATGGAAATGCTAGTGTACCGAACATGTCCTGTGTCCATTAGTTAAGAGAAACAGGGACGTGTGATATCTTAACTTCAAAATTCTACAAGAATCAGGACAGGTTTTTCTTCATGCAATGTCACATAATTAGAGAACTTGATAATCAAACAGCCAATTTTACATTTTATTATCTCGAGTGACAATGTTCATTCATTTAGGGTGCATTTTGTTGCTGTTTCATTGCGGCTTCTGCTGCAGCTTCTGGTGTGCGATTGTGTTTTTTTTTTCTGTAACTCAAGAATCAGATGGTTTTCCTTCAAAAAAAAAGGAAGATATTTTCCCCTAGGATATTAAAAATGAACTAAAAGTAAGATATTTCAGAAAAGAGATCATAATTGATCTAGTCAAGGTGGCGATGTTTTAAGAATATACCTTCCGTTTAATTGGTGTAGATGCCACTACTGGCTTGAAAAATGACTCAAGTCTGCAGGGACCCAATAAGGCGTTAACTCAATGATCATCCATAATATAGTTAAATATTCCTAATTCGTGATGTTACAATGCTTACCGGCCTTGGGAAGACTTGTTCTTAGCTGCTTTTATCTTTTCTATTGACTGTAACAAAAAGAAAGCCAGTTGAAAATATGAAGAATTAAGTAAAAGAATAACAATGCTCAAAGTTAAATATTATTCGGATGAAGTGCATGCCTTGGTTATACGATCACTGTTGAAGCCATTTTCATTCACCAGAAATTTCACTAGACCCTAGAAATAATGTAAAAAATAAATACTTCTCTAAGCTACAAAGCTATTTACAGCACAGCTTTAAACCAAATGTTACCTCCTCGTCTGGAGGAGTCCACCTGAGCTCTTCTGTATCTTTGGTCACAAGAGGTTCTTTGAACAAACGTCGAGCTTCTTGATAAGGCCAATCCTCAGGTATTTGATACCTGAGCATTAAAATGTTTCTCCAAACTGTCATCCTATCTGATATAATATTTTAGAACATACTACAGAAGTATATAACACTCAGCCGGTAAAAGAGTTTGGGCATCTTCATAAACTCAAAGAGAATGGGGTCGAAAGAATCCTGCCTATAAGTCGTTTTAGGCAAACCAATGGGTGGACGTATGGTCCTGTGTTTGTATATGCTTGCTTATATGAAAGCAAAAGTATTGATGGACAGAGGAGCATAGAAGACAGAAGCTATCGGTACTCAAAAGGATAAATAAGATCCAAATCAATCCAGATTAAATAATAAACAAATGGATTAGTCTGAGTTCCATAATACCGGATGCAGTTAGATAAGGCATAGTCTGACGATGATATTATGATAGCTGTTGTGAAAACAATCACTACTACATCACTCTTTCACATTCAAAAAGGATAAGAACCAAATTTTCATTAGTGTAGTGGCTAATATGTTTTAGGTATGTATATCTACAGATGAGCGACATGAATATGATCAAATTCAAGTGAAAGTTTTTGTAACTGTAAAGATCGATGTTGTCCGGAAAGGGACTGTCAAATGGGGGAACGTTGACATCTGTAATTCTGTATGCATCAAACTACTAAAAATGCAAAAAGAGTCACAAGGTTGCAAGCTGAAAATAGCCTGAAATTACTATGAACATGAAGGAATTGTTCTCATGCTGACAATGCAATATACAATTTCAGTTAGTGGTGAACAACCACCATTATCGATTTGAACTGTATGACAAGACTTGGTAACTAAATAACAGACACATTTTACATGATTTCAATACCTCAAAGATTCCTCAAACACTAATCGTAATCTTACACGAGAAGATGCAGTGCGAAGCACTAGCAGTCATGTCATACTATGGAAAATACAAATGGATCACAAATTAGTAGTGGAAAATAGAGTATATGATTGGGAGAAGGTTAGCTTCCAAATAGAATTATGGACAGAAGCTCTGGGATCTAAAGGATTCAAAACTAGTAGACGAGAGGGTATATCAAATGTAGCTTTAGCAAAAAAAATTAAGAAGAAATGTTGAATGATCCATATTTATTGCCAAGCAATACCTAAGAGTGGTCGTTTTTGTTATTAGGATCAATTATTCATCATGGTGGAGAGGCAATGTTGGCCATAGAACTAAAACAGTATGGTTGACGTGGAGTGATTATGGAAATTTTTGCCATTGCCGTATAACATGACACCGGAAGGAAAATTCTACAAAACAAGAATTAACATGCATTACAGGTGAGAATGATGGCAACTATGAAACATGTCCAGAAAGTCAACATAACTGAAATAAAAAATTTGAGATTGATATGTGACAATACATAAGAAATAGGATACAAATAAACGGTACTTACAAGAAGTTGGATGTGGTGTCAATTGGAGACAAGACGTGAGAAAACAGATTGAGAAGGTTTGGATGTGTAAAGAAGATCAATGGATGCAACAGTTAGGAAAATTTATAGGAATTCAGTTAAAGGAAGGAGCTGCTATAACTAGGGATATTTAACTAAACTTGGATCCAGATAGAAAAGAATAAAGCAGTTTCTTGTGTCAGAAAAGATATTGAGTATTACAGAGCAGAATGGTAGGGGAAAAAATCATTTAGCCAAACCCAAAAATAGGGATGACAGCCTTGATGTGTTGTTCGGGACTGTAGTAAAAGAAATCAGAAATTACAGTAGCTGCAGCATTGGTAACCAGAATTATGGATCAATATAGAACACGAAATAAAGAACTACTGAAGATTATCCGAAGATGACGAGCCATTGTTCTAAAAGGCGGCGCCTGGTGCCCGCCCGATGTCCGTCTAGGTGTCCGCCTAGTCCCCCCTTAACTTCCGACTATGCATATTTTGGGGTTTTATGAACATTTTCTGCAATTTTCAGTAAAATTTTTGGATTTTTTTACTTTTATTTTTTGAACCACCGAGATTAGGCGGTCGCCTAAGCTGCCGCCTAGGCGGGCTAGGCGCTAGGCGGTGGGTGCCCGCCAAACTAGCGCCTAGCGGTTTTCACAACCTTGTGACGAGCAGAGCTAGCAAGGCCTATAACTAGTTGAGAGCTCAAAAAAAGTCATCATAGGATATTCTCTTTTCTGGATCCACAACAACTACATACTGTCTACTAATTCAAAATCGGCTAAGTAAAAGATTCCTCTTGTAGAGCCTTCCTCTGCATTAGAACAAAAAAATTACCCCTATTAAAATATAGTTTATTTGATATTGCTAATGACCTGTTTAACACATAGAGCATAAACAAATATTTAACATTTATGTGAAGCGACAATCCACGAGGTGATCAGTATTTTGTGACTGAGGACAAGGATGAAGAGCATTGTAGATATCCACAACTTACATTTTATGCTGGGTACATTATAATAAAATTGTTTGTCAACATAGGAATCAGCCGAGGGAATAATTCTTCATTGGTTAAACTGATAGATAGATAATATACAACAATTACATGGTATTCATCTCAGTTGATCAATTTGTCAACCGTCTCATAAACATGTGGCATGTGCTTGTGATTAGGAATAAAACAATAGCTCATCCACCTGACCACCGAACATAAAATGAAATATAATTGTGGCATTAATGAGGGGAAAACATGAAGCACAGATCTTCAAACTATTCTACATAGAAAACCATCAAGTTTCAACCAAGGTTCACAGTATCAGTATCGGAATTGGTATCGGACTATTCCTATGAGTATTGGTATCGGCGATATCGGTAGTATCGGTGGTTTCGGATCGGAGTATCGGATTTTTTGGTATCGGAAATCAAATAATTATTAATAAATTATTTACATTTAAAAACATATTTTATACATTTAGGCATAATTTTAAGTATTCAGTGTTATTTCTTAGTAGTTTTAAAATTAAATGCAACAGTAGTCACCCTTACCGATTGGTTTACATACAATAGATTTATTTTCTTCTTTTACAACCTTATTATGCTTTAAACCTTGCTGATTTGTCTTTTTCGTTTAATTTTCTTTGCCGAATTGACCGGAAAAGAGACCCCCAATGTCGGTATCGGTCAGTATCGGGTATCGGTTCGTATCGGATCGGGACATGCCAAACCGTATCGGTATCGGCAATATCGGATCGGTATCGGCCGACACTTTAAACCATACTTTCAACACAGACCATAATTGCAAGTTAGTGATCTCATATAATCAATTAGTCGCCATGTCTCATAACCAGTGTTATAGCTTGGATAAAAGTCACTCAGCCATCTGAGGATATAAAACTATTGATGTTAATACGGGAAAGTCGTGACAGTAACAGATTTTTAAATTCTCTCTCTAATATAAGATGTACAACCATCTGAACATAAAATTAAACCCCCTTAATCTAGAAATATAAAGCACGAACGTAAAATTAGGAATGAAAAACATAGAACTCAGAAATAAGCATGAGATGCACCTTTCTCTGTTTATGTTCTCCAATATAGTTTCTATAGAACCATGCTGGCGGATAAGCTTCAGGGCAGTTTGTGCACCAATACCTATTTCAAAAGTACAGACGAGCAGCATTAGATAATGAGTTCTGATCCTCGAATTACATGAAAAGAAGATACTTATTGAGCAAATAATATACGCATGGATTAGTAAAGACCGTATATCCTTTGCCAATGACAATATGCTCACTCATTCTTATAGAACAAGGTTCAAAGTATCGGAATCGGACATTTTGTATGAGTATCGGTATCGGCAGTATCGGCGGTATCGGATCGTGGTATCGGATTTTTTGGTATTGGCAATATTAAATAATTATTAATAAATTAGCAAAAAAATAGTTTACATATTATGCATTATTTATGTATTTTTGTGTTATTTTTTATGATAATTGAATGAAATAATAGCCACTCGTTGATTGGTTTACCTGCACTATATAAGTTTTATTCCTTTACATGTTTTTTACATTACAATCTTTGTATCTCATTATATTCTTACTAATTGAATCTTATATTGTTCTGTATAGATTTCAATTTTGACGAAATAAGACGCATAGAAGGAAGCATAGGATATACTTAATGATCAAAAGATTAGAAGCAATGCAAAAGACTGGATATGACAAGAGTCATAAGATCCATAATTATATTTGTCTGGATATTTCCTTTTAAATTTATGTAACGAAAAGTAATGAATAACAATTTTTTTATAATAAATACAAACTAAAAAAACATACAAACACGAAAAGATATACAAATATATCATTAAAATTTAATTTTACATATAATAATAATGTGTGTGTGTGTGTGTGTGTGTATATATATATATATATTCCACAGCTGTCAAAAAAAAAAAAAAAAATATATATATATATATATACACACACGTGAGAAAGTAAGAAAGGGAGAGAAAGCACAGAGAGAAAAGCTGAACC
Source organism: Iris pallida (assembly GCA_029216955.1). Lineage (NCBI taxonomy): Eukaryota > Viridiplantae > Streptophyta > Magnoliopsida > Asparagales > Iridaceae > Iris > Iris pallida. The sequence goes on along the minus strand of JANAVB010016191.1, from coordinate 3,745,264 downwards.
CCTCCTTGAATGGCTCAAGTTCCCAGCTCATATATATATATATATATATATATATATATATATATATATATTTGAATGGCTCAAGTTCCCAGCACATATATATAATATATATATTTGAATGCCCAAGTTCCCAGCTCTTCACTGCATTCATTGTAGTACTCTTTATAAAGAAAGTAAGAAAGAGAGAAAGCATATAGAGAAAAGCTGAACCCCTCCCCCCCCCCCCCCCCCCAAAAAAAACGTGAAACCTAATTCTTGAGAGAACCAAGAGAGGAGAGAGATGAGTGAGCTCACGGATCAGATCCAGGAGGCGGTGCGACTGTCCAGGAGGCGGTGCGACTGTCCGGGAGGCGGTTGGCGCTGGAAACGTCAGTGATGGCGCCGGTCGAGGGAAACTCCGGCTAGAGATCGGAAAGGCACAGGTGGTGGAGCACAGGCACATGCAGTGGAGCACAGGTTTGATTCAATTTTTTGGTTTGTTTGAATGCTTTTTGGTTTGTTGGAATGCTTTTCCTTTGCTTTGTAGGCTAAGAATATATTTTTGCTCTTACTGTATTTTGGTATCAGTCCATATCGAACAGTATCGGTCCGTATCGACTTCTTATCGGCAGATACAGACCGATATAATAATTTTTGACTAAGTTATCGGCCGATACCGATAATTTCTGCGAGTATCGGATCGGCCACCTACAAAACCGATCTGATACGTCCGATACATATCGGTATCGGCCGATACTTGAAACCTTGTTATAGAATAGGATAGATATGAGCACAACAACAGGTAAATCTTAATATTTGAATCAAAATCATGTAGAAGCCAACTAACAGTTGTTCCTCAAGGCTACTTGCATCTAGAACAAGGTTTCAAGTATCGGCCGATACCGATACGTATCGGATCGGTTTTGTAGGTGGCCGATCCGATACTCGCAGAAATTATCGGTATCGGTCGATACTTAGTCAAAAATTATTATATCGGTCTGTATCTGCTGATAAGAAGCCGATACGGACCGATACTGTCCGTATGGACCGATACCAAAATACAGTAAGAGCAAAAATATATTCTTAGCCTACAAAGCAAAGGAAAAGCATTCCAACAAACCAAAAAGCATTCAAACAAACCAAAAAATCAAATCAAACCTGTGCTCCACTGCATGTGCTTGTGCTCCACCACATGCGCCTTTCAGATCTCTAGCCGGAGTTCCCCTCGACCGGCGCCATCACTGACATTTCCAGCGCCAACCGCCTCCTGGACAATCTCACCGCCTCCCGGATCTGATCCATGAGCTCACTCATCTCTCTCCTCTCTCGGTTCTCTCAAGAATTAGGTTTCACGTTTTTTTTGGGGGGGAGGGGTTCAGCTTTTCTCTATATGCTTTCTCTCTTTTCTTACTTTCTTTATAAAGAGTACTGCAATGAATGCAGTGAAGAGCTGGGAACTTGGGCATTCAAATATATATATATATATTATATATGTGCTTTCTCTATGTGCTGGGAACTTGAGCCATATATATATATATATATATATATATAAGCTGGGAACTTAAGCCATTCAAGGAGGGGTTCAACTTTTCTCTCTGTGCTCTCTCCCTTTCTTACTTTCTCGTGTATGTATGTATATATATATATATATATATATATATATATATATATATATATACACACACACACACACATTATTATTATATGTAAAATTAAATTTTAATGATATATTTGTATATCTTTTCGTGTTTGTATGTTTTTTTAGTTTGTATTTATTATAAAAAAAATTGTTATTCATTACTTTTCGTTACATAAATTTAAAAGGAAATATCCAGACAAATATAATTATGGATCTTATGACTCTTGTCATATCCAGTCTTTTGCATTGCTTCTAATCTTTTGATCATTAAGTATATCCTATGCTTCCTTCTATGCATCTTATTTCGTCAAAATTGAAATCTATACAGAACAATATAAGATTCAATTAGTAAGAATATAATGAGATACAAATATTGTAATGTAAAAAACATGTAAAGGAATAAAACTTATATAGTGCAGGTAACCCAATCAACGAGTGGCTATTATTTCATTCAATTATCATAAAAAATAACACAAAAATACATAAATAATGCATAATATGTAAACTATTTTTTTGCTAATTTATTAATAATTATTTAATATTGCCGATACTGCCGATAGCAAAAAATTCGATACTCCGATCCGATACCGCCGATATTGCCGATACCGATACTCATACAAAATGTCCGATACCGATACCGATACTTTGAACCTTGATCTAGAATAAATAATTTCGAAAAAGGATGGACAAGAAAGATACCATCGAGTTCATTATGATATTCTCGATAATGTGCGTTTCCATAGCTCAAAGGACTTACAAGCGAAAGTTTTGAAAATTAATTCATGTTTTAGCGGTTGAAATATATTTGAAATAGTTGCCCCCCATAGTCTCTCATTTATTTGTCCCTTCGACTACAGACACCAAAAAAAAGTCAAACTTGGTTTTGTCCACTAATATGCAATATTTTTCACTTGTACCAGGATAATGAAATCCAAGGATGAATCCAATCATTTTATAGTTCAGATGAAAATACGATTTGAATAGGAAAATTAATTTATAAGAAAGTAATCCAAGTAGAAAAAACATACAGGATAAGGAACTCGATAAATAACTTATTTATGGAACTGGAAAAATATTAAGTCAAACAACTGAGCGAGAGGCATACCACATGTTATCAGCTATAAAGAAAAACAAGAACTACATCTTTCAAGAAAACGCAAAGTTTGTGGTAGCCAAAAAGTCTGTGTATTAAATGTTCCAAGAACACTGATGTCGTAGGAAATAGGAAGTAGGGATATCCATAGGTAATGGATATTGGGGAATGAACATTGAAACACTGATGTCATGGGAAACACTGATGTCATGGGAAGTAAAGATATTCATAGGTAATGGGAATGAACTTCAAACAGAAAACAGATTACATTCAAGTCTATGACATTATGTACACATAAAAACAATTTACTTGCAATTTGTCTGCCTTAAAGCAGTTTTCATGAATTATCAAACTCAAGAATGATAAAGGATGTAAAAGAAAGTGGAACCTTTAACCATTTTGCATAATTTGCAGCTTATCCGTACTGAATAAAACATCCTCTCGAAGTCAAGTTACCTTTAATACTCTCACAGTAGTCACACCCACAGAGAATACACAGATCAATAAATTGGTCCATGCTTAGTTCCATCTCCTCTAGAACCTGAAACCATAAGAATATTGAGCAATGCAACCCTGCTGTATGAAACAAAAATGTGATCCATAATGTAAAGCACCTTGGCAACTTCAAATTCCATTACAGGAATCTTTTTGGAGCTTGGATCCATAAGATGACGAAGAAACCTTGGGGCCCCAAAAGTTAGTGAATCCATATCTTCTGAGGCCACTGCAAATACCTACAAATCAAGAAATTTAAATCAGACTTCGTATTCAACAAAAAGTTACATAACTAGTAAGTAGAGACATTTGGTGTCATGCCTTGTCATTTTTGCAAAGTGATGCACACTCCGCTTCTGCTTCAGAAGGTGCCTACACAAAACCAAAGCAGGAGCGAGAATTCTATTACAAAAGTGAACAATTATTTGCTCATGTCAAGAAATATTTGCTCAACTTGTCATTATTTGTTACCATAGTATTATAAAAAAAACCAATAAACTACTTATGGTATAGGGATAATCTATCTGGGTATGCCAACATTAACTCTCTACTATGTCTAAACAATAAAATAAACTAACTTGTTCATGTCACTTCACCTCGATTACAGGCACACCCATCAGTCTTAGAAGCTTTTTGCAATCTTCATTGTGTTGCTTCGTCACCTGCATGGGTGAAGGATCCAAGTAGAAAAGAGAAAAACTACCTTCAAACAAAGTGCAAAAAAATAACAAACCTTAAAATAAGAAAGAAAAAAGAAATTATCACGTAATTATATACAAAATGAAAAAAAGAAAGTACTACAGCCTGCTCAAAGTAACAATGAGCCAACAAAACATAAGAGAAGCATATAATTACCCTTTGCAATTAAAAAAATAACTTGATCAGACCTCACTTATACAGCAATCCATCAATTATGGCGCTTGACAAGTAGGCGAGTCAAAGGCAGCACGTGAATTCTCAAAAAAAAAATTGTAAAATCTGTATCATCTACATCTTGAGAGAAGATCTACATCTTCGGAAGTCCCAGGGGATTGGACTCGTATCACAGCATTTACGACATCTATGACACTATGAAATCTCAAAACCATTGACGGGAAAAGCATGGAACAAAATCTATTATGGTAAATGAACGGCATTTGAGAAATACATTGTGAAGCACCTAAAGGTCAGGTCATGAAGGATGAAGCCATGCAACAGAAGCATCTGGTTTAATCAATTTTTAGGGTTTGTGCCCTGCTTGAGTCATTAAATAATTTCTGGGGCCAGCAATAGCCGCAATTAGAAGGCAGATCTGTGTCCATTATGACACATGTATCTAGTTTGGTTGCCTTCATAAGAGATGTGCCTTAGCGATGATAGATTCATTGGATTTATCCACTTATTAACTATAAATGATGGCTTGAAGGCTCTAAGGAGACAGTGGACACTATTGTCTATCCAATTAGCAATATTACCTACAAAGTTGACACTGGCGTCGAGTGTCAACCTGACCTGGTTCCCACCCCGCAGAACTGCATCCTGGATCCTGCGACCCTAAGCACATGGGTTCTCGACCAGGATCACAAAAAGTTGTGATCCGTTGAAAAATGAAATTCAATTTTCTTTGCATGCATTTTTATCAAAGGTAAATATAAAAACATAAATTCACTGAAACTGTCATCACATTCTTATATATTACAACATCAAAAGCAACTATAAGTATTGGCGAGCCACAACCACCTTTTCATCTTGGAGAACTCAAATTTCAACCTTCCTAAAAAGAAACTCGAGGAAAAAGGAAGAAGGTTAGTTCACTTTTTCCATAATTACTTACTGGAGTCCCTTGTGATATATGTTTTCTGCTTCCACTTTCCATTATTTCCTCTAACCTTAATTACTTAATTATCTTCATTATTTAGTTAGAACTTAGAACTTAGAAGTTTGGACTACTTGTCTTACAGTATGTTATGAATGTCACTAATCGATATAGAATATCAATTGTTGGGGTTATACAAGCATACCAGTTAAGCCTACCCCTGCATACAGGAGAAAGAAGCATAATGTGGACCATTCCCCTACCATGTCTACCCCTGCATACAGGAGAAAGCCCTACCATGTCTACCCCTGCGTACAGGAGAAAGAAGCATAATGTGATCCATTCCCCTGCATGTACTAAAACAAACCACCATGTAACAGTTATCCATGGTCTAGAAGAATTCAACAAGAGATCCTTCCAAAAGCAAACGCATTATAGCATACATGTATATGCTAATGTGTGTGTATACATGTATAGTTGGATGATATGCTTAACCAATTGTTTTGAAATATGATTAACAGACATTTTTCTGGTAACAATAAAATGTAGACATTTTGTTACAGTGTATCAATGAAACAATATAATTCGTGCCATCATTGCTTCATTTAGCTTTCCCTTTGGAGTATTTTAGGGATCATTGAGTGTCCAAGTGGTTGATACAACAAGAAACATGATATTTGAAGTTCTTGGGTTGCTCTACTGATAATTAGTTAAGAATATTAATATTAGATTGTTTTAATATAGGATTAATAATTTACATTTACCATGGTTTATATAACTTTGTTGTTACATGGACAAAGGTAGTCAATCTTGCAATAGTACTAAAATCAAAGGAAACTATTTTATTGATGAACTTACAAATAACATCAAAACAATTCAAGAGAAACAATATCAAAAGCCTAACTCTCAATCAATTTAAACAAAAAGTAAACGAGAAGAAAAGGACTTACCTTTCCTAGGAGAGTCTTGATGAAAAGCCTAAAACATGCAAGGAGATCCCGAACTTACCCTGGAAATAAAACCCATAAACCTAAAATAAAGCACCTAAGACCGTAGATTCTTGTCTCATTAAGACTCAGCAGAGCCAAACCTAGATGACATCTTGTTGTCTTACAGTTCAGCCAAGCCCTTGCTCTAGGTAAGCTGTATTGGAAGGTTTGATTAAGTAAATGATGCAATGAGAAACGTTTGGCTGAATAGCACAATGTTTGTTGCATGCACATACTCCCTTTCCCTTTTAAATTGTCGGAAGAGATGACGGCTATGTGAACCACAAGTTATTTTCTTCTATTATAGTTGCAATAGCAACTATAATAAGCTTCATTGGTTTGTCTTGTGGACAACTGCTATTACGAGATAGGCAGACCTAGCAAATTGGACTAGAGCAGTTGATAGCAAATGGTAAGTATGCACGTACAAATCGTTCTTATGTCTAGCAAGTTTGTCCCCAAAAATAAAATTTGCCTCGTAAGTATATAACTGATATGATGAGGTAATGCACTAAGCCAAACTACACACCAATCAAGAAAAATACTTTTTGGGCCAGTGAAAATCATTTGGTGGGGAGCTAAAAACCGATCAGATGTCCATGGTTCTTCAGATCTTCTCCACATTAATGAGAACATCATATGCACCCATGCTCGGTCTTCGTTTTTTTATGAATAATAAAAGCATACAAGATTATCATCCAACAATGTAACAAACAAACTCGGAAGCTAACTTATTCGAAAATCAAATGTAGGGAAGAAACAATTATCTTATAACTACCTTCACAGTCCTTTTGCTAAACTTCTCTATCCCCTCCTTATCTCCTGCCTGCAATATTGACATAAATTTTGCATAACTAAAGTAGAAGTAATAGTAAGGAATTAGATTTTGACAAAAGCATTTACTTCTATTGCCGCACTGAGATCCTTAGTGGCATCTTCCCTCCTTGAATACCTAAACAACGGAATGGCTTACAGAAATATTAATCGTCAATGAGTTATAAGACATAGTTTGGCTATAAAAAATATAAAGTTAGCTACGAGAAATTGTCTTCAAATAAACCTTTTGGCGAGCTCTTGCTTCTTGAGGTCGGGTGGCTGACCATCAAAGACAAACCTGCCCGAGTAAATGAAACATTAGTAAATATAAACTAGGCTAAATTGCAACTTGATACCCTCAACTATCACTGTTTTTCAAATTGATACCCTCAACTTTTATAGGTACTAACTTAATACCCTATCTCAACTTATATTTCTAACTCAATACCAAAAAAAAAAAAAAATCTTCCTAAACTACCCTCCCCCCGGCTGCTACTTCTCCCACCCCTTCCCCTCCCCCGGCGGCCATCCCGCCTCCTCCCCCTCCGGCGGCCACCCCTCCGTACCCACCCCCGGCCCCGACGACCCACCCTACCCGGCCCCGAGCCCGCACTCCCGCTCGCGTGCACCTGTCCCGCGCGGCGCCATGCTCTGCCCCGCACCCGCTCGCGCGCTGTCCAGCGTGCCCGCTCGTCGCACCCGCCGCCTGTTCGCGCCCGCCGTCCGCTGCCACCCACAGTCGGGGAGAGAGGGGGGGTGTTGGGGGAGAAGAGAAGGGGCAATTTGGCCCAAAAAAAATCGGGGTATCAAGTTAGTACATATAAAAGTTGAGGGTATCAAGTTGAAAAACAGTGATAGTTGAGGGTATCAAGTCGTAGTTTAGCCTATAAACTATCCTACAGAAGTAATGAACAACTAATATAAAAAAAAGAGAAAGTTACACTGGTTTGATTCCAGCCTCCAGAAGTCTTATAGTTCGAGTAAACATCCCTTGCAAATGACTGTCAGGAAGAAATAGAAGAAACAGAGGGAATAGTTAGTGGTGGTATCAGCAAAAATAAAAAACTTACCACTCCAACCAAACAAAGATTGGGTTTTTCAAACCTCGTGGTCTCGCCGGCCTCGTTCGTGAGGGTCTCAGTCCCAATCCTTCCGACCACAATCTATGCAGAAACATAAGCCCTAAAATTGGTCAAATGTTCAAAAAATGGAACAATTACGAAGAAATGCCCTTCAATGCTGTAAAGAAAAATAGGGATTTGGGTAAATTACGGACGAGGAACTGGTAGATGCTCATGCTGGCATCGATTGCGATTTTCCGTCCGAAGTAGCTTTCGAACTTCTGCTCTTTCATGGATTTGGGGGCGTTGTCGGCGAGAAGCTTCGTCAACCCCTAAATTAGAAGAAGACTATGACATCATACGAAGAAAAATTACTATATTTTATGGAGAGGGAGATCGAAACCCTAACCTTGATTCCCATGGCGACTGGAGTTAAACTGAGATTTTTGTGTGGAGATTAGAGAAGGAAAGTAAACAAGGGTTTTTCTTCCTCCGGGTCCAGCCCACTTTTCCCGCCTCTCTATTTTATCCCGGCTCCCGAATAAAGGGGTGGCAAATCGGTATTTGCAGGGGTGCAACTTGGGCGGGCTAAACCCGAATCCAATCGGATAAACCCGTTAATGGGTTAGGTTAAGGTTGAAGATACTCGGATTCGGGCTCGAATTTGACTAAGGTTGCGTTTGGTTCATTGTAATGTAATCGTAATCGTAATGGAATTGGGTTTGTAATGTAATTGAGTTTGTAATGTAATGGAATTACAATTACATTACTATGTTTGGTTGAAACATGTAATCAAACCATGTAATGTAATGTTAATTGCATTCATGTGTTTGGTTTACCATGTAATGTAATTGAATTTTAATTTAATATTTTTTAAAATACAACATAAAATTTAAAAAGTTGATCAATACAAAATTTCAAAAATTTAAAAGAAAAAAGAAAAAAATTAAAATAAATAATAAAAAGGGGGAAAATTGTTTGTTTTTGCTAAAAAAGGCCAAAAACGAAAAAAAGACAAAAAAGGAACAAAAAAGGACAAAAATAACAAAAAAATGACAAAAACGACAAAAAAAAACAAACAATAACAACGAAAAACGAACAAAAAAGACAAAAAACGAACAAAAACGACAAAAAACGGACAAAAAACAACAAAAAACGACCAAAAAAACAAACAAAACGACCAAAAGAACAAAAACGACAAAAAACGAACAAAAACAACAAAAACGAAAAAATGACAAAAAACGAAAAAATGACAAAAAAACGAACAAAAAACGAACAAAAACGACAAAAAAACGAACAAAAACAACAAAAAAAAGGACAAAACGAACAAAAAAAACAAACAAAAACAACAAAAAAACGAACAAAAAAACAAAAAACGACAAAAACGACAAAAATGAACAAAAAAGGACAAAACAAAAAAACAAAAAAATGACAAAAACGACCAAAAAAAACACAAAAACAACGAAAAACGAACAAAAAGACAAAAAACGAACAAAACGAACAAAAACGACAAAAAAACGAAAAAAACAACAAAAAACGACCAAAAAACGACCAAAAAACAACAAAAAACGAACAAAAATGACAAAAAAGAACAAAAACGACAAAAAACGGACAAAAACAACAAAAAAGGACAAAAAACGAACAAAAAAACAACAAAAACGACAAAAACGAACAAAAATAACAAAAAACGAACAAGAACGACAAAAAACTACCAAAAACGAACAAAAACGACCAAAAAACGACAAAAAACAAAAAAAAACAACATAAAATGACCAAAACGAAAAAAAATGACAAAAACGAACAAAAACGACCAAAACCGAACAAAAATGACCAAAAACGAACAAAAAGACCAAATTATAGCATACCAACCTTCCGCTTAAGTTGTAATGTAATTGCGATTACATAGGTTTTATGATGTAATTGAGTTTAGAAGAAACTGATGTAATGTAATCAAACTTGTAATCGCAATTACATTACATCTAATTTTTTTGTCCAACCAAACATCCGAGTTAGATTGACAACGTAATGCCAATTACATTACGTTGTCCAATCCTGCAAACCAAACGGGCCCTAAGTCTACTACCAAATGCTTACAATCCACTTAAATCACACCCATTTGCTGATGTCAGCAGTGGATGAAGGTTGTAAGTGGGTTGTAAGCATTTGGTTGTAACTGTAGCATTAAAATATTTGAACCTGATCAACAATCGAGTTGGACTCGGGTTCATGTCGGTTATCCGACGAACCCGAAATCCGACTTATATTTTATATATATATATATATATATATATATATATATATATATATATATATATATATATATATATATATATATATATATACTTCTTAAATAAAAAGTTTAAATCTAAATTCTCCACACAAACTCTTCAACTCATTATCATGAATCTTATTTCAGTTTGTATTTTGTAATGACCAATACTTGATTGCTATTTTGTTGTGTTTAATATTACTTTTGTTTAAAATTATTTCAAATATTATATTAGAGCCCGATAAACCCGATGGGCCCGACCCAACCCGAGTTGAACCCGATCCTCCGGACTTGGTCTTGGGCTTCATATGTTGAACCCGAGGTCGGGCCGGACTTGGGCTCGGGTTAGATTTATGATTCATCTGGTTGGGCTCGGATTGACCTCAAGTCCGACCCAACCCGCCCGAGTTGCACCCCTAGGTATTTGGGACAGTAACAGTGTCGACCCGCTAATATGAAACCCGTAAGACCTGTTTAACCCGTTTAGCCGAATAGACCTTGACAGCCGGGCCTAAATTTTTATTGCCCATACAGAAATAATATAAATTACATAAACAAACATAATAATATATTAAAAAAAAAAAAAAAAACAAGGGTTAGGGTCCTACATGTAATGATGAATAAGATGAACACTGTGAGACTTACTAGGATAAGGGTGTCTGGGGGTGGCGGGCGAACTAATGTGAAACTAATAATAATAAAATATCGTTTGCAAAAAATTTTTTACAATTTTAATAAATTAAAAATTTAAAGATCCGTCAACTATTCATATAGTACATCTACATCTATGATCTACCTAGTTGTTGCATTGTAGAAATAGTAAACACAAGAGATTAATGGTCGCCTCAAATTACATCCACTTGTTAAATGTGAATTAATTCACGCGCAAAAAAATATTATTGTCGTGGTCTATATTCATCATGTTTATTGATATTATTAGTCATCATAACTTGTTTATACGAGCATGCTTATTGTCGAGTTAGACGAATGTCATGTATATTATTGAAACATTAAACATTCTTTCTCAGTTTGCGTTGTATATTTTTTTCGATGTCCGACATGCACTTGTACATATACCCATGGCTTGTTCCTGACATGGGTCATACTGTATCTTCTCATACCCCTCTTCATTGTGTTATGAAGAGACAAAACACATTGAGGCTGATTCTTATTATTTTTGTAGCAGTATCTACCTGGAAAATGATCCACTCCTATCTCTAAGATGTGTAATTGTCTCCCTTTTAAGAAATCATGTGATCTATTTTCTTAAGGCATTTTAGGGAAGTTGTCCTACTTATCCAGTACTGTTCAATGTGTTATTTTCTTAAGATATAGCATGGGTTACACAATCAACAGGTCAGCTGGCATGAAGAGCAATGGCGAATTCTGCAGTTGGAGTTTCCCATTTCAAATTCTGTTTGAGCTGTTTTTCTTTCTAGTTTAACTTATGTCTGGATCCATATAAGGAGGTTAGTTAGGTTTTGTAGGCACTTTGAATATTGATTATCGAGGTTAAGAAAATCAAGGACTTATTCTTGAGAGAGGCAATCTTACCTCTTCCCTGAATTGCTTGTTGTTTTACTCTCGTGATTTATGTGAAAATTCCAGAATGAGTATCATGGAGATTGGTATCATCTTGCTTGCACGGGACATCGTCCTCAATTTTCACATATACACATCTCCCCCGCGGTTCGATCCTGATACAGTTCGTCTAGCCAGGAAGATTATACCTATCCTTTGACCACAAGAACCAGCTTAATTCGGTAGTTTGCATTGTAGTTAGTAACTAGAATGTCTCATATAAATTATAATTTTTATATTTATACGACACATAGAGTTAAAATTTCCTTCAAGGCCTACAAATTATATAATTAACGACATTGTAAAATGCATAAAGAACTAAGGAGAGTAAAGAAGTTGGGGAGGGGCATAAAGTCGATGACAATGAGCAAAACAATGTGCGATGAGTGAAAATAAATATAATGTACAAAGTGGACAAGGAGCGAACAAGGGAGAAAAAAAAAGCTTCTTCTGCATATTTAATAAATAAGAAAAATATATGGAAAAAAAATTAAGAGGATAAGGAGAAAATACACCAGAAAAATACAACAGTATACATATATATATATATATATATATATATATATATTATATATATATGATCTCAGCCCAAACCCATTGGGCCGAGTCCAACCCGACAACACAGTAACCAAACCCATTATGCACAGTAAACCCCAAACCCATTAATAAACGGGTTTAAACCCAATAAACTCTTAATGAAACCCAAAATTCGATTAATTAAACCCGTGTCCTGACAGTTAGGGACACGAGCGGTCGAGTCTGACACCGAGTCTTGTGTCCTGGTCCAATACGACACACACAACACGAATCTCGCGTGTCCGAGCACACTCACGATATCCTCGACACTCGGCGACCTCACACACGTGTACAGGAGACACGATACAAGCCACAGAAGAAACGACACGTACGTGTCCGGCGAGGAGATGCTGTCGGGGCTGCTGCGCGGCGGAGGAGGCGTCGGGATACAGCGAGGAAAATAACACTGGGTTCGCCTGAGTGTGGCAAACACACTGGTGGGGGTCGGAGGCGACGACGATGGCTAGAACGGCGGAGATCCTAGATCTATGGTTCCGGCGAGGGTGTTGGGGTGTTTTAGTCGAGAGAGGCGGCTAGGGCGGTCGGGGAGAGGAATAGGGTTAGGGTTTCGAATGGGAGGGGGCTTTATACGAAAAATTCTGAGTTAGATTAGGGTTTCGTTTAGGGATTTAGTGTCACGCCCCAGAACCAGAATACTGGAGAGCGGGGAATGACTCAGCCAGCTACGTATTACGGGTAGATGAATACCGTATAATACGATCAATGCTGTCTAAAAGACAAGGGGGTGCATACTACATGAAAGTCTCGCTATGGTCACTTCACATCTATTGTCTCAATCATTCAAATAAGAAACAGAAATAGAGAACATGTAAGATAAAGCAGTAAGGCGTCCCAAACGCTCAGTCAAAATGTTCTTGATATCTGGCTTTACAAAACATAGCCAGATGATGTAGCAAAGTGTACACAATTGTTATCAGCTGCAGTCTGACTTAATTACAGTTATGCAAAGGTAAGTACAAGACAATCCGACTAACATGTCGGTGCCAAACGGCTAAGTATAAAGTAAATAACAAAACGAGCGGTGAAGTAAGGAACCCACTCGAGTCCTCCTGCGATCATTCCCCTAGTATTGACCATCTTGGAGGTAGAAGTAAGCTGGATCCTCGGGGACCGGCTCTAAATCTGGCCATGCAAAACCAGAGGGTTAGACCTCTAATAGCAAGTACCACAAGGAAGCACGATATGAAGGACTAAACCAGTAATAAGAGAATATGATAATAGATCTCTGCTATCTACTAGGACTCACACAACATCACGACACTTCGAACCAACCTCCCAACCAAACAAGGACAGAAGTTGGTCCGTCATGTCCTGACATTCTGATCATCTCAGTTAAGTAACAGAGTAGGTACAGTACACAAAAAATCATCTTGAACGGCCAATCAACTACTACGACTTGCTATTGTGAGTCCCAAGTTATCCTGGAATTATGCAAATAGGGATTCCTCAGTTCTTACTATGTGTAAGCAAGGCTAGTCTATCCAATCAATCAATTGCGCCAATCATGTAATTAGACCAGTCCCAGCGGGACGCCCGCCGTTAATATAGTATGTACAATAATATAAGCAGATACTGTTCCCTGCCCGTGTGACAGATTTACAGTATCTGTGGGAACCAGCCGGCCCGTCGGGCACTTAATAGTCCCAAGGGGGCTGCCATGTAAGAACTCGGGAATCCATTCTCTCCATGCCATCATTATTTTATTTAACTTAATAGTCTCTACGTTGAGTGAAGTTCCATGCCGTGGATCATGGTCATTCAAATGAGTACTTTCGTACGGGGTACGATATGCGCAACTCTACAACGATACCCGTGCGGCTAGGTTGTAGGTTTTACATAGCGTGATGCAACAATCAAATCTGACCACGGAGTAATCATGCCTTGACCATAAAGTACATATGCTGTTTTTGTAAGATAGATAAATAACTAAGTAAATAATAATTTGAAGCCTGCATGTGCCTGTATGCCAATATTCGGGATTGGCTAATCGAGTACAATAGTTCATTACATGAACGTGACTCATTCATTTCATTCAATAAGACGACTAGCCAGTCTCTTAGTTCCAACTAGGAACGCATGATCAATTTTAGTCAAGATAACCATTATCATCAATGGTGACAAGGCATGAAAGTCAAATAGTCAGTGGAGTCGAGTCTACGACTCTCAGGGTTTAATTCCAGTCAATCGGGGTATCTATAACTCAATTCACGACACATGGTACATCTCACGTAACAATCTATATTTAACAGAAATATTAACATGTCATGATTATATAAAGTTTATGCAAAAAGGCGTAAGGATATAAAATGGACGTTAAACATCTAATAAGATATCAATATACAGGGCTATAGAAGATCCAGGGTAAGCAGGCTACGCTCATGTCAGCCTACGCTCAAGTCAACGTACGCTCAGGTCAAGCTACGCTCAGGTCAAGCTACGCTCAAGTCATGCTAGCGTATGGAAGACATACGCTCAAGTCAGGCTAGCGTATGGAAGACATACGCTCAAGTCAGGCTAGCGTATGGAAGACATACGCTCAAGTCAGGCTAGCGTATGGACTCGCCTACGCTCCTTGTCACCCAAGTCAGCGTATGCAAGACATACGCTCAGCGTATGGAAGACATACGCTCCCAAAGGCAGCGTATGGAAGACATACGCTCCCAAAAGGAAGCGTATGGGGACTGCGCTGCACTAAAGAGCGCGCGCAACTCAGTGGCACAAGCTAAAAAGCTCGCGCACTGCTCACTGTCTTCTCCAAAACAGCATGAACTCCATGGTTTGAACCCAAAGCTTCAAGAGTCCATAACTTGGTCAAAGTAAGTCCGAATCCAACTTTGTAAAGGTCAAAATTGGGAAAATAAAATTTTCTACAACATGAAACCATCAAAACTTGAAAATACAGAAGTTTAATAGATCAAAACCCCAAAATCCGAAAATAACTTATATCTAGATCTACAAAGATTAAGACTTCGAAATGAAAAATGCCAAGTTCTAAACTCTCTTAGGATCACAAGGGAAAGAGAATAGAACCATAAAAATGGGTCCTCATGAAGAAGCAAGATGTACTTGCCTACGGTTTGGTAGGTGGGGAGTGATGAGAAAGAAGAAGAAGAGTAATGGTGAAGAAAAAAAAATAATGAAGAGAGAGAAGGGGGGGTTGGCTTTAAATAAAAAGGTGGTGGTAGGTGGGGGTGTTGGGTTTGGTTCATGATGAACCAACTAACTAAACCAAACCAAGCCGAACCCAAGTCTAGCTAAAGCAGAGAAATAAAAGCAGAAAGTAAAATGCAGATAATTAATTGTAGGAAATTAATTGACATAAATTTAAAGGAATTTAAATACAGGATAATACATGATAAATATTAATAAATACATTTAAGCAGTACATGTATTAAAAATACGTATACTGGGAACGGGAGTGACATATCTACCCTGCTTAGAAAAATTTTGTCCTCGAAATTTCAAATCCAAGCAGGATAGGAATATCAAGGCCAATCTAGTACAAGCAATTTTAAGCAAGCAATCATTTTACAATGTCCATAGCAAGTAACATATCTATATTTATCAATCTACGATATCAAGTAATTCTATCTATGGGGTGACAAGCATGAGAAGCTAAATACGATCAAGGTATACAGAAAGAGATATACCTTGTGAGTCAAACAAGTGCGGATATAGTGATCGGATATCATCTTCACGTTCCCACGTTGACTCTCCTAAAGAGTGATGACCCCAAGTAACTCGGACAAGGTTAATTGTTCGGTTCTTGAGTATCTTCTCTCTTCGGTCCAAGATGGACACAGGCTGCTCCTCGTAAGACAAGTTGGTACCAACAACCAATTCAGAATGATCGAGGATATGGCTTGGGTCCGATACATACCTTCGTAACTGAGATACATAAAACACGTCATGCACCTCTCGTAACGAAGGTGGAAGGGACAAACGATAAGCAACATCGCCTACCCTATCAAGAATAACGAATGGTCCTACGTATCGCGGACTCAACTTTCCGCGAACGCCAAATCTAATGACCCCACGGGTAGGTGAGATCCGTAAGAATACGTGGTCCCCAACGGAAAACTCTAGCGGCCTACGATGCTGGTCCGCCCAATGACGATGTCGATCCTGCGCAACTCGAAGTCGCTCTCTAATTCCTTTAACCAATTCAACTGTCTGAACAATTATTTCCGGGCCTAACATCTTCCTCTCCCTGATATCATCCCATGCTAGTGGCGATCTACACTTCTTACCATATAGTGCTTCAAATGGCACCATCTGGATACTGGCTTGATAACTGTTGTTATATGAAAACTCAACTAAGTGCAGGTGGCTTTTTCAAGATCCTCCAAAATCTAGTGTGCAAGCTCGCAACATATCTTCCAAAATCTGAATTGTCCTTTCTGATTGGCCGTTCGTCTGTGGATGGTAAGCCGTGCTAAATCTTAACTTGGTACCCAGACTATGATGTAAGCTCTTCCAGAAGTGTGATGTGAAACGGGTATCTCTGTCTGACACAATACTGACAGGGACTCCATGCTGCTGCCTGACTATCTGCTGCATGTACAACTCTGCCAACTTTTCTGTAGATTGTCCTACTCTGAAAGGAAGAAAGTGTGCTACCTTTGTTAGCCGGTCCACTATCACCCAAATAGCATCTTTACCACTTGGTGATCTCGGTAAACCGGTCACAAAGTCCATCGTGATGTGTTCCCACTTCCATTCCGGGATAGGAAGCGGTTGTAATAATCCAGCTGGCCTCTGCTGTTCTGCCTTTACTTGCTGACATATCAAGCAACGGAAAACAAACCTAGCTATCTCCCTCTTCATCCCGTTCCACCAGAAGTGCTGCTTGATATCTTGGTACATCTTGGTCCCTCCAGGATGTATAGAATACTGAGAACTGTGAGCTCTGTCATTTTCTTGTCTGATATCCATTAGGTACACATAGACGCGATCCAAACCTAAGGGTACCATCTTCATGAATTTGCATCTCCTTTCTGAGCCCTGACTCACATTCTGCCCTAAGCTTCTGAATCCTTGGGTCCTGTGCCTGGGCTGCCTTGATCCTGCCTACCAAGTCGGATTGAACTTGTAGACTCGTCAGAATTCCTATATCGTTAGGAAGTATAACTTCGATGCCCATCTCCTGAAGGTCTTTTAAGATGTGCTTCTGCGTTGTCAACATAAATGTGTCGCCTCTTCTGCTGAGAGCGTCTGCTACCACATTAGCCTTGCCTGGATGATACTGAAGCTCCACATCGTAATCCTTGAGCTCTAACCATCTTCTCTGTCTCATGTTCAGCTCCTTCTGAGTAAAGATGTACTTCAGACTTTTGTGGTCTGTGTACATCTCCACTCGGTCACCATATAAGTAATGCCTCCAAAGCTTCAAAGCAAACACTACTGCTGCTAACTCCAAATCATGAGTTGGATAATTCTTTTCGTGGTCTTGAAGCTGCCTAGATGCATACGCTATTACCTTCCCATGTTGCATAAGGACACATCCAAGTCCTTTACCTGACGCATCACAATATACCGTAAAACCTCCGGGCCCAACTGGTAATGTAAGGATAGGCGCTGATATCAACTTCTGCTTCAGATGCTCAAATGATGCCTGGCATTCTGCCGACCAGACGAATGGTACATCCTTTCGTGTCAAGCGGGTCATAGGTGCTGAAAGTCTCGCAAAGTCTGATACAAACCTTCTGTAATATCCTGCCAATCCCAAGAAACTCCGTACATCAGCTACGGTCTTGGGTACTGGCCAACTCTCTACTGCTTCTACCTTCTTGGGATCCACTGCTACTCCAGCTCCTGATATGATGTGACCCAGAAATGAAATATGATCCGTCCAGAACTCACACTTGCTGAGCTTGGCATACAACTGGTTCTCTCTCAAACCTGCAACACTTTCCTGAGGTGGTCTTCATGCTCCTCTTCACTAGCAGAGTATACGAGTATGTCGTCAAGAAACACAACGACAAACTGATCTAAATATGGCATAAAGATGCGGTTCATCAAATCCATGAATATAGCTGGAGCATTGGTCAAACCAAACGGCATTACTAAGAATTCGTAATGTCCATACTTCGACCTGAATGCTGTCTTGGGAATGTCTTCCTTTCGAACCCTCACTTGATGGTACCCTGAACGAAGATCTATCTTGGAGAAAACTCTAGCCCTGCTCAACTGATCAAACAAGTCGTCGATCCTTGGTAGTGGGTACTTGTTCTTTACTGTTGCCACGTTAAGCTTCCTGTAATCGATGCATAATCTGGATGACCCATCCTTCTTCCCTACAAGTACCACTGGTGCTGCCTATGGTGATATGCTAGCTTGGATAAACTTCTTCTCCTTCAATTCCTCTATGTGCTGATACACCTTGGCCTGCTCCGAATCCGCCATTCTGTAAATCCGATCTGATATTGGTTTAGTTCCAGGTGCCAATTCTATGCTGAACTCAATATCTCTAACCGGTGGTAGGCCTGGAAGTTCTTCGGGAAATACGTCTAGAAATTCTTCAACTACCTTCGGAACTTGAACTTCTTCCATTGCTGTTACTACTCCCTGCTCTTGCTGAGTTGCCTCTGACCTGACTAAGGTGAACCTCTTCATGCCTGGAATATCAAAAGATACACTCCCACTACGACAATCTATTATCGCATGACTGTCTTTCAGCCAGTCCATGCCTAAGATAACGTCGAAATTTCTAACAGGAAATTATATCAACTGGGCGGGTAAGGAATGTCCGCAAACTATATACTACACTCTAGAATAACTCTACTAACTCCTACGAGCCCATTGCCAGTGAGTATAACCTCCCTGGCAATGCCTCGAACTCCATTCCTAGCCGTGTCGTAAATTGTGCAGATATAAATGAGTGTGATGCTCCCGAATCAAACAATGCTACTGCGGGATATGAGGCGACGAGAATGTTACCTGCCACAACATCTTCCGATGCTAATGCCTCTTCCAAGGACAGTGTGAATGCCTGCCCTCGACCTCCTTGCTGGTTCCCATGCTGTGGCCTAGCCTGGTGGTGCTGCTGCTGGCCCCTTCCTTGATGATGTTGGGGTGGTCTATGCTGGTGTTGCTGCATCGGCGATCCCTGCTGCCGAAACATCTGAGCCTGCGGACGCTGTGCCAACGGCCTTACTGCCACTGCTGGTCCTCGATACTGGCCTGCCCCTGGTGCTGGCAGAGCAGGAAACTGCTGCCCTAGTCCTCCTGACCTCGAATTCATGGGACATGTGGTAACCCGATGGTCTGGATTTCCACATATCAGACATAGTCCATTCAATGTCCGACACACATCTCTAGTGTGCCCCATCTTCCCACAATAAGTGCAGCCCGCCGGGGGTTGCTGGTTCTTCCTCTGTTGCTGTTGCTGCTGCCTGGGTGGTGGTGCTAGTCCTCGTATCGCCACATCGTGGATACGAATGCTAGTGGATGGTGCTGTTGTTCGGGGCGCTGCTCCCCCTCCTCCTTCAATCTGACTGTGAGATCTCTTCTGACCTCCAGTCCTTATTGCAAGCCTCTGAATGGTGATCTCATGCCTTCGAGTCGCCGTCAATATCTCATCAAAAGTCTGGTAATTGTGCCCTTCTATCAATTGCAAGAGCTCATGATGAAACCCCACTACAACAAATATGGCCTACAATAGCATGCGCGAAACGCTATAGAAAGCCTTATATAGCATATTTTGTCTGCTATAATTTCCCACGCTATAGTATATGAACTCATGTGAACGCTATAACATTATAGCGTTCTTGAATGCTGTAGATGGATTATAGCATTTGTGTATGCTGTGGATGGTTTATAGCGTTTGTGAATACTGTGGATGATTTATAACGTTCGTGAATGCTGTAGATGGATTATAGCGATTCTAGAATGTTGTTGATGAATGATAGCGTTCATGAATGATGTAGATGGTTTGATTTATTATAGCGTTCGTCATATGCTATCGTGATAACGGCCAACAGTTTTGGAAATGCTATTACATTTATACGTTTTGAGTGCTATAAATCTGCTACACAAATTCATATATGAATAACCTGTTCTGTATCACATACAACTATAGAAATTCATGCTAAATTACAATTTTTCATTCCAACAATTTCAATCGTAACTTCTATTTCGGTCAATCAAGATATAGAAAATGTTTGCCAAAATATGAACATCTTTCATTAAAACACTCAAGATGTACATAAAATAGTCGTCATTAAAACATTCAAGATGTACAAAAAGTAGTTGTAAGCCTAGCAGTCCAAAATAAACCATTCCATTTACGAAATATCTGTAGGCCAAAATGCAGCTCGATCGCTTCTTTTCTTCTAGCTATCCACAACCATCAAAAATTTACCCGCCAACCTAGAAAAATTGAGAAAAATACATTATTATATAATAAAAAAAAGTTCACACCGACTGCAGAACAAATGACAGTTATACAACAATGTCAAATAAATGTTAGAAAAAGTAGTACAAAGCAAATGAAACTGAAAAAATAGTACAAAGCAAAGCAAATGAAACTGGAGCATAATGTGAATGCCGATACCAAGTTTACATTATTATTAAAAGTGTTACTGTTTCGGAATTAAAGGCGAAGGTGAATTTGCAGAAAATAAAAGTTTTTAAATAATCAACCTCATTATAAGTAAACTAACTGAACTAAATTACAAAATTCTTCAGTCCATAACTTCACATATCCAGAGAGTATTTTATTAACTTAGGCGCTGAGTTCCCAAGGATTTTACAAATAGCTCCAAGTCCAACCGTGTTCTTGCTCTTAATGACGGAGGTCAAGTACAAAGAGACAGAAACATAAAATAACTTAAATGAGCTAACAATAATTAATAAAACCATATCCATATTTTCGGAAGCAAGTCCCAAAGGCTATGGAAACATGGCTGCAAACCTTTTAACAGGGATGCTTTCTTAACTGTTAAAAGGGAAGGAAAAAAAGTCAGAATCATTTAATATTCAAATTCTGTAGTTTTGATTTTAGTTTGTACTGTACCTTTCTTAGAAGCATTCTTCACAGACTCTGTTAAGGGGATGATATGCTCCATAAAGTATTGCAATGATGCTCCAATGAGATATTTCTTCAAGATAGGTATCAGCCAAATGTTCGAGCAAGTTACTTTATCAGGGAGAAGAGATATTGGTATCACGGAAAGCACTTTCTGAGGTCCCATTGCAATTACAACAGGCCCTATGCAAGCCTCAAGCTGAAAGAGAGAACAAAAACTGGAATTGAGAGGTCACATTACAATTCATAAAGTAACATTATATGCTTGTGCAAAGCATGCTTGCACCAGAAGATAGTAGTAGTCTGACTGACATAACAATATAAATCTAAAAATACAATGAATAGAGTGCTTCCAAACAAGAAATTTTAGAATCACGTAGGCGTGAAGCGGTCTTGTTGTAAATTACTGGCTATATGTAGCAATCTCAGTAAAAGAACTTTTTAGTATTCAACATGAGCTCAAATTAACCTTTTTCCTCCCACGTTGCAGGGATGCAGTAGGTACAAATGACATCCTTTTATATGATACTTCTACAGCACACCATGCCCTTTAATGAAAGAATGATCAATTGTCTTTCTTTTTCTAATTTGCACAATCTTGACCAAACAATAAAATTGAGCATTCGCATATCTCCCCTTCCATATCCATACCAAAGACGGTAACTAGTACATCTTCAGAATCCTTCCAAGATTATATATGAAAAGATGGCCATATAATTTTCTCTCCCATATGTCAGCTTGTAAGTTTTGATTTAATCAGTTGTTCGCACATATACCCAACACCAAACTTGTCAAAAAATAGCCTTCATTAGTAATGAGAACCATCGACTTCATGATAGTAGTTTTTTTTGGTTTTGAGACGAGCCTCAGCCAAATCGCACTGAAAATAGTTGAAACAGAATTACAAGAAAAGGGGGAGAAGGACCCTTCCAGCCTGAGTCATAAACAAGTTGGGGTTCAAACAGTTGCCGAGTCCATTATAAAGTCGGTTACGGGAAAACTCATCTATTGACATTCTTCAAGTCTTAATGTATAGTCAATTCAATATATAAGCCTCGTTAGTCCACTTGCCTGCTGGTGTATTCATTTGTAGTTCTGAAGAAAATATTGCAGTGATAAATACGGTGGAAGGTGTCGATAGAAGCTAGTTTCTCATAAGAGAAATTGCAGTAAGATTGTGAAAAATAGCCTTTACCAATTGTGAGTCCATTTAAAACGCAGATATAAGCAAAGATACTGGACCTGATATTGTGAATTCCACCTTTGACATGAAGTACATTGCTGTTGTTCAAATAGTGACAGTAAATTAAGTGATTAATTAGATGGAAACTCGGAACTGAGAATCTGTTCTCAGAGATGCATACAATTCAAGTTTCTGATATTTAGAAGTTCAGAAAGAAAACTATAGATAAATCAGCTTCCATAAAAAAGCTAGATACTTGCAATTACATAGAGATATTGTGCTCAAGTAACTACTAAACATACTATTACATATGGCATTTGAACAGCCAGCTTTCGTTCCAATACTTGCACTTATCAGCAATATCAGTTTGAGGCATAAACCGACATACATCATTCATATATATCTTTTTTATAAATATTGGCCGAAATCCAATATATCAGTAGATATGGTATCGGCCGATCTCACTTGATATCTCTGGATGGATATATCAAAATACCGGATATTAGAGGTGAATAGGTATTTTGTTTGCTTCTTCTTATGCTGTTAATACTCCTTCTATTGTTGCATCTTCTTCTTTGTTGACTTTGATCGAGTGTTAGAGCTTAGATTACGGTTGAAGCTTGAGATTATGTGATGGAGAAATTATTGTGTGGTTTGATTCTCTTTGTAAGTTCTAATTTTGGTGGTTGTGATGTTTTGTGAAAGAAAAATTGTTACTTGTAACATGCACTCATGATCAGATAGTACTTAAATTAACCTAACAACATAGGTGGAAAAAGGAGGCAGACCTATTAGATGTAGGAATACCCTTCCAACATACCCTGCCACAGAGAATTCCAATATACTTTCTTCATTATGGTTATGCATCATGATTCTAGAGGCAATGTTGTGAAATTCCCTACAAATCAAGAAGGCACACCTACTAGTTGCAGTAGCTATATGACGTATAAACAACATTTAGGAAGTAACTATAAAGCAAGAACTCACTACCATGGACCATCTACCACTAACATCATATTATTCTCATCATCAATAGACACGATATTTAGTTTCTTATCTTTATCATTCAAAAGCCCTTCTATATAAAAAAGACATTCCAACTCACGTATCAGACAATCATAACAATCAATTTTTGAAAGATCAATCAGCCTGTCTATAACACTCTCATGCTTGTGAAGTAGATAATACTTCCTACCTCACCAAATTTTTGAAAGATCAATGTTATTGGAGTTGACATATATTCATCTCTATGAATCATGATTGCAAGACCTAGGTGTTCAGACTTCAAGGTCCTTCCCATTCTGGAACTACTTCAGCTACAAAATAGTAAAATATATCAGGGGGAATACTAAGAACGTTGACCAAGTATGAAGATGTGACTCCCATAAACACAATTTACCAATTCATAATATAGAAACCATAGCATCGTATGGAGACTTGTTGCTCAGCAAGGAGCTTGTTACTCCAACCATCATGCGACATGGCAACCCTGTGTAACCAGTAAGCTCTGCTTATCAGATTATGGTAAGATCTAATTAAAGAAGCAAACTGACATAAAATTGATAACAAATCCCCACATAACAATCCCAAGAATGAAAAAAAGTAATGGCAGAAGAAACTTCTTCGTCAACTAAACCTCCTATAAACGCTTAGGAAACTTACATGCCACCACTACAAACATCCATTAGATGCATTCAAGATTCCAAAGTCCAACCTGTGTTGGAGGCTGGCAACACATTGTCTATATTTATGCTGCTGGTACATTACAATTAGTATACTTTCACTTAGAAACTCAATTTTCAACTTCACAAATGCATATGCTTATTATAGACAAGGCATGCACCTATCTTTACTCCAAACCATAAATTAGTTCTTAATAGATCCCTTAAAATTGATGAATATGCAGCAGCCACTCATTTTACTCCAATAATTTTTTTGGTACAAACTTCCCAGGCAATCCCCTTACCTTAGCTTATCCTTACAGCATGTTTAGCAAACATTGTCACTCTACCAGCTTTTGAATGAGACTTTCACATATATAATCTCAAAAGTTATACTATCGATACATAGACTCGGGGCGGATGTGTGTATTTGATGAGGTAGGAAGTCTTATCTACTTCACTTACAACTGGAACCATATCTGTCAAGGAATAACCAAAGAGCCTGCAATCATTTCTACCAATATTATGTTCATCATTTGATCCTGGCTTGACAATACATTGATGAGCACATTAATCAGTAACTTGTACTTGCCAAAAAAAGTACATGCATAATCACCACCAAGAACACAGCTGAATGATGAAAGATAGCTTCAACTACCATACATTCTCTTAGTTTGTTCAGTGACTTCACAAATTTAACAAACAAAGAACAAAATGTGTCTTTAAGACATTTTGTCAAACATACCTGAGGCAACATGATCTACATTTATGTATGATCCCTGCATGGGATACAATGTTTAATGGATATGAAAATGATTATAATCCAGCACAACTCGCAATCAAAATCCTAACCCTAACCATAAAAACTATAAATTTAGCATTGAAAATAAAGTTTTCACTTGGGATTTAGATTTACCGTCCAAATCGAGCTTGGTTGGTGGAGAAGAGCATCTATTCTGTAGCAGGAGGAGATTGAACTTCGGTGGGACTGATCTTTACTAATGTACACAAAATATGTGAAAAAACTAGAGAAATTAAACCAAAGAAGCCAATAAGGATAGGAGAAAACCCTAGATTTGTTTTGACTCTAAAAAGGGAAAGATGGGGAAGTCCAACCTGAATGAAGGCAACCGACTGGAGATGTGTCCTCGACTGAAAAGGGCGTCGAATGGAGATATCTTCGATTGAATTTGTAGAGGCCGACGACGATGGGGAGGCGAGTTTGGAGGGGACGGTGGCTCTGGAGAGCCCATGGAGAGGCCGCCGACAGATATAGAGAGCGAGAGAATGTAGGGGGAAAGTGGTTTCTCCTATTAGGAAACAAAGAGTACAATAGAGGGATTTTGTAATTGACAGCCTCCAAAATTTTGGTTTTGAGCTAAAAATTTTGGTTTGCCTCCTAAACCAAATAGAGGGATTTTGTAATTAATAGCCTCCAAAATTTTGGTTTTGAGCGAAATTTTTTGGTTTGCCTCCTAAACCAAAACCGACAAAAAAAAGGCACGTATTTTTATTTTTATTTAGCAATGTTATATTTCATTTCTATACACAAAAGTGTATTAGTAGCTATTTAATTCATTGCTAATTTTATCACATAGAAAAAATAGATAATTTAGCAACGACGTCCATATTGTCTATTTATTTTCTAGGCTTTGGCAACGAAAACTGGCAACGACTAAAATTTTCGTTGCCAAATTTTTTTTACTAACGACAACAATATGTGTTGCAGAAAACATTTAGTAGTAATGAAAAATGTTGCATTGACGAAAATTTTGTTGCCTTATGGGATATTTCTTGTAGTGATGCTTTCACGCCAAATATGCAATAGTCTATTTTTTATCATGTAAAATAAAAATCTACGCTGCTTATTCTAGGGTTCGAACATGAGATCTGCTTTGACATACAAACATAGCAATAAATAAATGTTATAGATTCTACAGCATTCCGTAAATGCTATAGATAGATATTTTTATAGTATTACAGAAATAACGCTATTGTTGATAACATTTTATAGTAGGGACACTTGAACGCTATAAAAAACTGCTATTGTAGGCCCTATTTGTTGTAGTGGGCCCTTGCTGAAACCTCATAGCCCTCTGGCGTTCCGTCGCTACCATCTCTGGGGCGAATCTACTCAATCTGCAGAACTCCGCTGCATAAGCATCTACGGTCTTGCCGGCCTGCCTGAGGCTGATAAACTTCTGTTGTAGCTCAAACTGCGCCACAACTCCATAGTACTTCGTCTTGAATCTTGCTGTGAAATCGTCCCAAGCAACGTGCGAGATCCTGAAGTAACAACTTCACCTGATCCACACGTTCTTCTGCCGGTACCTTAGCCGCCGTCAAAATAGCCTCAATATCCTTAAGCCATGCATCTGCTGAAATAGCATCCTCCGTTCCTTCAAAACGGCGAGGGTTGAACTTACAAAATCTGGTTGATGCTCCAGAATCCGGCCTTGCCCCTCTTTCCAAAGCTGTCTGCAACCCTTGGTTGAGTAGTACGTTCTGCTCTTGCAACTGAGCGTGCATGTGCTGCTGGACTAACATCTGATGTTGCTGAGTAGCCATCATCCCTCTCATGATTTCCAGAAGGGCTGGTGTGTCCACTTGGGTAGGTGGAACTGTTGGTGGTGGTGGAACATCCGGATACTGCGATCCAGCTGCTGGTTCCACGATCACTTCTTCCTGAGTAGCCTCCTGAGTTAGTACCGGCTCTTGTTGCTGACCAACAGGGTCAGGTTGTCCATGTTGCTCCTGCTGTTGTCCAGCTCTGACCGATGCGGACGAAGTGCCCCTAAGAGAAGGGACAAGAGAACAATCAAACGACCGGACATGAAGGATCAATGAAGTCAAAGGATACTGGAATGTCAAGCTAGAGTTGAGAGTAACGAATCATGAGATCAAGGGAAAACATGTGTGATTGAGACATCCTATTAAACACCCCACAAGTCTAAAATCAGACCTGCATGGGCCACCACTAAAACCTTGTCACGCCCCAGAACCAGAATACTGGAGAGCGGGGGAATGACTCAGCCAGCTACGTATTACGGGTAGATGAATACCGTATAATACGATCAATGCTGTCTAAAAGACAAGGGGGTGCATACTACATGAAAGTCTCGCTATAGTCACTTCACATCTATTGTCTCAATCATTCAAATAAGAAACAGAAATAGAGAACATGTAAGATAAAGCAGTAAGGCGTCCCAAACGCTCAGTCAAAATGTTCTTGATATCTGGCTTTACAAAACATAGCCAGATGATGTAGCAAAGTGTACACAATTGTTATCAGCTGCAGTCTGACTTAATTACAATTATGCAAAGGTAAGTACAAGACAATCCGACTAACATGTCGGTGCCAAACGGCTAAGTATAAAGTAAATAACAAAACGAGCGGTGAAGTGAGGAACCCACTCGAGTCCTCCTGCGATCATTCCCCTAGTATTGACCATCTTGGAGGTAGAAGTAAGCTGGATCCTCGGGGACCGGCTCTAAATCTGGCCATGCAAAACCAGAGAGGTTAGACCTCTAATAGCAAGTACCACAAGGAAGCACGATATGAAGGACTAAACCAGTAATAAGAGAATATGATAATAGATCTCTGCTATCTACTAGGACTAACACAACATCACGACACTTCGAACCAACCTTCCAACCAAACAAGGACAGAAGTTGGCCCGTCATGTCCTGACATTCTGATCATCTCAGTTAAGTAACAGAGTAGGTACAGTACACAAACAAATCATCTTGAACGGCCAATCAACTACTACGACTTGCTATTGTGAGTCCCAAGTTATCCTGGAATTATACAAATATGGATTCCTCAGTTCTTACTATGTGCAAGCAAGGCTAGTCTATCCAATCAATCAATTGCGCCAATCATGTAATTAGACGAGTCCCAGCGGGATGCCCGTCGTTAATATAGCATGTACAATAATATAAGCAGATACTGTTCCCTGCCCGTGTGACAGATTTACAGTATCTGTGGGAACCAGCCGGCCCGTCGGGCACTTAATAGTCCCAAGGGGGCTGCCATGTAAGAACTCGGAAATCCATTCTCTCCATGCCATCATTATTTTATTTAACTTAATAGTCTCTACGTTGAGTGAAGTTCCATGCCGTGGATCATAGTCATTCAAATGAGTACTTTCGTACGGGGTACGATATGCGCAACTCTACAACGATACCCGTGCGGCTAGGTTGTAGGTTTTACATAGCGTGATGCAACAATCAAATCTGACCACGGAGTAATCATGCCTTGACCATAAAGTACACATGCTATTTTTGTAAGATAGATAAATAACTAAGTAAATAAATAATTTGAAGCCTGCATGTGCCTGTATGCCAATATTCGGGATTGGCTAATCGAGTACAATAGTTCATTACATGAACGTGACTCATTCATTTCATTCAATAAGACGACTAGCCAGTCTCTTAGTTCCAACTAGGAACGCATGATCAATTTTAGTCAAGATAACCATTATCATCAATGGTGACAAGGCATGAAAGTCAAATAGTATTCAGTGGAGTCGAGTCTACGACTCTCAGGGTTTAATTCCAGTCAATCGGGGTATCTATAACTCAATTCACGACACATGGTACATCTCACGTAACAATCTATATTTAACAGAAATATTAACATGTCATGATTATATCAAGTTTATGCAAAAAGGCGTAAGGATATAAAATGGACGTTAAACATCTAATAAGATATCAATATACAGGGCTATAGAAGATCCAGGGTAAGCAGGCTACGCTCATGTCAGCCTACGCTCAAGTCAACGTACGCTCAGGTCAAGCTACGCTCAGGTCAAGCTACGCTCAAGTCATGCTAGCGTATGGAAGACATACGCTCAAGTCAGGCTAGCGTATGGAAGACATACGCTCAAGTCAGGCTAGCGTATGGAAGACATACGCTCAAGTCAGGCTAGCGTATGGACTCGCCTACGCTCCTTGTCACCCAAGTCAGCGTATGCAAGACATACGCTCCCAAAAGGCAGCGTATGGAAGACATACGCTCCCAAAAGGAAGCGTATGGGGACTGTGCTGCACTAAAGAGCGCGCGCAACTCAGTGGCACAAGCTAAAAAGCTCGCGCACTGCTCACTGTCTTCTCCAAAACAGCATGAACTCCATGGTTTGAACCCAAAGCTTCAAGAGTCCATAACTTGGTCAAAGTAAGTCCGAATCCAACTTTGCAAAGGTCAAAATTGGGTAGAATGAAATTCTCTACAACATGGAACCATCAAAACTTGAAAACACAGAAGTTTAATAGATCAAAACTCCCAAAATCCGAAAATAACTTATATCTAAATCTACAAAGATTAAGACTTCGAAATGAAAAATGCCAAGTTCTAAACTCTCTTAGGATCACAAGGGAAAGAGAATGGAACCATAAAAATGGGTCCTCATGAAGAAGCAAGATGTACTTGCCTACGGTTTGGTAGGTGGAGGGAGTGATGAGAAAGAAGAAGAAGAGTAATGGTGAAGGAAAAAAATAATGAAGAGAGAGAAGGGGGGGTTGGCTTTAAATGAAAAGGTGGTGGTAGGTGGGGGTGTTGGTTTGGTTCATGATGAACCAACTAACTAAACCAAAACCAAGCCGAACCCAAGTCTAGCTAAAGCAGAGAAATAAAAGCAGAAAGTAAAATGCAGATAATTAATTGTAGGAAATTAATTGACATGAATTTAAAGGAATTTAAATACAGGATAATACATGATAAATATTAAATAAATACATTTAAGCAGTACATGTATTAAAAATACGTATACTGGAAACGGGGAGTGACATTTAGGGTTTAGGGTTAGGGTTTAGGCTAATCGTCGGAAAAGACGACAGAATGAAGGCGGTGGTCGTCGATGGCTGTTTTGCAGAAAAACCCTCGACTATCAAAAATTTACAAAAACATTCCACCGCCTTACAGTGTGCAAAATCCTAATTTGCAAATCCTATCCCGCCGTGTTCCGTGCAAATTAAATTTGCACAGACAATTCTAATATTGCAAACTGACTTAAAAATAATTTAAACAATTACAAAACTAATTTTAAAATTTGCAAAATAATATTTTAGCCTTTAAAAACCTTTTAAAAACCATTTAAAAATTCTAGAAAATTTGTAATAATTATAGTAAATTATTTTAAGGCTAAAAATGTTATTTGCACTTAAAACCCTTAATTTAAAATAATTATAATATCAGGGGCTTACAAGAGGCGAATGAGGAGGACGAGGCGGCGATGGAGGAATCGGAGGAGGAGTTGGAGGAGGCATAGGCGAAAGAGGAGTCGGAGGAGGAATTGGAGGAGGCAGTCGGAGGAGGAGGAGGAGGGGGAGAATGAGGAGGAGGATAAACCCTAACCCTAACTCGAAAAAAATTACGCTAGCCCAAAGCAAAAGTTTGGATGACAAACTTGTAATTATTTTTGAAATAAGTTGGACTAGCCCCTAGCAAAAGTTGGGGTGCCCTTAGAAGTAGCATAGTTTTATCCAATAACTTTATTACGGATAGACGTTTGTCAAAAGTATCACTCAATGCAATACTAATTCCGACTATATATTGTTATGATTATGGTTAGGAGACTCAAACTTATTTGTCGGTTCTGTCCGACGTCCGTTGTGCTTTCAACTTTACAAGCACTCGACGCAAAATAAGAAAATGCTAAGTCTACTAACAAATTCTTACAACCTCTCTGTCTCTCCCACTTCTTACACATGGGTTCCACCAGGTCCCATCTCCTCTCTCATCTTACTTTATCCACTTTTTTTTTTTCTCCTTCAAAGTTCGACATGTGGCAGTTGTCAGAGGATTGTAAGACCATCTCCAATGGTGATTTCTAAAATTGAGTTCTTATCCTACTTGGCATTGTACTTTAAGAATATTTCTATCATAGTTGAAAGAGTTTCTACATAGAAATTGTTGACATAAAAAAATGCTCTCCAATGGTTATCCATTTCTATCCTATGTGTCACATAGTAAAAGGACCAATTTAATGGTGTGGAGCCCAATAATAATTGTCATGAGAGAGAGAAGAATTTCTATAAGAGTTTCTACATGTAGAAACTCTCTTAGAAAGATTTCATCCTACATCATTAACATCTAAGATAGAAATGGTGATAGAAATTACCGTTGAGAGAAATTTTTTCTAAAATAGATTTCTTCCATAGAAATAGGGAAGATAGGAACCCCCATTGGAGATGGTCTAATTATTTGGTTGTAGGCATAGGAAAGCTCCGCTAAATAACTTCAAAAGATGGTCCAAACCTAATATTCAACTTTTATACCACCAGGAGATGCCACGTCCCCACTTTCCTTCCCCGACTCCCGTTCGCGGCCAGACTCTCCCCACGTGCCCGACACGCCCCTCCCTCCCCTCCCTCCTTTGCCTCTCCAAATATTCAGCATACATTTCCACGCCCCCATTCGACATGCGCACGTTCGCCCCCGGCGTCCATCTCTGCTAACAAGCGCCTCACCATGGCTCCCTTCAAGGACCTCCTCCGCCTCGTCAATGGCGCATCCCTCGTCGCCGCCGAGGCCGCGAAGCGGTCCCAGCCCCTCGCCGCCGCCAGGTCCGGCGACTTCGAAGCCCTAATCTCCCAGACCCTAAAGAGCGCGCTGCTCTCCGCGACGGACCTAGCCGGTTTCACGAAAGGGAGGATCCGCGAGGTCTCTGCTCCCGTTCCGAAGGAATCCGTCGTCTACTTCTCGGATCCGCCTGAACCCGCAACGCCGACTCCGAGATCCGACCCGGCAGAGGCGCCGGTGTCGGAGGCTCCCGTTGCGGAAAGGGAGGAGGAGGTGAAGGAATTGAAAGTTGCAAGCGAGGAGAAAATTGTAAAGTCGGTGGATTTGGGGGAGAAGAGTGATAAAGAGGCGGAGAAAGTTGCAAAAGTAGCGAATTTGGGGGAGAATAGTGATAAGGGAAGCGAGGAAGTGGTGGTTCCAGTGAAGAGAAGGCGGCCGAGGGAGCGGCGAGTCCCTTCGACACCATTCAGCAGAGCTCTTGGGTAGTCGAAACACATCCTTCATTTCCTTTTTAAATTTGTTGTCGCGAATTATTGGAGTTAGACTTTTGTTTGCTTAGGTGTTGCTCAAGTCGAATATGGTGTTCATTGCACATTTGCCGCAAATTTTGTTCCAAAATGCGATTAGAAGAGTTAAAAATCAATAATAATGTCCATTTAGTAAAGATTCATTTCACAGGGAGCTGACAATGTTTCACGTCGTTTGTCGTCCACCTAACGGCTAAGACAACCCTCCTTTATTCGGGCTTGGGACCATGGAAATGTTAGACATTAAGCACAACACATGCAAAGTTGGAAGGGGGGGGGGGGGGGGGGGGGGGGGGAGTCAACACTAAGATAAATAGTTAGACATCCTACATTTTTGATAACATGCTAGGAATTTTAGCTCCGGGAATTATAAATTTTAAGATTTTCTTTCTGTTTGAATATGCCGCCATTGACTTTTCACAAATTCACCTTATTTTTAACACTCAAGTTGTCTGTTGGTATATTGCCCCTATTGTCTTCTGCCTTCATGAGCAATTCTTTGTTACAATTTGGTGAAGGTTTGCTGGCTTGGGAGCTGGGCTTGCGTGGGGCACAATTCAAGAATCAACAAAGAGGATTGTCTATGGTGCACCCAGCTCAGATGGGAAGCAATCTGCCCTTTCACCCTTCTTGTCCGAGCAAAATGCTGAGCGGTTAGCCCTTGCACTATGTCGAATGCGAGGGGCTGCATTGAAGTTGGGCCAGATGCTGAGCATACAGGACGAATCTCTCGTGCCAGCACCGGTATATTTCAATCAATTTGGTCTTTAGTTTTATGCATAATTTATGTAAACACTATCACAGAAGCAATTAGTTGGTACATGGATTATGGAGAAGTAAGGATATAGTCAAGTTATCCACCATAGATATGGTTAAACAATGGCTCATAGGAGCATTATGACTGTTGATACACAGAACAAGTTACTCATTGCCATCCTTCTGAATCTTGTGTCTCAGACATTTTATTGGGGTTTCTGTTGCTACAATCCCATCAAATTGTTCTTAACTGTAGTTGATCGTATTGGTTTGTTGTTTATGTAACATGTAAAAGTTGACACATGTCAAAATCCTTTGGCTGGATACATTGATGTCCATATTGACATATGCTCTCTAGGAGTCCAAATCAGAATGTTTAGGATCGGATATGGGTCCGCACATTTTGCATATTTGTTTTCCAATAGTGACTATAGGAAACAGAAAAACATGCCATAATTGATGAATTTGAGAACATATATTAGGGGATACGAGGCAAAGCAAATGTGAATTATCAATTGAATGCAGGTAATTTCATATTTGATGCAAATGGATGCGAACACGAATTTGATGTAGTACGAAGATAATACTTATCGACGAGTAAGATGCTTTGATAACTATTAACTAAATACATATAGATTTACAATCATGTTTTTTAACCTAACATGCTTAAATCATTAGCTAAAGAATATACTAAGGGTGTCAATGTGTCGGATTCAGGTCGGGTTTAAGTAAGATCCAGACCCGAATCCTATAAGGTTTTCATATTCTGGTTCGGGTCAAATTCCTTCCCTTCTAACCAGATTAGGGTCGGGATTCAGATTTTACATAAGACGTTTAAACTGTTATTTAGTTCAAAATATTTTTTTATTTGTACTTCGACAACAATTTAGATGATTTTCACTTGCGATACATACTAGCTATATATTGTTGTGCATTACTTTATCTAAAATTGTTTGAACATTCAAACATCTCAATCAAATACACGTGATAAACTTGATACTTGTTATATGTAAATTAGTTTTGGGTTTCTTATCGAGTTTCGGGTTCGGTTGGAGCTATATCCAAATCCTATCCGTTAAGGATTTTACTTTTTAGGTTTACTTTTTGAATCCGAACCCTATAATTCTAAAATAATCGGGTCAGATTATTGGTCACCATTGACACCCTAGAATATACCACATAGGGATTTATTAACAAAACAGAACTTACATACACTTTTTACTGAGTAGGAGTGTGTCCGCGGATGCAATAAGTAAAGAAAAAAGATTGGAATAAAATATTTCTTCTTTATGCCCTATACCTCAGTTTTGAATATTTTAGTAGACCTGCTAGTAAGTCTAAGGTGTCACAAAGTATTTGAGTCATTAATTTCGAGCTATTGCTTTACAGGTCGTGAATAAGCCAATTTTGAAAGAACAACCCTTAAGATTTCTAAAATTAAAAATTATAGATACCTCATTCAATTTAAGTTATCTGATATTTGTACTATAACCAAAACATCTCTAGGAACTCAATCTGTATATGAAAAAGTTGTCTGTCCTTAACTCTACCTGTCCAGTATTGTCTTTTGTAATGTAATATATATTTAATATTTTATACAATGTACTTGTTATGCATCTCTGCATCAAAAACTTTCAACTAAATCAGTAGGACCATATTTGGGATTTTTTTCATGAGCATTTTTGGTAACTTGGACGGTTACTGGATTTGATATTTTTTTTCTAGCATTCTGCAGCTAGCCTAGGATCCAGATCCGGCCTTATATATTTGGATCTATCTGCACTTAAATGTGCTCATCTGTATTGCATGTTATCAATCACCCACATATTTGTGCCTGAAAGCAACTTGTTTTATTTTTATAAAGATTATGGTGAAAGTGATACCTTCCACCCCACTTTTTCTTCTGATATTTTCCTCTTATGATTATCTTTTTCTTCAAATATCCTTCTTTAATTTAGATGCCCTGGTAATGAATTGATTGTCTTCACGTTTTCTATATTGTGGAGGGGTTTGTTGAATGTAATCCCTTTCTTTGATCATAGTACCTTTGATGTGTTGATCCATATTCCTTCCTTTAGTATGCTTGTCTTCTGTATTCTGAACGTCTTGTCTATGAATTAAGTACATGTTTACAAGCTACTTTTCCTTCCAGGTTGCAGGAACAAAATAATCACTGCAATTTATTGCCCCATAAGAAAAATTCAGTGTTTATACACTTTCTTGGTCCACAATGAAGTTCCTGCTGATTCCTTGCACATTTTTCCAGAAATTACAAATATCCATTGTCATCGCTCTTTGTACTTTTTATAGAGTATATTACTACATTCATGCTCATCTAAGCCAATCTTTCCGGATTTAACCAGTTCTGGCCTTTCTAACTTTGTCAAACTGAGAAAGTTCCTCACAGGAAAACATTAAGAGGCTTATTTTTGATTTGTTGGCAAGCCACTTTCTTAAAAATAAAGCATATTCACAGGGTAAAATGCTGACTTTGGCGAGTGTGTTTTGATTAATTTCGTGAATTATTATCAAAATTCTGTTTTATTTGTATCTACAACCATGATTGCTTCTATGTGCTAAAATTGTAGGTTCAGAAGCTGATAGAACACATTCTCAGAACTACAATCATAAATGTTAGAAAAGACCATCAGAACCTGGACATGCAAACCAGGTTCGCAGTATTGGCTGATACGGATACCGATACGTATCGGTCTTTGTGTACCGTCTTTTGCATGGCAGATACCGAAACCGATACCCACCGATACCGAAAATGTTGTTATCTTTTATGGTGAAATCGTCAAAGAAAAATTAAAAAAAGAGGGAGAAGTAATGAAGTATAGTGAAAACAAAATCAACATAATGATTAGGACATGTCTGAGATCAACATGCTATAGAGTGACGGTAAAATTCCTTATCAACATAGTGTGCAACCCTTACATTTCTGGAAGTTGGATACTGAAAATCCACAACGTTCATAGGTCTTAATATCATTACATTCAAAACTATCTATTGTGGTGGTATTTTGTCAAAACAAGTAAAATAAACATCTGTTGTGGGGTAGATAATTTAACAATGTTGAATATTATCCTTTAAAACTAAAGGGAAACAACAAATAATGCATAAGATTATGCCTAAATAAATGTATAAATATGCTTCTAGTTTTTAAAATAATTTCTTATATATATATATATATTTTTTTTTTTTTGGAAAAAGGGTAAATTTTATTCCATCATCTCAATAAGGTTACAACATAGAGATACAATCCCAACTCAGGGGGACATTACTAGTACATCCGACTCAATGTTATGAAGTATGCCCACCACTGGGGTGGATAGTCCCTCATAAATGCGCCGGTTCCTCTCCCGCCAGACATGCCAAACTGACGCAGCAAGTCTCAATCTAGCACGTCTAGCCCAGCTCTGCTCCTTGCCCCTGCAATCACCAATCCACTTAAGGATTTCTCTGAAGTCCCGCTCCCTGCCAACCCCTCCCAAGTGTCTCCGGCACTGCTCTGCCCAGATGCTCCACGCCACATGGCACTGAAAGAACAGGTGCCCAATAGATTCAGGCTCTGTCTCACACAAAACACACTTAGGGTCAGGGACAGAAACCCCGAACCGAAGCAATCTGTCCCGAGTCAGCAACCGGCCCATCACCAGTTTGTATGCAGACAGTTGCATCTTCCTGGCGAGCCCCTTCCCCCAGACAAAGTCGTACTCCTCAATATCATCGAAGTGGGGGCGGACAAGGTCGTAGCAGCTGCTAAATCTGAACTCCCCAGCACCCTCCGAGCGGCCGGGAGGGGCCCACATCCAGACATCAGACAGTGCCATAGGAGTGATCTGCACCTGTCTGATCTCCTCAACTAACGTAGCAGTGAACCGATACTCCTCAGGCCTCCAGACCCCACCACGGATGATGTGCCTACACGTCAGGCCTCTATATGCCACACCGTCCCTCTGGGGGCCCAGAATCTCCAGGAGAGACTGACCTGAGATCCACGGATCGAGCCAAAGATCCGTCTCCCCTCCCTCCCTCATCCTCCTCCGCAAAGCCGTCCGAAGCACAGGACGGGTCCTCAGGATATGCTTGAGAGACACAGAGAAGTTGTTGTCAATTTCACATACCCAGAAGTTTCTGCCCCGGAGATACCGACTAGACATCCAGGCCGACCATAGAGAATCACCCTGAAGGAACCTCCATGCCAGCTTGATCCCCGCCGCCTCCCTGACAGAAACAAGTGATCGCAGACCCACCCCTCCCTCTTTCCTAGGCCGACAGAGCTGCTCCCAGGAGATGGCATGTATCCTCCCATGCCAAATGAACTTGGCACATATGCCCTCAATCTTTCTGATAGTAGTCAGAGGAACCATAATCGATTGGAGCCAGAACAGAGCAATAGCAGAAATGACTGAGCGAACCAGCTCAATACGTCCTCCAAACGATAGGCCCGCCGCCTGCCAGCCCTCAACCCTCCTCTGTGCAAAATCCACCAGACTCTGACAGTCACGATCCTTCGCGTAGTTGACGGAAAGGGGCACCCCCAGATATTTCACCGGGAGGTCCCCCTTTTCCACCCCAAGCTCCATGGCCCGCTCCTCCTTCAAAGTGCAAGAGTTGCTGAAGTAGACTTTGCTCTTGTCCCTGTTCAACCGGAGGCCCGATAGCTGTCCGAACTTCTCCATCACTGCCGCAAGCTCCCTCATCCCTCGCATGGAAGGCCTCAACAGGACCAAAAGGTCATCTGCATAAATGAGATGAGAGACCACCGGAGAGACCCTGCTGTAAATCGGTACAATCCTCTCCCGATGTACCGCGATGTCCATCAAACATGTGAAATACTCCATCACAAGAGTGAATAGGTAGGGGGAAAGCGGGTCCCCCTGCCGAAGCCCCCTGCTGCTGCCGAAGAACCCGTAAGGGATACCCTGGATGAGGACCGAGAAAGTAGGAGAGGTGATGCACTCTCTGACTCTATCCACCCAAGTCTCGGAGAAGCCCATCGCACCCATCAAATGACAGAGGAAGTCCCTGTTGACGGTGTCGTAGGCTTTCCTCAGGTCGAGCTTCACACACGCCTTCATCCCTCCAGGCTTGTGGAACTCCCGAATCAGCTCATTAGCCAGCAGGCTATGCTCCGCAATAGACCGCCCCTTAATGAAGGCCGCCTGATTCCGAGACACCAGACCCTGCATAGCATCCTCCATCCTCCTGCACATAAGATGAGTAATTATTTTATACAAATAATTACAGCAAGCAATCGGTCGAAAGTCAGCAAGAGATGTCGTCCCCTCCTTCTTGGGCACTAGCGTCAGGAAGGTGTGGTTCAGCTCCTTCAGGAGCTTGCCCGTATCAAAGAACTCCTGAACAGCCTCAAGGACCGGGGCCTTGAGGATACTCCAATGGCGCTTGTAGAAGCCACTGGAGAACCCATCCGGCCCAGGAGCCTTTGAAGCATCAGCCTGCATCACAATCGCCTTCACCTCCGCCATACGGATAGGGGCCATGAGAAGACCATTGCCGTACTCCGTAATCAACGTCTTCGTGATCAGCTGCGGGAAAACCGAGGGATAGTCCGTCTGATGATAGAGCTCAGAGTAGAACCGGACAGCCTCCTCCTGGATAGCAACCTGGTCGGTCACAAGTGCCCGTCCCTGCCAATCAGTCTCTGGATACGGTTCCGGTGCTGACGCGCCCGGATGACATCATAGAAGAACTTGGTGCAGCGATCCCCATCCTTGAGCCAGGAGCATTTGGCCCGTTGGGCCGCACTAATCTCCTGCTGAAGCCTCAAGGTGTTGACCTCTGCAGCCAACCTCTTCTCTCTAGCCGCCATCTCCCCACTCATCATGTCGCCCTGAAGCTCCGACTGCAGGTCTCTCAACTCCGCCTCCTTCTCCTGTAAGGAGGTTCGGGGAAGAGCCCTCACCCAGTCTCTGAGGACGCGTTTGGCGTTCTTCAGCCTGTGAACCATACAAAACTGGGCAGTGCCGACCGCCTCCTGGCCAAGACCTCCCGCCACAGTCTCCTCATAGCCAGCCGATAGGAACCAACTGTTGTCATACCGGA
Organism: Iris pallida; assembly: GCA_029216955.1. Lineage (NCBI taxonomy): Eukaryota > Viridiplantae > Streptophyta > Magnoliopsida > Asparagales > Iridaceae > Iris > Iris pallida. The sequence goes on along the minus strand of JANAVB010016191.1, from coordinate 3,706,204 downwards.
ACGGACGGGCTCTCCATCTAGTACTCTCCACGAAGCGCACCAGGATCGGCGAGTGGTCACTGGTCCCCGCAGGTAGCCCCTCAGCCACAGAGGAGGGGAATAGGCGGAACCAATCACTGTTCCCCAAAGCACGATCCAGCTGGCATGCCACCCTGCTCACCTCCGCCTTGTTGTGCCAAGTCCAGATGTGCCCAATCCTCTCCAAGTCCCTGAGTCCTGACTGGAGTAGGCAAGACTGAAAATCTGAGAGGATCTGGTCCGGGACCGGCCGCCCCTCCAGCTTCTCTTTCCGGTATAGCGTAGCATTGAAGTCTCCCATAATCAGAAGAGGGAGATGCCGATGCATCGCTAAAGAACTCAGCCTGATGATGTCCTGCCACAAGGACTCCCGGCGCCTCCTGTCATTGTGCCCGTAGACGGCACCCAGTAAGAAGCGGAACCCCCCCTTGTTGGTGAAGGAGATAGCCACCAGCTGGTCAGACATGAAGACCTCCTCACCCTCCCAACTAGCTCCATTCCATCTAACCCAGATTCTAGCCATATCACAGAGACCAAGGTTGTGAAGCTGGACCCAGTCCGTAGGGGTTCTACGGGACAGGGTTTTCGCCCCCCTGATCTTAGTCTCTAGTAATATCGAGATTTCACACTGTTCCTTCCTCAGCACCTCACTAATCTCCCTCCATCTCCCCAGAGAACACCCCCCCCGGACATTCCAGGCAAGGGCCGACATCTAAACCGCGGGTGGGATCCCCTGAACATCCTCTGAAGGGGCACCCGGGGAGAGTGCAACCTTCATATCTCTGGTATCCTCATCTCTATCCCCCTGTAGAAGGAGGGGCAGAGCAGGGGCCGCGGCCCCGTGTGGGCCCCCCTGTGGGGAGGGCTGCGCTAGTACTGCCACCCAATTGGGATTGACCTTCCACACTCTCTCTGTCCCATCCTGTCCGCTGTCCTCACTATGCGCCTCCGTAGTCTGGCGCTTCCGACTGTACACCTGGAGTGCTAGTGCATCTTTATCTCCCTGTCGCCTGTCCTCCTGCCCCATACTCCTGGTGGTCATGGTCCTCGTCCCCATATACTCAACCATCGCTCCAGCAATATCCTCCGTCGGAGACCCCGCAAATGCCCCCGAGATGGGGGAAGTGTCTGCCTCCATCTCATCCTCCATCGAGCCCCCCTGATCCACAACAGGGGAGGCATCAGCACCACCTGCCTCCTGCACTACCTCCTCCGTCACCACCTCAGAAGCTCCTCCACGTCTACACGCACTCGGGAGATGCCCGAAGCAGGCACATGCCGGACATCTGGGGGGGACCCACTCATACTCCACCCTCTGCATAGCAAACTGGCCAGAAGGTGTCCTGTACTTCAACTGCTCAGGCAGGTCCAATCGGGCATCAATCTCCACAAACACCCGTGCATACATCAGTCTGGATCTGAAAGTGGTGGCATCATCCGCCTTAATCGGCTTGCCAATGAGGCTGGCAAGTCGCATAAGTAGTGGGACACTCCAGAAGCGTACCGGGAACTCAGGAAAGCGAACCCACACAGGCACAGCATTAAGCACCTCCTTCTCACACCTCAAGTCGGGGGTCCATTGCTTCAGAATGATGAGGCGGCCGTCAAACGTCCATGGTCCTCCCTGGAGTATCCGAGTCACATCTTCCGCCAACCCAAATTTTACGAAGTAGAAACCATTTTCCTTGGAGAAGAACTCCATGCTCCCCTTCGGCCGCCAGACTCTGTCCGCATATCCTCTGATCTGCCCGTAGAAGGGCTTGCTCCCCAACACATATAGCACTAACGTGTTCTCCCAGAATGCCGTCACCTTCGCCACTTCGTCGGCAGGAAAGTCGGCGCATAGCTCACCCCCAATCGCCATAGGTGCTACATACTCCATCGATGCCGGCGTCTTGGCGACCCCCACCTTGCAAGCATCGGCCCAGGAAACCGGCCGCGGACCCGAACTCCGAGGTGGGGTCGTCGGTGGAGGTCGGGCACTCATGTTCGCAGCAGTCGCTCTACCCCGGATAACTCGAACCGCCGTCCCCGCCGACCCCTTCTCACGGGGCCGCCACGCAATCCTGGCTTGTCCCTCCCGATCCACCGTGTGAGTCTGACCCCTCGATGGACCCGTTCTCCTTGCTATCCCCGCCCTCCTGTCAGATCCCTGCATATAAGCGGTGCCTCTCCGCACCTCAGGGATCTGCGGTCGTTGACCTCCTCCTCGCCTAACTCTCCGATTCTGGACCGTAGTCCAAGCCCCCTCCTCATCCTCCAATCCCGACGATGTTCTTTGGGCTGTGAACACCATCGGGGAGCCCTCGGAGGCCACCGCCGTCGAACTCCCGGCCGAACCCGTGCCCTTGCGATAGGTCTCCTTCCGCAGCCCGTCCCGGCCACCCCCCCCCCCCGCCTGGGGGTGGTCGCCGGCAACCGCCCGCCCCCGGGGGAGGGTCGCCTGACCTCCCCGGTCGACCCGCTGCGCGGCGGCGCCCGCGCGAACGCGAGCAGCAGCTCCAGCGCCCTTCGCCGGCGGCCCGCCGCCGCCGACCTCCACCGGCCGGTCGCCACCGACCGCCCCCGCCACCCCCTTGCCTTTCCCGGGGTCCGGGGGGCGGTTTGCCGCCTCCACGCCGTGATTAAGCGATGCCCTAGCAGAGTTAGGGTTTCCGTCTCCTGTAGCAGCCGCCATTTTTTCTCATATATATATATATATATATATATATATATATATATATATATATATGTTGGCTTTCCTAAACCAATAACTCCGAATCTTCGAGTTGAAACTGCCGATATTGATAGTCATACAAAGCATCTGAAACCGATTCCGATATCGATACTACGAACCTTGATGCAAACTAATGCGATGGACAATATATCGTGAATAATTAATGTTATCAAGGACAATTTATTTGCATGTAGAGCAATAATCCGGTAACCCTCCTATTATCCTGCCATGTTCACCAAAATCGCAAAATTTTGCATCTTTTTGACTATCAAGCACTATGCAAGTCACATATTTTTTAATATCGTGAAGGCCTATAACTGACCTTGCAATCATGTGGAAAGACATGGGACTTACCCCCGACCTATAATGGTTGTTCGGATAAGTATGAGGCTGAACTTTCTGACTTTCCTTGCACAGATTTTGGCAGCTTTGGATATTGTTCGTCAAGGTGCAGATGTGATGCCAAGGAGCCAGCTTAATGATGTTTTGGATGCTGAATTAGGGCCTGACTGGTCATCTAAGCTAAGGAGTTTTGATTATGAACCTCTAGCTGCAGCGAGTATTGGACAGGTAATTCCAGTTTTGATCTTTAATATTGATTTCTCAGTACTCATTATTCATACTCTGTTTACAATGCTTTTCCCATGTAACTGCATGTTACACATGTTTTGCAACTTGCCTTGCACCATACATAATGAATGGGAATAATGGGGTATTGCTAGATGTGTAAGAGGATTGAAACAGCTTGCTGGATAGCTGTTTTCTTAACTTTGGGCTATAATATCATTTTTTAATTTTGTATGCCCGAGTAATATTCCCTGACCAACCCAATCTGCTTCTCATTGAGATGACTTGTCCTTGCTCAGGGAATTTGCAACACTGCACGCATAATATCATTCGGTATTTAGACCCAGTGAGTGTTGGGATGAGAGACGTATCTATTTTATACTCAACTATTTCGGCAACCTCACGGTTATGCTTCTAGCTTTACTCATCATACTGTTTCGTGAATCTCTTTGGCAGTGGTTTCATAATAGAACCTTTAAGTATCAAAAGAACAGTGCATAACGTGTAAGAACTCCTATTCAAGAAGGCTTCTCAGGATCATCTTAGTAAGATGTCTTCTGATATAATCCTCTATAAGGTGGTGTGTTTTACTTGGCAAAGTGACTAAGCAATAAATGGGCACTGCGATATTCAGAGGTTATTTCCTGAAAGCAGTATATGCTGTACACTTAAAGCTTACTCATCACGGCTTTCTTAAATAGTGAAAGTGCTTTGCAAATAGGGGAAGGAAAATGTTTTCGATATCAGGATTTTCATGTATTCGTAAGGCTCAGTTCATAGGTATGGACCTTTTGACATGCTTGAATAACTGAACGAGCTATCTTCATAATTTTGGGTGATCTAGACTTCATTAAAAAGATCATAAAATATTGTTTTGTGTTAAGAAGACCATTTGCATAATACAAGATTCAATGAGAAGGATATGGAAGCATGCAGGTATGCTGTGCTTATACCCTCCGGGTAGCTAATTAATAAACATATATAAGTTATTGGATTTACTTTACTCCGGATCAGCTTGCATACTTATCTTATAGTGCTTTCCAACCATTATATGGTTTTCTCCCAGTTAGTGTAGTAGGTCATAGATTGCTCGTATTGAAAGCAATGAACTTATAAATCCAGAGTCACCTGATTGCACTGGATTAAAGTTAACCTTCTCCAAATTTTGCATCCGTATATAATTTTATGGGGTGCTAATTGTTAAAATAAAGCATATAGTAGCCGGTCATTGTAGTATTCGTTATGAAATCTTTTGTAGGAGACACAATACACGACCCTCTTAAGCGAACGACGATCCAGACAACACTTCGTTGGACCAGCTATATCATGCTTGGAGACAAATATGCAAAACCTCTTTCCGAATTTTCCATTTCCCCTGGTTATCCATATTATTGCTTAGTTTAGGAGGTCTTTCTTCCCCCTTAAACTCTCTCTTTACTCTACATGATCAACAAACTACATTCCGACTTGCCTTGTCTGTTGTTAAAGACCTTACCATTGCACCAAAACTAGAGTGTTGAGGGTAAAATATTTAAATTGTTCGAATATGCCCCCGCAATCGAAAGTCCATTTTGGGTTCAGAGCTGGATTAACCCAATGGTATAATTTTGTATATAATCTGCTTAAATTGGCATGTCAGACAATATTTGAACATAGGCTGCTCTGGTACCATGTTAAAGGCAAGGTTCAAAGTATCGGTATCGGAATCGGTATCGGACCATTCCTATGAGTAACGGGATCGGCGGTATCGGTAGTATCGAAGGTTTCAGATCGGAGTATCAGATTTTTTGGTATCGGAAAACAAATAATTATTAATAAATTATTAACATTTTAGAAAATATATTTTGTACATTTAGGCATAATTTTAATATTTTCAGTGTTGTTTCTTAGTAGTTTTGAAATTGAATGAAATAGTAGTTGTCTATGTTACGTAGACTCGGGTACGGATGTCGGATACGGGTACATATCCAAGAGTCGGATCTTTAAAACTCATAATTGAAGGACACACAGACTCGGCTAAAAAGGATCCAAATTTTGGATACGGATATGAAGATATGACTAAGGCTATCATAAAAAGACAACATGTAATTATAAACTAATAGTAAACTTCATTGAACTAGTTGAATAAGTCTCTAAGGGACTGTCCTTTCAGCTCCGCTACTTTACTACCAGTCTACCAATTAAAATAAACTATCTACTTCACTACCACATTAAAAGAAACTATCTACTTCACTACCAGTCTTCCTATTGTCACCATGAAGGATCCGATTGTCACCATGGAGGATCAGATACGGATTCTATACCAATATCCATGTCCTATCGGGTCGACACGGGTACTTCTCCTTAAAGTGGAGAGTCCGGATAACATAGGTAGTCGCCCTTACCGATTAATTTACATACGATAGATAAGTTTTCTTCTTTTACATGTTTTTGTAACCTTTGTTGCTTTTACCCCCTTGTTGATTGGTCTTTTTCGTTCAATTTTTTTTTGCCAAATTGACCTAAAAAGAGACTCCCAATGTCGGTATCGGTACATATCGGGTATCGGTTGGTACCGTATCGGGACATGCCAAATTGTATCGGCCGTATCGGATCGGTATCGGCCGATACTGCAAACTATAAAGGCCTTGCCTTTACACCAAAACTCCAGGCTTGTGTTGAGAGTTGAGGATTAAATATTTATATTTTTCCAATATGTATGGAAATATCTCCTACCCAAAGTTTTCTAGACCAGATTTGTGGCAGTGCTAAGCAGGTTGAATTGCGAGGTTGTAAAACAGTCGTAAAGTTAGGCCAACCTTTCTATGGAGTCTCTTAGTCTAGAGTGCTGCTAGATAGATGATAGCTTACATAGCATGAAGATGGAAATTTGGACCATGTTATAGTTGTTCTTTTAGTGTCTCAAATGGATGTTTTGATGAAATGTCATCCTTAATCTTTTCTGCAAATCTCTCCAATTCTCCTGACCTGCCTTGATTTCTTCTAGCTTTATATAATTAAAGGTCTTCTTACCTTTTCGACAGGTCCACCGAGCTGTCATGAAAGATGGTTTAGAGGTTGCAGTGAAAATACAGTACCCTGGTGTAGCTGACAGCATTGAAAGTGATATTGAAAATGTGAGGCGGCTTCTTGATTATACAAATCTCATTCCGAAAGGGCTTTTTCTTGATAGAGCTATAAAGGTAAGCTAATCTGAAGTAAATGTGTAGATTTGATATATGTAGTTTTTCATATTTTTCTGTTTGCCATTAATTCTGTGTTTGAAAAACTACATACGGACCTCCAAGTAGTTCAGTTGTAGGAACTCGATTTTCAAGCTACATGATATAAATATCATTTTACATTCCTGTGGCGTGCATTGAACAGCGAAAGGTTGTCATTCTTGGAATCTCATGAGAAATATAGGAAGTTGAACCTTAAGGATCTGCTAGAAAAACTAAGGTACTGTTTTCAAGTCTTCTGAATTTACCGACAATATTAAAATTTGCTTCAGTACGATTGAACAGTTTTGCTTTTATAAGGTGAATTGGAGGTTGAACCATTGAAGTTCTAGTACCATACAATTCTGGGCACTACTACTATGGATTCTTATAGGATTCCCCAAGGAATGATGAATCATGTAATCAGAAACCAAAGAATCTCGTACCGTGATTTTGTTCTCTTTTTAATAACTCATTCTTTATCTTGTGATTTCTAGTCTACTCTATCATGTCACATTTAAGAAAAATAAATGGCAACAGTGACTAGTAGTTGCAGATTTTGTCAAGGCATGCAAAGAATGACAACTCATAGTCCAGTTTCATTGAAATGTCAATATAGCATGGTATGGCTAGATTTAGAGTTTACACTACTTTCTAATATGATCCTATAGAATTATCTTTTAGTTGATTGTCTATTTCTACAAAATAAAAGAAGAATAAAAATACATGAACACACACATACACACACACAAGCACACACAAACAAACATAAGAAGATTATACTTATTCAGCAATAAAAAAATAGAGATCATTTGATGGATGAGATAGTACTATTGAAACCATAAAAAAAATCACCCATAGATGTTTTAAACTTTTATATCACTTTTGAATGACATCAATCATGCATTGGGATGGTCTATGTAGTGCTACATGAGCCTGGTCTCCCATCTATTCATACGGTATGTCATTATTTACAAGGGAAACCATGTTGCTGATTTCTCGTGCTGAGGTGCTGGTTGTCCAACATTGGCAACTGTACCCATATCTAAGCATATAGGCTTTAGTAATTAGTATACGACTGATTTGTCAATTGACAATGTTGTGCTATACAATTTTTCTAACTGATGGTTTAGAAGTGGTTACAATTTTCGAGGGTTAAAAGAAAAATTGTTGTATTATATGCTTACTGGAACCCATGATGGCAATTAACGAAGACGGATGGCCATGATCCAACAAAACAATTATTGTGCTCCGAGAGTCCATATCCACATGATTCACATTTCTCTTAAACCATGTTTTCTCCTAATTTCTAGCGAACTTCTACCATTCCATAATCTTGGTCAAACTTGTAAACATGATTTCTCTTTCTCAATCTCTCCGCCCTCTGGCCCCTCACTATATGTGTGTGCGGTTCACATGTATTTTATGATGTGTATATAAAGATAAAATGGTTCAGATCATCAAAGTATTGGGCCCACCACCTAGCTACTGCAGATTCTCTTGTTTCTCCTCTTGAGCCATTTAATTTACATATGTATAACAACATGGAGCTTATGGGAAATTTCATCTTCCAATTGTAGCATATGTTGGGCATTCTTTTCGTTCTGAATTTTGTTAACAACATTCATGTACATGCCTATGGCACATATAAACACTGCAAACTCACGGTATCTCAATTTTTTTGTCCATTGTCAATTGTGTTTTCTCCTCAGAATATACATTATGGTTTACAATCATATTTGAGGATATACAGTTAGCATAGCCTTACCTAGTAGGGGGGAGGACCCTCTTAATCCTTTGAGATTTATCTTTAAGACACTTTTGAATTCTTTCAGGTGGCAAAAGAGGAACTAGCTCAGGAATGTGATTATACTTTGGAAGCCAAAAATCAGAAGCGTTTCCGTGCACTATTGTCTAATTCAGAAGGGTTCTATGTTCCTGAAGTCATCGATGAATTCTCAAGCAGAAAAGTTCTTACAACAGAGCTTGTTGCAGGTGAGTTTTTTTTTTTTTTGCTTCCATTGGTGCTCTTATGAAATGCTGCCTAATATATCCTGTGATGGTCTCACTTGAGGTTTTACTTTAGCTTTTAAAAATAAAGCAACACTTTCCAATCACCTTCAAAGGAGGCAATATCTGAAAAGTGAAGTACATACTGATTTCTCCTATTTTGCTTGGCCTTGTTGAATTTGATGACAAGAAAGTGATGGCATCAGAGCCAAATAAGAATTCTTCCTCGGTTTACTTGTTAAATTTCTTGCATTTGTTTGTTCTAGGTAAATTTCTTGCTTCAATTTGGGTTAAAGTCTTTCTTGTCGTTGTAGTAGTTTGTGTTTGTTCTAGGTTCACTTTTTTCCTTTTCCTACTTTTTGCATGCTTAATTCATCAAAATGGAATAAAGGGACCGCTGGTTGCACTGTTCCCAACTCTTCAATGCATTTGTTGTGTAATGAAGGTACTGGAAATGTATTCAGTTACTTGTAGGTTTTAATATCTAATGAAGCCATGGTGCTTTTAAGGCCTCCACTTTGTAGGCTTACTGATCATTAGTGACTGACCCCAAGTCCTCAGTCTATTTCTTCCAAATTTCTGGCCCATGCTCCAAATAAGAAAGAAATGCTGGTATATTGTTGATATATGAGTTAGTCAAGTTGCAAAATATATATAGCATGAGACAGTGTGATGGGGAAAATCCCGGAAAACTGCTCTGGATAATTTTGTTGCAGAATCACTTGATGAAAATAAGAGACCTTGCACCACCGGGATCAGCAGAATCAAACCAAGGTTTATAGACGATCACATACCGCCTGTAGACAAAACCACACCAAGGATAAAGAGTGGCATCAAATCCATAAACTATCTGTCAACATTCATAAACCCATCATAAAAATTACAAAATTTGATCCCATTTTATAGGCTTACATCCAAGGGTTAAAATTTAAATCTAAACAACTAAAAGTTAAAGTCAGAACTAACTATCCTTTCTAAAACAACTAAAGATATATCCTATCAAAAATTTAAAATTAAATTCAGATCTGAATTTAAAATTTGAAACTATTCCTAAAAAATCTAACCTGATATACCTTGTATCCTGCGTCCTGCACCGCAGTTTCATTTAGTTTTCACTTAGTTGAAGGACTCCATTCCTTGGCTTGGATGCTTTCTCGCTTAAGAGAGTTTGTTTATTATGTTTTGCTGGTTGATTGATCTTAAAGATGGATTATGAGCTAAGTTTATTTATTTATTTATTTAAAAGCTGCAGTGATGTCCTTAATTAGCTTCCTTGTTCTTTCAATGTTTGCTGATTACATGTTTTGGTGTTGTGCTGTTTCATGTTCCTATCCTTCTCTTTATCCATAAGTAAGACTGAATCTCTTAAGCAGATATCTTGACCAGATTTGTTCACCTTCTTATTTGGCATGGTCAGGAGTTCCTATTGACAAGGTGGCACTTCTGGATCAGGAAACTCGTGATTATGTGGGAACAAAGTTGCTCGAGCTCACGTTGAAGGAGTTGTTTGTGTTCCGGTTCATGCAGGTACGTAGATTTTTTTTCCTGCGGTATTCTTTTGATGTTTCTGATCTGAAGTCACCATGCATTGGCAGCAAATTACCTCAAACTTAAAATCAAACCATTAAACCTTATAGGACCACCAAATCTTATGTATGCACAGTAACATGTGTGTACCTTTGAGCTCAGTTGCTAAGATTTATCACTGACTTTAAGTTGTAACTTCCCTTTATGGAATTGCTATTCTATAAATATTAGGCTTTTAACTTATTGTGTACTTACTGCCAAAAGAGCTGATCACATTTTGGCATATTACTGTGGTGCTATCATCATTAGGATCCTGTTAATCACATTCTAGGATTAGGACAAAATAATTGATCTATCTGATCTATTGGTACAATCATGTAGATCACAATGTATTAATTGTCATCGCGCATCTCTTCAAAGAGTTTTTATTACCTCTTTCACTTACTCCCCTGGGTCATCCATCACATTTGTCCCTGCTCTGTTGCTAAGACATGGTTTTTGTGTAGTTGGTTGTCCCTGCTCGATCTAATTGTGACTTTGCGTACTAGCTAATTTTATTTCTTTGTGATATTGTAGATTACTTTTAATATATTATTTATGTAAGTGCTTTATTCTCAATAGCTGTGTTTGAACTTCTTGTCAGACTGACCCCAATTGGGGCAATTTTCTTTATGATGGCACCTCCAAAATGATCAATCTCATCGACTTTGGGGCAGCTCGTGAGTACCCCCAGAATTTTGTAGACGACTATTTGCGAATGGTAAGCAGGACTTCATCTTAGTTAATCATTTTGTGGATATTTGAAGTATACTCTTTTTAAATATATAGCCCACACTTTTCAAGTCATGCTTCCATTCTGTAAGCACCTGAGATACTAAATTATCATGTACATTACTTCAAAATCAGATTTATATTCTGTTTCTGCATTTATTTCCTTTTTGTGTCTTGTTACCAATATGAAATGATGATAATTGATTGCATTAGATATGTTTTGGTCTAAATAAGACTAAAAACTTTAAATATTGATCATTTTACCTTATACAAAAAGTTTGATTGTAAGTTATTGTTCATCTATACTGCCAGTTTTCCTTCTATAGTTTGTCCTATGATTCACTTCACTTTCTTTGGAAATGTAGCAACTGACCAATGACCAAGTTGGTAAATATATGAGATTATAAGTATGATTTTATGAGTTCAATACTCATTAGCGACATCATTTTTATTTTTTATTTTTATAAATATCTTTTTATTTATAAATTATATATATATTGTCCCCTTAAATTTTAAGTTGAAAGTATTTTTGCTCCCTTGGAAAAATTTCACCGTCCGTCACTCACGTGCACTGCTACATCCTTTGATATAAAGTATGGAGCTTGGTATAGAGCATAGAAAACTGTGACTGGGATCAGGGTCAACAGGGGTGCTCCCTTGAAATGGCATAAGCAGCCTTGCACTGTCGAAGTGGCATAATGAGGTCAACATCTTCAAAACTTACGAAGATCGCTCTCGGTAAGAGGATTTTGTTCATGTTTTTCTTTTGGGGGAAAATCAATAGAAAAAAAAATCCTTAAAATCGTTACTTTCATCTGGGACTAGTTGTGCATAGCCCCTGTGAAGTGGTATGAACTATGAGGATTACCTCATATAATCTTGTTTCCCTCTTTTACTTGACTCTATTGAAATATTCTTTGAGTATATTGTCTTTCTTCTGGGGATTACAAGTGGTTTGTAGGCACTATGGGCTTTGCTAAAAAATAGTAGAAGTCCACTTCTAGGTATCAATGATGTTTGAAAGATTAGCATTGCTCACTGTGATGGCATTTAAGATGTTATGGATAACCTCATTAGATCTAAAACCTTGAGAGCAAGGTTTTATTGAGTCTCGTAAAAATAAATAGGCAAGCGAATTCGATTTGACCATGTACGAATTTAGCTGTATTATATTATTTTTACTTCTCGTATCTCTGTGCATTTTATATAGTTTGTAGCTACGTCTATTTCTTCTCAAACTCTCACCTTTGTCAATTATAACCAATATTTGTTACCTTTCATTGCACTAAACCTCCTTTTGTCATAATAGTAGACTGAGCATGGAGATTGGTTTATATCTTCATCAATATATGTTACTTTTCATTCTTCTTGTTTTTCTTGTTCTTCTGCGAAGCTGTGAATTGTGTGTTTAACTCCTGGACAGGTGATTGCATGTGCAAACAGTGATAGAGATGGGGTGATCAAGATGTCTAGGAGGCTTGGGTTCCTCACGGGAGATGAATCGGAGGTCATGTTAGATGCTCACGTCCAGGCTGGTTTCCTCGTCGGACTTCCCTTCTCCAGTCCGGGCGGCTATGACTTCCGCTCGACTAACATAACTCAGAGCATCTCCAACCTCGGAGCAACAATGCTGAGGCATAGACTAACTGCCCCGCCTGATGAAGTCTACAGCCTTCACAGAAAGCTCTCCGGTGCGTTCTTGGCTTGCATCAAGCTTGGCTCTGTGGTGCCGTGCAGAGAGCTACTGCTCAAAGTTTATCAGCAGTACCAGTTTAGCGACGATGATGCTGAGTTTTTGACCAGCTCAGCTTCATGAACAGTTATACCGGTGGCCTTGTACCTTTTGGGACTATACAAAAAATTACTGCTGCCAATTGCAGTCCTTTTTTTTTTTAATTAAATCTCAAGTTTACATAAATTTTTACAGAAACATGTTGTAGGCTCATAGATGTGGCCAGTTGCTTCTAGAATTCATAACATCCAATTTTCCCTAAACAAACCTGTAGTGTAAAATCTTGTATAACAAATATTTCACATTGCAGATTTTCGTAAGAGACTTCGTACCAATAAGAGAAGTCGAGAACTTGCTTTGTTATGTTTGGCAATTTGTTACTGAAGTTTCCATGGCATTCTTATACTCTAGGGTCAATATAAATGGTTCTTGTTTGAAAGGTTGTGTTTTTGTTTTAGTCAAAATTTGTAGCATTTTTATCCACACTTAAAAAATGCTAGAAAGCTAAGAGGCTCTCCAAATTTGGACCTTGTTCAAAATAAAGAGGGAACATAGGGAGGAAAAGAGGAGATTAATTTGGAGTATAGATTGATATGTTATTTGGAGGGTGCCATTGTGTTTCAATTTGGAAGAGGCCCTCAAAAACTAATAATTTACATGATTTAATTTTTTTTTTTTTTGGAGTATGGCATGGAGTGCCCCCAAAGTGGATGCTCTAACCTTTTCATGAACTTTGGAAGACGAATGCAGAAACTTATGCCAAAGAGCGCACACAACTAATGATGCTATACTTTTTTTTTTTTCATTATAATTATGCTGATCTGAATAAGACAATTTTTTTGGGGCTAAATTATAACTCGACACCGTCAAGTATTCAAAATGTTCAATTTGATACCTTCAACTTTGATATGCATCAACTTGATACCCTCTCTCCAAACGGTGTTAACCGAATTAGCAAATAACAAAAATACCTATAGAAAATAATAATGTCTTGATCTTATTAATGGGGGCTGGTTACAATATATATAGTGTCTACATGATTGGACTAATGGGCCAGATTTACATTAGTTACAAAGATAATCTCTAACACCTCCCCTCAAGTTGGAGCATGCAAGTCACAAATGTCCAACTTGGGAAGTAAAGAATCAAACACATGCTTTCCAAGAGGCTTGGTGAAGATGTCAGCCAGTTGAGAAGGAGTAGGAACATGCGAGGCTATTACGATGCCATCTCTAATAGCATCGCGAACAAAATGCAAATCCACCTCAATATGCTTACTTCGCTCATGAAATACCGGGTTCTGAGCCAGGTGCAGGGCTGACCGACTGTCACAATACACCGACATAGCAGACTCCTGGCGAACGCCAAACACACCAATAACTCCTTCAACCATTTCAACTCACAAACAAGTGCAGCAAGAGATCGATATTCAGCTTCAGCGGAAGATCGGGAAACAGTCGGTTGCTTCTTGGTCTTCCAAGAAATAGGAGATCCCCCCAGAAACACCAACCAGCCTGTAACATAGCGACGAGTCAAGGGACAACTGGCCCAGTCGAAATCACACCAACCAGAAAGACGGAGATCACAATCAGCTTTCAAAAGAATACCCTGTCCAGGTGCATGTTTGAGATATCTGACAACTCTCAAAGCAGCATGCCAATGATCTTGTCTAGGCTCCTGTAAGAATTGAGACAAGATATGCACAGCATAGACTAAGTCAGGGCGAGTAAATGATAGATAAATCAACCTTCCAACCAGCCTCCGATAAGTCTCTGCATTCGCCATCTTTGGACTAGTCGATTCTGCCAGCTTGTGATTGGGCTACATGGGAAAGCCAGCAGGTCGAGACCCCATCAAGCCGCATTCTGAAATGATGTCCAAAGCATACTTCCTTTGACACAAAGAAATTTCTTCTGCACTCCGAGCCACCTCTATGCCAAGAAAGTACTTCAACACACCAAGATCCTTCATGTGAAAGCAAGAACTAAGGTACTTTTTGAAAGCAACTAAAGCACCTGAGTCATTACTAGACACAATCATATCATCCACATAGATCAAAATATGCAACTCTACCTTCCCTTTAAAAAGAGAGAAAATGGAATAATCGGAATGAGATTGAATAAATCCATAGGATATCAGAGAAGCAGCAAGCTTAGCAAACCAACAACGTGGTGCATGTTTCAATCCATATAGAGAAGCTTACGCAGGCGACACACTTTGTTGGGTTCACTATGTGAAAAATCTGGCGACAACTTCATATACACTTCTTCTGTCAGATCTCCATGAAGAAAAGCATTGTGCACATCCATCTGGTACAAAGTCCAGCCTCTCACAGCTGCAACAGCCAAGAACGCCCTAACTGTAGGCATCTTAGCTACCGGGACAAATGTCTCTGAATAGTCGATCCCCTCAACCTGATGATTACCGAACACAACCAGTCGTGCCTTTAAGCGTTCAACACTGCCGTCGGAGTCGTACTTTATTTTGTATACCCATCTACTTTCCAATGCTTTCTTCTCAGGGGGCAAATCGACAAGACTCCATGTCCCATTATCTTCCAGAGCCTGTATTTCAGTTTGCATAGACGCACGCCAGCCTGAATCTCGCGAGGCCTGGCGATATGAAGTAGGCTCAATGCCTGCAGTGATAGCTGCAAGAAAATCTCTGTGTCCAGCAGTAAATATGTCATAACTTAGAAATTGTGTTAGAGGATACGAAGTACCTGAGGAAGTGACGGGAACATATGAACTGTGGTGAAGGGGGACTTTTACTTCGAACATCATTCGTCACAAAATCCTGTAATCGCACTGGCTGTGATTTCTTTCTCATTCCTCTTTCCAACACTACCTCGTCGGGCCCCTCTGGCAACACTGTATCCCTTGTATCATCAGTAGTATCCGCATCACCCCCAGCAGACACTCCTGTCAATACTTCTGCAGCTACCTGTGCATCCTCGCCACTTGGTGCCGAGCCGCCAGCAACCACTCCGGCCTCAGCAACCGTAGCCGGCATCATCCCAAAAGCCTCTATATCGTCTTCCGGCACCTCAACAGATGTATGACGTATCGCAGAAGACATCTCGCTAGCAGAGCCACACCCAGAAAATTCTTTTTCATAAAAAGTAACATCACGGGACACAAAAAATTCACCAGTCTCCAAATCATACAGTTTCCATCCCTTTTTATCAAGTGGATACCCAACAAAGATATATTTTCTACTCCTGCTAGCAAATTTATCATGTCGGGATTTTAAATCATATGCATAGCACAGACAACCAAAAATACGTAGATGATCATACGAAGGAGCCGAACCATATAAAACTTCATAAGGTGACTTAAAATGCAAGATACTGTTGGCCCATTGGTCATGGTCAAACCTGATTTTAATAATTGATCAAACTCTGTCTCGATATAATTACAAATCAACTCAGATGTTTACCTACGACGTTTTGGACACTGCTCAACAATGGATCTCTACTTTGTTCAAGACTAAAGCTGTTTGCCATTCAGAATGTACTTCCTGTTAAGCAATGTAATTTTTTATTTTATTGAGTCTAGGAATACATTGTACACCGAATCGTACTGGCAAATAGGCTATCCTAAAACGTTTTTCAAAACCATCCTATCCTTTTACAAATGACCTACGTTTTTGAAAAATATTCTTGTTACAAAAGCTTCTGAAGGATTTTTCAAAAAGCCAAAATTTATTTTCTCCAAAAATGAACTGGCAGAACCCCAGGAGAACTCGGCCCGAGTTCGGCCAGAGTTCGGCCATTTGGAACGTTAGTGAACGTTGGATTTTTGAACTTGGTCATCCTTCAGTTGCGGTTTGTTACAAAGAGTTCTGTCCGAATTCTGCCCGAATTCTGTCAGAGTTCTGTCTTTGGAAAAACTATAAATAGAGAAGTATTTCGATCATTTCAGATCACTAATTCACTTTCAATCTCTTCTCTTCCTAAGCTTTCATTCTTCCAAAGAGTTCTAAAAGCTTTCATTTTCAAATCCCAAGCCAGTTACAATCCTCTAGTCGATTTGCCAGTACGGTACGGTCTAGAAGTTTCAGAGCGATTGTAATCAGAGGCTTGATAGAAGATTCAACTCTTCACAATTGAAGTTGTCGAGTTCTTCGTATCAAAGCTCGCGTCTGTAGAAGTTGCAAGGACTTCGTATGAAAACTTGCTGGATTTTCCAATAGTGGATTCAACTGGAAGCTAGAGTTCTTCCGACTGGACTAGTCCTCACAAGAGGGAAACCAGTATAAATCTCGGTGTTTGTGTTTGCCTTCTGATCACTTTTAATTTCTGTCATTTACTTTTGTGATTATTATTATATCTGTGATCTAACTACTAACAAGTTTTTAATTAGCAATATTCTGCTGCCTACTCTATTCACCCCCCCTAGAGTATTCTGCTTTACGATTTCGTTCCTACAATTGGTATCAGAGCAGGTTCTCTATAAGCAGGTTCTCCATCTAGAGGTATACCAAAGCGGGTTATACAGGTAAATCAAGGTAAAGTTGCAGTTATATTCAATCCTTATATAGATCACAGCATTACACATGGCAACTGTAAAATTCACAAGTGAAGGCCAAGCCACAAACAGACCTCCACTGTTTGACGGCACAAACTACACTTATTGGAAAACACGTATAAGTTTCTTTCTGAAATCTCTTGATTTTGACTTATGGTCTATAGTTATTGATGGCTATAAAAAGCCACCTCGTATTTATGTTAATGGTGTTTTAGCTGAAAAATCCCATGACAAATATACAGAGGAAAAAAAAAAAGGCCAGTCTTGACGCACGTGCTATTAACGCTTTATTTTGTGCTTTAGACAGAACTGAATTCAACATGGTATCTACTTGTACAACATCAAACGAAGTGTGAAAACTTCTCGAAGTAACCCACGAAGGAACAACACAAGTCAAGGAGTCAAAGATCAGCAGACTTACTCAGGAGTATGAGGCGTTCAAAATGAAGCCAAGTGAATCAGTCACTCAGATGTTTACAAGATTCTTGGATATTGTAAATCCTTTGTCCTCACTAGGCAAGGATTACAGTAACCATGAGAAGATTCACAAACTTCTATGAGCCCTTACAAAGAACTGGATTCCAAAGGCTACAACAATCATTGAAGGGAACGACCTCTCAACAATGTCTCTAGAAACACTCATGGGTAAGCTACTCACTCACGAGTTAGAACTTCAAGACTTTGAAGATGCTACACCAAAGGAGAAGTCAGAGAAGACGATCGCTCTCAAGGCTCAACATAGAAGAACCATCGAAGATGATTCCGACGACAGCGACTCTGACTCTGAAGATCAAGCTCTTCTGGTAAGAAAGTTCAAGAAGTTCATGAGATTTAACAGGAGAACAAAAGATAGCAACAACAACAACAACGAAGAAGATTCTATTTGCTACGGATGCAAGAAGAAAGGACACATGAAGAAAGACTGTCCAACAACATCATCATCAAAGAAAAACAACAAATATGACAAAGGGTACCTGAAGAAATCGACATCAAAAAAGTATGCCAACACAAGCATATGGCATAAAAGTGAAGCCAGCGACTCAGAAGATGAACAATCAGATGACACTGCAAATGTGTGCTTGATGGCTTGCGATCAGGTAATCACTAATCCTCTTTTTGACCCTTATGATGATTTAACCTTTGAGCAACTAGGAGAGGCTTTCAGTGAACTGTTAGATGATTACAGGAAACTGCGTAGCAAATATGAAACCTCTAAGAAGGTACTCAAAGAGTACAAAGGTGAAATAGGAAGACTTACCGACCTACTAGATCATGTTAGAGATAGTGACTCTTCAAATGAGTCTGGTGAGCTTTCTTCTATCAAATTGTTGTTACACGAGACTGTTAAGCTATCCGGAGAAAAAAGACCAAACTATTATCCTGTTAAAGGAAGACCTATCTAAGGAGAGAAAGAGTCTCCAGTGTGCACAGGTCAGATTAGAATCACTCACATCTGACTATACTAGATTATATGACACTTCCAAAAAGTTGAAAATTAGTTTAGGAAAACGGCCTGAAGTTGCTGCTTCCTATTCTAATACGTGTAAATTACCGAATCATCGAAACACGCCCAACACTGTCAGACCAAACCATACCAAGACTATGCCCAAGAAGACTAATAGGCATGCATTCTTCTATACTAGAAAACCAAAACCTACCAATCATGCACCTCACACTACTTTCAACACTCAACATGCCAAATGTCATTATTGTGGCCTCATTGGTCATATATCTTCTGCATGTAGAATCAGAAAGTTAGTAGATTTAAATGTTTATGCATGGATATCGAAAACTAACCAGTTAGGACCCTACAAGAAATGGGTACCAAAAGTTTCATCTGCAAATTGTTTTGTAGGTGGGACACCCTTCACATGCTAGGAGCAAATGGATCCTCGACAGCGGTTGCTCACGGCACATGACTGGTGACGCTTCATTATTTGCAACACTGTCGAAGAGGAATAAAGAAGGATACGTCTCCTTCGATAATAATTTGAGAGGGTACATAATTGGTATCGGTAACATTGGTAAGGCTCCCTATCCAGTGATTAAAGATGTTTGTCTTGTTACTGAGTTAAAACATAATCTGCTCAGCATAAGCCATTTAGCTGATCATGGTTATGGCATTAACTTTGTAAAAGATAAATATACTATTATTGATAGTTCAACTGGCAGTACTATATTTGAAGGTATTAGGGAAGACAATATATATGTATTCTATTTGTTGGAAGATGCTAACAATACAGGTAGATGTTTGATGGCCAAAAGTATTGAGAGTCAACTATGGCATATGAGACTCGGTCATGCAAACATGGACACAATTTCAAGATTATCTACGAAGAAGTTGGTACGCGGCTTATCGGATATTTCTTTCAAGAAGGATACGGTATGTAGTGAATGTGAAAAGAACAAAGCTACCAAATACGCATTCAAATCCAAGAACGCTCAAAGAGCAAAGGATATAGAGTCTTCAACAAAAGAACCATGATCATTGAAGAATCTATCAACGTCAAGTTTGATGAGCTAAATCAATAGACGATGATGACAATGAAGACATAATCGCACCAAGTACATCTACTGCAAAACCTTCACACAAAGATGTAGAATCATCACATCAGGCATCAGATGAACCTCCAAGCAAAGAAGCCAGAACTAGCAATCTTGAGACTGCACCAAAAGAGATGAGATTCTTGGCTAGTCATCCAAAGGACTTGGTAATTGGTGAGATTACCAAGGGTGTAAGTACTCGTTCCTCTAATAAAGATATAGCTTCTTGTGTTGCTTTTGTCTCGCAGTTTGAATCCAAAAATATTGATGAAGCATGTAGTGATAATTTTTGGTTAAATGCTATGCAAGAGGAATTAAACCAATTCGAACGGAATCAAGTTTGGGAACTTGCTCCCAAGCCTATTGATCATCTGGTCATTGGCACCCGATGGGTATTCCGAAATAAACTGAACGAGAATGGTTTAGTGACTCGTAATAAGGCTCGACTCGTAGCTCAAGGATACAATCAAGAAGAAGGTATCGACTACGATGAGACTTATGCCCCAGTTGCGAGATTAGAATCCATTCGCATGTTATGTGCATTTGCATGTTTTCATAATTTTAAGTTATTTCAAATGGATGTCAAAAATGCATTTTTAAATGGTTTTATAAAAGAAAAGGTTTATCACTACAAGAAAAAATTATTTTTACAACGTTCAAAAATGTTGTAGAAGGTCTTTTACAATGCTTATGATAAGGTTGTTATATCCAAGGTTGTAAAAGGGGGATTATCTTCCACAATGTTTGTTTGAATGTTGTAAAAATGTTGTAGAAATTCCTTCCACAATAATTTAAAAACATTGTTAAAATTTATAAAATTTGACAAAAACCATTCTACGACATTTTGCAAGTGTTGTAAATATAATTTTAACAATGTTCTGGAACTGTTGTAAAAATAATATCTACCACGTTCAGTAAACATTGTATATAGTTTTTGTACAACAATGTACAAACATTGCTAAAAGGTTTATACAACTTACAATAAATGTTGCATATGTTATTCAATCATGTTTGCCAAACATTGTAATAAATATTCGTATGTTGCAATTTTAATATCAACAACGATTTAAAAGTATTGTAAAAAAAATTACAACATTTAGAAAAGTTGTTTTATTGTTATCTTACAACAGTTTTGAAACATTGTTGATTATGTTTCCATTTTAAAAAAAATTAATTGCAAATATTACAAATACAAATACAAATACAAGTACAAATACAAATATAAATACAAATATAAATACAAATGCATTATTCTAATTTTCGCTCTCGTTGTTATTGCTGCTACTACTGTTGTTGCTACCATTGTTGTTGTTGCTATGGCTCCTGCTTGCTACCATTGTTGTTGTCACTTTCTCAGGAACTGCCATGTTTTGTAATTCCCTCTTTTATGACCCCTCCCAACTCTATAATTGCCACGACCTCTCATTCTATCACCGTGAAACCCACCACCTCTCCCAGGTGCAAACTTTTCCTATTATTATTTACTGCAGATATCGAATAAAAATTGTTAAAGGGAATGATAATAGAAGAGCAACATAATCAACATAAAAATACACTCATATTTAAACATTACGAAGTGAAATTCAATTAAAATTGGTATCAAGGCTGCAAAAGGAACTAACCATCTAGAACTAAATTTGGGAAGAAACTTCTTTTTAGAGTGGAAGAACTAGTATTTTGGCCCAGTAAGGGAAGACATGTTTCAGAGTGTAAGAAGATGACTTGAAACAAGTTCTTAGTGAAGGATTCTTCATTCGAACAAAGCTGGTACTTGTAATGGTGAATGTTAACATAGGTGGAAAGGAAACCTGAGTATAGTATTGATAAGAAGACCGACATAGGTTTCTCCAAAACATTTGGGCAAAATACGTATGGAAAATATTTTCCAATTGAGTGTATGTAAGGACTAGTGCCAGAGCAAAACAAATCTAAATTGAGAAAATAAACAGAGATAAGCCAGCAATATCAACAATGCTTTATAGGCCACAGTGTTGGAAAAATAAGAAAATAGTGATGATTACTCCCATTGAGGGGTAAGTCCAAGTTTGGAATTTGGGAGGGCCAACAGTGGAAGGTGTCCTCATTTCTTATGAAAAACAAGAAAATTAAACGTTTTGTTACTATGTATCTCCAGGCGAAGAAGATCCAACCAACTCCACCTATAAGGCCAGTCAGCCAATATAAGCTCACAGATTATAAAATTTTCAAGAGAGACAAAGTGATTAGCACATCAGAGAAGCTGGGTTTCATGATTAAGCTTTCAAGAGTAGACAATAAAAGTTGACAGATCAAAAAAATTCAATAGATAAAAGTTGTTCAGCAAGTCCACAGAAACTAGGGTGTCAACGTCCAGTTCATATAGAGTCCACAAAAACTAGGGTGTAGATGGTGTATGTACCCGTATTGTTCCCAAACAGGTACCTAGTGTGTGTACTCATGCAACATAAGGGACAACATATGTACCTATTTGAAAATGACTTAATCCCATACTTGTGTCATGTCCTATTCTTGCAACATAGAAGTCGTTACTCAAATAGCAATGTTTCAGTCAAGTTCATTCAAGAATCTAATATTACTGAGAACAACAAACAATAGTTATAAACAATGAATTAAGAAACAAAATTAGATAACATAGATCCTAATTATTCACTAGTCAATGCCATTTAACATTTGACCATTTTTATTTTAGACCTATGATTATAGAAGAAACTGAGCACCTAGTAAAAGATTAGCAAAGCATCCCATCTCAAGTTCTTGGAAGGAATTTGCCAAACTACAAAATGCAGAGGTAAATATAACAAACAAACCATCCATCTGAATGGAACAATATGTCCAACAAGAGAACGTCACTGAGAATAAGAAAAAAAACACAAGGAATGACCTACCAATGCAGGAAAGCTTGTGGCACCACAAATCACCCAATATGTCATTGATGCGCGGCAACAATAAATAGAGCTGCTTCCGACTTCGTTTGGGGAAGATTGTTGCAAAAGTTTAGGAGCCTCCATAGCAACAACCAACTAGCACTCCACCAAGTATCTGCATCAAAAATAGAAAAATAAAGAAACTTAGTCGATAGACATAACCAAACAATATCCAATTAATAAGACAACAATTACATATTACTAGTGTTCAGTCTATAATCATTTACTGCCGACATTGTGTACCGTTAAAAACTCAATTAGACGGCATATTATGCGTGTCGTAAAAACTCAATTTGTGCGTCGTCTATAATCATTCACTGCCGACATTGTGTACCATTAAAATGCAATTATGGCGTACATCATCATTTCGTTAATGCACGAAGATGACATTCAATTGCACGCCCTTAATACATATTCATGACATTCTTTGACATGTCTTTAATACATATGACATTCTGATGTATGTCATATGTCGTTAATTAGATTTTAATACATATTCATGACATTCTGATGTATGTCGTTAATTAGATTTTACGACATTCATATGCCTCTCGTTATTAGTCAATTATGACATTTATTGTATGCTATGGAAAGTATTATATACACATCAATTATGACATATTCTGAACGCCTTAAATTATTTACAATTTTTTCTTTAAAAATCTGCTTTTTGTATAATCAATTTTACCTTTACATTTAATCACAAAACATATAATATACACAACAATTATGAAAAGTAATAACTTCCACTGAAACAATAATAACAAATCATCAAAATCCAAAATTGTAGGCTAGTGTATATGAAACCATAAGAATGTTAAAATTCGTCTGAATCCCAAATCACCAACTAAAATGTCACAAAGATGAAATTGTGTACTTAACAATACTTGTTAGTCCACTTCTAACATATAACATGACAATCTCTAAATCCCACATTCCAGCAAGAAGTGTAATATCCACATTTCCATGCAATGAATAAATCGAACATTTAGGATTGTAATTCTTTAACGATCTTATGCTTTCTGTGAAATAATAATTTAACAAACAAATCAATTAAAAAATAAAATATGTTTAAGACATCAAGAAAACCAAGTCATTATACACCAGGAACTCACAAGAAATATATCAAGATGTGATTCGGTAGCAGGTCACTCCAAGCCCTCTGTATAATTCCTTCCTTTTCTATACTCTCAAAGGCAATTTTCCTGAGGAAAAGAGTGCGTAAGTTGCAACCAAACAAAAGTAATATCTAATTGCATAAAATATTGTACTGGAAAGGAAGTTGGCTAAGGGTCTGTAAGTACCTAGGTAAACACTTTTTGTGGTACGCCTTTGGACAACATCTACAAATCGCAAACTGCATGTCCCTGTCCTCTTTGTTCTCTCCTAGTGTACAAACAAAACATTTATGCACAGGGCATGTAAATGATTCGCCATAAGCAATTTCTTTTCGACATTCTGCTGCATCAGTTTCATGGTTGGGGAAAAGTAACTCAGCAGCACACTTCAGATGGTAGAAGTGACCACAAGTTGCGTTAGCACATTGAAATACCTAAGACAAGAGAATCAACCAGTATCCAATAAGACAAAATATGAATCACAACCAAAAAATAGGTGAAGCTATAACCTAAGTAAAGACATTAGTCTAGAGGTAATTACGCATCATCTTAATGGGTCGATGAAAGGGGTCTAAGCAAGGAAGAAGCTACCAAGTGGGGAAAGGGAAGTACATATTTTTGTTCGCTTGTGAGTGCACTAAGATATGAAACTTTAAGAAAGTAATGAAGGTGCAAATTTTCCAATGCCAATGACAAAATAGGCCTTATGAACCGGAAAACCCACATAATTGATGTCAACAAAATTTAAACCCAAAGACCCAAATATATTAGTACCGTAGGTGCAAATACTTCCTGGGTATGCCAGTTAATTTACGGTTTTGGTTGTGAGGGAACTGGTATTTCGCTCTATTCTACAATAGAAAGAACACGAATACTTCCACATCAAATGACATAAAATGACCCTCCAGACTGACCGACAAAGTTATGAGCTAATTTAAACTACTTAATACCTAAACTTTATGTAGTGAACATTTTCTACTTATGACAAGTAACCAAAAGCTAGCTTCTTTGATGATATTGAAGAACAGTTATCTTAGGCTTTTAGGTGGTTTAAATGACATAGACCTCTCTAATAGGGACATGGATTTTTCAGTTCGAAGGTTCATCTTGTGTATGATCGTTGATTTTTAACATCGTGTACGACGTGTTGTCTTGCGTCAAAGATCAAATTTCAAGTATAATTTATAGAACTGTTTAGTTTTGCCAATAACTTCACTCTCTCATGCATACTATTAAAATTTTAATTTTATTGTCATTGTCGTACTTTATAAGAATTGTTGCATATCATATCAATATGTGTCCTTATCCACGTCCATAAGAGTGTCAACAAGATTAAATGAGAAAGTTACCCACAATGTGCTAGTAAAGTAGAACTAAGAAGCAAAGCCAAACGTTCATAGAGCACAGCTTTAGCTTATGGCTATACTTTATGAAATAAATTCACAAAGAGCAAATAACGTTGAAACATAATATGTACTAGAACTAAATTACAGGTAGAAGGTAATAGAATTTCACTACATGCAGAACTAATACTTATTGTAATAGGTAAAGGGAGAAATAAAGAACCAAAAACCAAGAAATACTTTTACCAATATTTGTACATTCCTACCTCTCAAACAAGAATGAAAAGTTCATTCCTACCTCTCAAACAAAAATAAAAACAAATTTTTTAAAAACTACACTCATACATATGGAAGTAAATTTACAGGTATGTTGACAATATTTGTAGCAAGGACTGGACATATCTAGTATATAATACCAATCATAAGCGTTACTATTTGAACCCAAGCTTATATCACACAGAGAGTTGGAAAAAAGGAAGATTGAAGATAACAACACATACTTGTCCACATGCAAGCCTGCATATTTGAACATGTATCAAGTAGTTCAGGATTCTTCAAGCATTTGATGCAAAATAGAAAGAAGGTATCAAGTAGCACTTATAAATCCTAGTAGCACTTATGAACCCTTGATATAAGATTCAATAGAAATTTGTAATGAGCTAGATTGTCATTACACGATTATATGGGAATATAGAGCATAGTTTGCAGTATCGGTCGATACCGACATGGTTTGGCATGTCCCAATTCTATTCTAATACGATTTGGCATATCCCGATTCGATACCGATACGTATTGGCATGTCCCGTTTCGATACCGACCGATACCGATACTAGCCGATACCTATACGGTTTGGCATACCCTGATTTCGATAATGATATTGCGAACCTTGATATATAGTTCTTATGTTAAACTAGGCTACCTTTTAAGCAAGGAAGCTACCATAGTGGACCAAAACTTGATTCCAGTGGATAGAGAACCGTCATGTATTAACTGTACTAAGCATGTCGATGTTGCAATCTGTAAAGTATACCATTGTGGTGGCAGTTCATTGTACCTTCAAATTCAGGATCCTTTTACACCATTAAATCACAACTATAAAGTTGATTTTAGTAAGGCCTCGTATTTAAAAAAAAAATCCAAAAGAAATGATGGGGACTCGCAGACATAGAATTACTCCTGTAGAATGTCGTAGGTATTGAAGCGGTAAGATTTGAATTGCTCGATTAATTCGATCAAAACAGAATAGAAGAATCAACACGTTAAATCAATTGAAAAGTGAAAAAGCATTCTTAGAAAATTTGGCACCTGTCGAATTGCCCGATTGGCCTGATTGATGAACAAGTTGTTCTACATGAGAACAATTTGTTCTCCTTCATTCAAAAACACTAACAAATGCATTGAATTGTGTATTATATGGAGATACTAGTTACCACTTATCAATAATTATTCCTAAAAGAGCTTACGATATAACATCATTGTCCTTTCCTATTTTGGATATTGTCAAAGCTGGAAGTTTAGCTGTTGACTTATTTATAGCATTGGAGGGGACTAAACTTGGCTACCAGATCATATTGAGTGCATTCTAGTTACACATCTGATTCACTTCTAAGGTCTCTGATGAAATAAACAAAGATATGTATATAGTTTCTCAATGATGCAATATTTTCTTAAAGGCTCGGTTATACTCACCGAGTCTTGATTGAAGATAGCTGGATTGACTGTTTTAATTTCAGGGCAGCAGAATTAAGATACATGTGCATATTATGACTGCTTGAATAGAAAAATAGATGTGGATGAGATGTGCTTATCAAAGCAGCTAATTGGGAAAGCATCATAATTGAAACTTATTTGTGAACAAAACCTTTTACCAAACTGTGATGGATGGGGACATGTTAAGTTCTTATGGTAAGAGCAAAGATATCCAACAGATAATGGGTTGATTGGCTTGAAGTCGACTCTAATCGGAGATTGCCTTGAACTAACTCATAGTTGTCTCTTGCTTATGCATTGGGTCATCAGTATATGACAATTGTAGCCCAAACCACACTAAATAAATTATTTAGTTGCCATTAGAAGTGCAGGCACACACACACAAACCCAGCAAGGCCTAAAAAAACTTCTCCTTATGCCATTTGGTTTTCTTTAGGACCGCAATCTAACTTAAATTTATATTTTTGCAAATATTTTCAAATAGGATGAAGAGATACCAAACTTAGCTCTCACTAAGACAACCCAACCTTTGACCAACCCTTTTATACAAACCACAAGAAATCAAGGCATGGCCGGGTTCGTCTTTGATAACATTCACATTCTTGCAAATGCCGAACGCATATTTAAGGCACTTTCTATCAACATAGTTGAAGAAAGTTTTGTAGCTCCAAGCAAAATAAATTGTCAGGATGTCGTAGCCATGAGGTTTGGACGACTCTGCTAACACCAGAATATAAGTACAAGTACACTGAACGTTACTAGTGTATTAATCTTGATGAAGTCACACAACCCAAAGTAAACGGTGCCATTTGATAAATCACATATGATTACCCAACTCACCAATTTCATCAGAGAGCCATGCTCGGACACCTATGGTGATCCGTGTGCTCTCCGATGAATGGTGGCGAGCGCTACGATTCATTCGTTGTAGGAGCGTAAAAAGTGCTTCAGAGAAAGAGTCAAAGAGATGGATCATTTCATTCATAAGTGATCTGTTTTACGCCAAACAGAACGGTTAATCTCTTTACGCCCAAGACAAGGCTAATCACTTTATGCCTAAAGCAGGCTGATCACTTTACGCTCGGGTCTATACCCATGGTTTTACGCCAAGGACAGATCAGCTACTCTTACGCTGGACAAAGCTGTCAAATCTCGCATTTAATGCAAACTCTGACATGGAGATCTTAATGATGGCATATATCACAAAGGGATTTGTTTTATACAGAGACCAATGTTGTCGTTTAGTATGTGGATTGAGCTACTTTACGCTCACACTATGGCTTCTTTTACGCACAAAGACTATACGAGCTTTTACGCTCAACAGCTGACGTGTGCGTAAAGTCTATTTGAGCTACTTTACGCTCAAGGTTATTTAACAACCACTTTACGCGGGAAGTCTATGTCAAGGCTATTTTACGCCTAATCTACTGCTTTACGCTCAGAGTACATTGGGACTATTTTTACGCCCTATTCTCCTCCACCAGCTTGGAACGTGGTCTGCCTACGTGGCTTTCATGCCATTTGTCACGACCCGCACCCGGATATACGGGTACGAATACGTAGACGACGCCCAGCCTACGCCGCAGTATCGGCGGTAGAACGCTGTCTAGTACCCAATAAATATACACTACGTCTAGAAGGCCTATAACTATAAATATACTCTAGTCACATCACAACAGCTAGGGATGATAAGACAAGAAAGATAACTAAAGCACAAGAACAACTAGAAACTACTAGAAGAAAACATAAGACATGAAGATAAAGAAGGAACAACAAGACTAACTAAGGATAACTCCCAGGCAACTCACATAGAATAATAGTGAGATCCACCCCAGCTAGCAACATCATGAAGTCCACTAATGGTATAACAACTCCTAAAATATTATCAACGGTATCTTGTCAGGAAAATGAGCAAGTACAAACACTAACAGCAGTTCCATGTGAATTGACAAATTCTATAAGAGACAGTATAATGAACTACAAGACAAAGATATATGAAGACTTGGGAACCATTCGAAAGCCGAGTTACAACCCTTAAACCAAACAAGGACCGGGGTTGTAACTCTTCTCCCGAACAGAACTTAGTCTCCAATCAAGGTACAATATAAAGGCATGTAGAGCATATGAGTAAATGAAATCATAGCATGGTGAGAAGTACAGAAAGTAAAACTGAACTGGAATATAAGATACGACAATAAATGTAAAATGTGATTTGAATTATTAGAGCGTTATGTGATCGGCTTGGGAAACATGATCAGGCTTTCCATCCGACCGGCTATGAACAATGAGTACAATAGAACGGTAAGGCCGGTCACCATGGAAAGCTATGAACGATGTAGGGTCAGGCTTTACCCGTCGTGAGGCGAGGGTATAGCTATGAACAATGTATACAGTAGAACAATGTGGGAATTTGATCACACAACCACTAATAACTCCCCATCCCCGAATAGTATAAAGGATCCGGACATAACACGTCATGACACGGGATTCAAAAGCAGGTGATCAGCCCACTCCCAAGTCCATGTCTATACAAGTACAAGTAACAAGTCGAGTCATGTACCAATATACCAAGTAACCCGGGAACAACATCTCATGACAGGATCCGACATATACTAGTCCGTGAACCATCGTGTCAGGAATCAAGTAAGACACTACAACTGAATCGGATATAGCAGATATCAAGACAATGAAAACTATCAGTGAATGTACTCGCCTGCGATCCTGAGCTGTCAAATGGGATCGATGCTCAGAGTGATGCCACAGACCTAAAGATAAGATATATATAAGCTAATTAGGGTTCAACAGTGTTAGACTTGATTCTATAGTATAAGCTACGCATTCTAGGTCAGACTCAGTCAACGAAGTCAAACTAGGTCACACTGAGTCACACTAGGTCAAACTAGGTCACAGAAAGTCAACCCAAGTCAAACTAGGTCAAACTGGGTCAATGGTTGACTTACAGTTGACTTTTGGTCAACTGGTCAACTATGGTCAATACTAGTCTAACCTAGGTCAAATGTTGACTCTACTTCGACGTCTAGTCAAAGTAGTCAACCATGGTCAAGGTAGTCTCTATAAACATCTACAAGGTCAACTTATAAATTTCAGTGATTTAGAAATCACTGAAATCGACGGGTCTCTAAAACAACCAAAAGGAGAAAATATTATAATAATAGGATGACACAAAAAGGGAAGAAATCTACAGATGTTGTCGGATGATGAAACTAACATCACCAACGTGTCCAGAATGGTCAAATTAGCTAGGATAGCCTGTCCAAAAGTTCAATTTAGACACAGGAGCAAAACGGTAATTTCGGGCCAAAATGATGTCCGTCGTTGGACACACTTTGCACCGAAAAATGTGTCGAAATAAAAGTGCACAAAATCTAACAAATTATATGTCCACGAAATCAGAATGACGATACGAACCCAACGGTATATCCAGAATTGGATTCCATTGACCCGATCTCAAATTGGTCCGTTGACGCGGACATTTGGAATCCGATTTGCACGAAAATGCGTGCCGGAGCAAATGTCTTCAAAACTCAGCAAATTATATGTCAATGAGTCCAGAATGACGATACGAACTCAACGGTATATCCAGAATTGGATACCGATGAGCCGGCGTCAAAAAGTCTCGTTGACTCAGAAAGTGGGACCCGCTTTGCACCGAAATGCGTGCTAGGGCCCACGTTCTCCAAATCAAGCAAACTTTATATGAAAACATGCCAGAACGACGCCACGAGTCTACTGGTGGTGTCAGAAATTGAATTCGGAGTCCCAGATTCAAAAATGGAATTTAACTAGTGCAAATTAAAGAATTCGAACGGCCAACTTTGGCGTCGAATTCGACCGACCTAACGAGCTCAAACGGAAATGAAATCTAAAGGGGGAAGGAAGAGGGTTATACCAGCTGTGCACCAGAACTGGTGGCACGCAAAACGGAGCTGCGACGACGAAGTTACAAGCTGACGAAGTCGGCTCCACAAAACTGTCCAAAAATAATACAATTTAAAGTGTCAACTTGGTGGCCGATTTTGAGGTATCAAACGACATAATTAACGGACGAAAATTGACAGGTATGAAGGTGGATATACCGAGATTGAGACGGAGTAAAGAAATCGACGATCCAACGGTCGGATTGTCCAGAAAATCCGTACGAAGTCGCTGCGACGAGGCGCACATTTTGAATTCCGTCCGCGCGCGCGTCGACGTGATTCAGTGCAAAACGCACGAATCGGGCGTTTCTCGCGCCGGGGAAGAGGGGACGCGCCACGGGGGCCTGCCCGGGGGTGCGCCCGGCCAAGGGGGGGCCGACCCCGGCGGTGGCGGCGGCCGCGACGGCGCACGGCCGGCCGGTGCGTGCGCGCGGCTGTCCCGCACTGCTGCGTTCGCAGCTGCTGCTGCGTTGGCTGCTGCCCGCGCGGCTGCACGCGGCCTGGTGCGGCCAGGGCGGCGGCGGCGCGGCGCAGCGACGGTGGCGCGCGGGTGGTGGAGGTGGTGGTGATGTTCATGGAGGTGGTGATGATAATGATAATGATAATGGTGATGGTGGTGGTGATGATAGTGAAGAAGGAGGAGGAGGAGGAGAGGGAGGAGATGGTGGCTGTGGTGGTGGTGGTGCTCGGCCATGGGTGGAGTAGGGGGTTCGGCCAATGGAGCTAGTGGTGATGTTGGTGTTAATGGTGGTGGTGATGTGGTGGTGTTGTGTTTAATAAAGAGAGAGAGAGAGAGAATCATGTGTGTGTGTGTAATAAATGAGAGGGGAAGAGAGAGAATAAGAGAGAAAATAAAGAGAGAGGAAGGGGTGTGAAGTCGGCCACAAGAGGGGGGGTGTTGTGCTGTGAGGTGGGGTTGTGTGTAAGAGTGAAATGAGAGAGAGAGAGAGAGTGATATATATAATATATATGTGTATATATTATATAAAGAAGAGAGAGAGAGAATGAGAGATATTTTAGAGAGAGAGAGAATATAGAGAGATGGGGGTTCGGCCAAGTAAGGGGGAGGGGGTGAGGTGGTGTGTGGGTTGATGGGAGTGAGAGAGAGTGATGTGAGGATATTTATATATATTATATTATATATGTATATATATATATACATATATAAAAGAGAGAGCAAAAGAGATATTTATATATATTATATATAGATATTTTCGAGTAGGAGAAAAATGGGAAAATATCAGTGGGGTGTACGGGCAGTCATAGCAGGGTCCACGCCAAACTGGGTCGGACGTTTGGCCAAGTTTGGACAAAGTCGAAGCCAAGATTTAATTAATTTATAAATTAAATCAATTAATTCATGGATGAATTGGGGGCACAACAGAGATCAATTTGATAGCGCGCAAGTGGCACGTGCATAGTAGGCTCAAAACAGGCCAGGGCCATATATTGGGTCGACCGGATTGGACTGATGTCGGGCCCGGAAATTAAGTTGGAAGTTAAGTCACGAATTACGGCAGACGATAAATTGGTCTAAATTGATCCGAAGTTTGCGCGAATCAAATGGAGCACAAGGGAACAAGTTCGAGTGGGACACGAAATATCACTGTGAAGATAATCTCGTCTACTACAAACTCCAAGAAGGAAGTTTCCAGAGACTGGCATCCCTGATGCTCTAGAAATCCAAGTCACGGTAAAGAGCATTAAATCAAAATTAATCAATCGAAATTAATTATATAGAAATGAATTATTGAAAATAATTCATTAGAAAATTCGAAAAATAATTCGGGAAATTCAGGGGGCTTACACCATTCTTCTCGAAGAACGTGTGTACATGCATCCTATTCTTACTGAAATGATGGGACACATGTCAACATATGCAGAGGTTGGCTTCGTTCGTGGATGGCAGTTGTTAGCGTAAAGATGGAACTTTTGCTAAGTTTTTACGCACAAGAGCCCAAGTCTATAAATAGACTTATTTTTTTCATAACACACACACAGAGACATGAGAGAATACAGAGATCAGAACTTAGAGATTTTGATTCTCCAGAGCATTCTTCTTCAACCTTTCTTTCAGAACAGAGTGAAGCAAAGCAGGAAAGCATTCGGCCTCGCCATCAGTGCCCAAGTGCGTCGATACCTTTCTGGTGACTTAGTTCTTCCAGTTATTCTACTTCAAGCAGTGATCTTCATCATCATCATATGGTCCAAGGAACAAAGTGATCATTTACGAATCAGACTTCCATAGCAATACTTTCCCAGAATCAAATTTGTACTTCTTGTACTTTTTCTCGTTTTATTTTCAAAAGCCAATTCCTCAAGGCATTTTGTTAAGTGAAACAAAAATGGCGACTCTGCTGGGGACGACCTTCTCCTCTGACGAGGAGGCAATTGCTCAATATGATGATGTTTCGGTCGATTCGACCAAGAAGACTCTGGTTGTACACTTCGACCAGACTGCCTACGAAGAAATGCTCCGGACTGGGGGTGGTTTTCGCTGCTCCAATGTTCAAAATCTCGCAAAGCACAAAAAGTTTGGATTCCTAAATCCAAAGTAGCTGCTGATCTCTCTGTTGCTTCTGATAGCAAGGGAATTCTTCCCACTCCTGTTGTAAGGGCTCCCGTTCGTAACGAGGCAGTCCTTACTTCGGCGTCGCTCTCTAAGTGTGACAATTTGTCTCCCGTCTGTGACGGTGTAGATGATCAGGTTCCACGCCCACTGCGTAAGAACCAAGTTTTACGCTCAGTGGGTAAAAACCAAGTTTTACGCTCAAGGCATAAGAATGAGTCTCCCATTTGTAATGTGGCAGATTCTAATGCTTCTGAGTGTAAAAATAAGTCTCCCGTCTGTGACGTGGTAGACACACACAAATTACGCTCTTCGCGTAAAGGAAAATCTCCCGTCTGTGACGTGGTAGATAACCAATTTTTACGCTCTACGCGTGAAGGTAAGTCTTCTGTCCATGACAGTGTAGATAAAATTCGCAAAGATGTTTACACATCTAATGTGAATGTACCTAAACGTATGCAGCGTAAAAATCATGTTGGTAAAACTTCAGTTCTACACCAACAGCCTTCTTATACTGCTCTACGCAAAGTACCAAATCTACAAATTACACGCAATGAAAATGGAGTCCTTCGTGCTAAAAAATCTCAAGATTTACGCACACAACTCCAAACGCGTAGAAATGTACAATTTGGTTCTGCGAATGCAGCCAGTAATCTTCTTTATACACAGTGTACTAAACGTTTCTCCACCCCTAATGTAATAAAGAAGACTGCTCTTTCCACTCCTTCTGACTTACGTGAATTGTTAATGCAAAAGCGTAAGAATAGATAATCTCTGGTGATATTTTCCCAAAAAAACATCATTGTGATTATCACCAGGTTGTGATCAACTATTGTTGTTCGGCTTCAAAACGGTCAGTTTTTGATCGATTAAGTTTTAATCCGCCTCAACATCAAGCTGAAGACCAAGAACATGAGCTGTCATATGCATCAGTCAACATGGCGTCTCATACTAACAGAGGACGACGTCCAAGACGGAATATGTCCCAAACTCTAGGTCAGCAACAGTTCAACAGACTTCTTGATTCTTTTGAGGGGGTATATCAAAATACTCGATCAAGAAGACAAAGACAAATGCAGACTTCTGATTCAGAAGCTGGGGGTACTTAATCTTTTGAGTCCGAGACTGACAGTGTGGATTCATACTTCTATACAAATCCTTCTGTATCTTCAAGAGAGGTTGAATCCTATGCTGTTGGAGATAAACCAGAGACTTCATCCGTTAATACAGAACAGCGTCTCACTGCCGTTGAGCAATCACTGAAAGACATGCTTAACATGGTGCAAAGCATGCATCAGATAATTTTGAATCAGCAAACTGCTCAGCCGACGGTAATAATACCAGTACCAGTAGCAGCACAAACTCAAGATAGTCAAGGGGCTGAAATACCTTTGAATATTCAAGAGCCTGCTGTTAATCAAAATTCTGCATCTCCAGATCCCATCATTCCTGAAGATGTACCACCTCCAGTCGGGGTTACGGTACATCCGACAACCATTCAATCAAATGTGCTTCCTCAAACCAGTGAAGCCATTCAAGCAGTACGTGAGCTCAAAGCACAGTTTGAAGTTTTGAGGCACAAAGATCAGCTCCAGAGGTTAGGGATCAAGCAACCTTATCCTCCTCATTGGAATAATGTACCCTTTCTACCGAAATTCAAGCCACAATCTATGGTTTTGTTCGATAGAAAAGCATCTCCCAGTCAATATATCAATTACTTTGATATTATGACTGTACACTTGCAGAAAGATGATGCTCTTCTCACTCGAGTGTTCATCGGGTGTCTGACGGGTTCGGCTTATGATTGGTATCGAAGTTTACCCGATAATTGTATTTCGTCTTTTGACGAATTTAAGGCAATGTTTCTCTCCCGCTTCTATGAAGGAGGTATGGACATGAACATGTCCTCCTTGATAGAAATTAAATAAAAGGAGAAAGAAGATACTCGGACGTTCATCGAACGTTTTCGACAGGCTACTTTAAAGATGCCTCCTGGTATGCCAGATTCAACGTTGATTGATACATGCAAGATGAATCTACGACCATCCATCGCTGTTTTTACGGGTTCCCAATTCTCAGATTGGGCTTCGTTCATCATAGCAGCAGTTTCTGCCGAGACCAATGGTAGGTTGGCTCGTGAACATGGGATGATTTTCGCCTCAGATGATAGAGAAAAGAAAAGTAATCCTGGTAATAACCCCGGCAATCGTAATGTAAAGGGGAAAGATACCCTCATGGTTAATCTTTCCAAGAATAAAACGATACCGAATAGTCAGGAATCTTTCAGGCCAAAGGAAGAATACTCTTTTGATGAGAGTGATATCCCAGGGATATTTCAGTGTCTTGTGAAGAGTGGCAAACTTCAGATTCCAGAGCCAAAGAGGCCTAATGAAGTGAATCTAACTGATAATCCCAAATATTGTATCTATCATAGATACATTAATCATCCTACCAGTGCTTGCTATGTCCTGAAAAAGAAAATCCAGGAGCTGATAAATGGCGGTGCTATTGCTTTAACCAATGATGACCATACGGTTACAACCAATATAGTTTCTCTTCAGTTTGGAGATTTTCCTCCACAACAAGTCCCAGATGGAATTATCCCAATTCCAAAGGCAACGATGAAGATCGTGAATATCCCGCCTGCCAGAGAAAAAAAGACAGGATTGCTCCGCTCACACTAAAGAATGGTGAAATCATGTGGGTACATCCTGACTTAGTGCCTGAGTTGGAAAATGAAGATAAAACTTCAAAATCCAAGAAGAGTAAGAAAGTCAAAACCTGTAACATAATTTCTCATGTTATTCCAGATCCTGATGACTTGGATCATCTATGGGATGGCCTTCCTTTAGAAGATAGACTGAAAGGACTGAACATCTGTCCTCCAAGTCTAGCTCCTCCTACTAAGATCAAGCTTACTCACCAGCAGTGGCTAGCCATGAATAGTGTTCCTTTATACCGGGCGCAACAAGTCTTCGCTGCTTATGAAAAAGCTCCGACAGGGATTTTTTCTCGTATCCCAAATCTTTCTCCTCCTGTGGCTACAATGACATCTATTCTTCATTCTCCTGAGGTTACAGAAGGTCTTGCTTCTTCCTCTTCCTCTGTTGAAACACCTGTCAAAAGTTCGCTATCCACTCACTTGTATGTCAACAATCTGTCCATCTCATGAAGAAGATGGGTTATAACTTTCAAAAGGCAGAAGGTTTGAATTATGATAAAGGAATATGACTTCCTTTACAGATTCAAAGTCAAAATTCCACTATTGGATTGGGTTCTGAAGTTCCTCGTAACAATCCATACAAGAAAAAGGCTAAGAGAGGGAAGACAAAATCCTGTAATATGGTACTTCCTTCTCCTGAGTCTGAGGAAGAAACTTTTACTGGTACAAGATCCGGAAAAGAGTACCATAAAGACTACGAGGGATCCTCCAAAGAAGCTGAAGACGTAGTGGAGACACTACCAACTCAACCCTCTTCCGTTCCTGCTAAATCTTCTGTGGTTGAAAAGGGGAAACAGAAAGCAGTACGCTTCGATGTCCCATTGAAGTCTGCTTCCAGTCAGGGGGTAGTGATGAAGCCTTACAAGTTTGATATTCTGGCTCAGTTGGCCAATACTCCGGCTAGACTATCTATATTTGAGTTGCTTCGCCTTTCCAGAGAAAGCAGAGAGACTTTGAGTGAAGCTTTACTTCAAGCAGATTCATGCTTGGCTCAACTCAAGACTCCTGATAATATACCAGTGTCATGTCCACAATGTCATAGTGTAATGGAAGCAATTCCCAATATCACATTTACACAAGAAGATATGCTGTTGAAGCATAACAAGCATGACAGACCTTTGTGCTACACTGGGTATATTGGATCTACTGAAATTGACAGGATTTACATTGACCTCGGGTCCTCAATTAACATAATTCTTCAGAGTATGCTAAGACCCCTGAGGATTCTTACTAGTGATTTGACTTACACTAGTACTACGATAGTCGGTTTCAACTCTGGCAAGAGCAAACCATTGGGGAAGATTCGTCTGCAGATTCAGATCGGTGATCTTCGAACCATGGCAACTTTCTATGTTATCAACTCAGACGTCTCCTATAATATTCTTTTGGGGAGACCGTGGATTCATGAGCACAATATTGTACCTTCAACTCTCCACCAATGCTTCAAGTATGTGGATTCCCAAGGAGTTGTGAAGACTGAGTTCGCTGATATCAATCCCTTCAAGGGTGTCGAAGCCTATTTTTCTGATTCAAGGCTTTATAAACAAGAGAATGTGAAAGAGATATCAGACATGGATGAAGATCAATCACCCACTGAGGATCAGTCTATTAATGAAGATCCGCCAGAGAAGCAACCTTTGAAGATCATAGTCAAGGAACGAATCCAATCCCAATCTGTCAATGATCAACCTCTGATAATCAAGGTTAAAGGAAGAACTCAAACTTCATCTGAGGAATTAACAAATATTCCAGCTAAGAGCCAAGTTCAACCTTTTATGATCAAGGTCAAAGGGCGTACTTCTTGTACGAATGATCCAGAACTACCATTAATTGTCAATCTTGGCAAAACTACGCAGAAGACAGATAATGGTCCACTGATGATTAATCCGAAGCGTAGCAGTCAAATTATAAATGATGTAAATATTGATCATTCTATACTTTTTGATATCAATGAAGATTTCCTTTTCGAGTATATGGCTGTCAAGTTTATTGAAAGAATGACTTTATCTTCTGATAATCAAAGTCATCAATATAAAGACGACATTGAGCCAGAAGAAACTTTATACATCGATCATAAGAAAATTCTTTTCCTCCTCATATAGATGTTGGACCTTATGCTCAAAGGTTTCTAACATCTTCTCCTTATCTTCTACCTGTGGCCGCTTCATCACAAGCTTGCGTAACTTTTAGACGTCACGAAGAATCTTATTTCGTGGTTCCGTCTGATAAGAAAAACAAGCGCCAAATTGTGTTTGGCCTGGCTAGAAATATCCCTGTTGCTCAGGCAGATGAGCTGAAGGATAAAGACAAGGGAAGAATCCGAATTGACAAGTATAGTCAACAATCTATCAAGATTATCCAGAACATGGGATATGATTTGAAGACTATGCAAGGTCTCAATCAAGGCAAGGGTAGACGACTACCATTATATGGTGATCTGTTTTACCAAAAGACTCATCATGGGTTGGAATATGATCCGTCCCACATGTTTTATGACGATATATAAGAAGAATTCTCTTCTAGCTCTTCGCAATCATCGGATTCAGAAGAAGTCCAATTCATTGAAACTGATATGTCTCGTTCCTCATATAATGAATCTGGACAAGTATTTTCAGTCAATATGGTTCAAACTGATGGTGAATCCGAGCCATTTGAAAATGTCCCTTGAGCCACCATTGGTTCATTTATTTCTTTCATATATATCTTCAACGACATCTGTCTTCTTAATCCCCAGCTACCAAAGTTTGGTTAAGCTGATTACTTGTCTCTTTAGAGAGGGATTTTGATCTCCTATCTTACCAATTGGTATATAAAGTTGGATTTATTATTTATCATGTTTTTATAACCTCTGGATAAATACTAAATCCACCTTCTTTTCCTATCTATCATGTCCATTTGACCTCTGCAGAGATATCTACTTTTCTTTGAGTTCTTACGTATTGTCATGATTATATTACCTCTGATAGTATTGTATACTCTAAACAGAAAACAAGATTACATTATCTATCATGTTCATATTACCTCTGGATAGATATAATGTTTTGAGTTTAGAAAACTTGTCATGTTCATATAACCTCTGATAAGTATTTTCTATCTCATACAAAACAAGATTTCATTATCTATCATGTTCATATTTCCTCTGGATAGATATAATACGTTGAGTTTAAAAGACTTGTCACGTCCATATTACCTCTGATAAGTGCTTTCTATCTCTTACCTATTGTTTAACTTTCAAATAAACGATAGGATCACAAAACAAATCTTTCATTCATTTCTGGTGGAAACACTACAGAATGAATAAGACAAAAAGATGACAAAACACTCTCTTAAGGTGGAGTGGAAACATCTTGGAGCAACTTCTTTAATTCTTCTAGCCGTCTGCCACGAGAACTCATAACCTTCTTGGTAGCCTCTGCACGTCGAGCTTCAGGAGTGCAAATACAGGAAAGTTCAGCAAAGGTGATTATCAAATTGTCCTTGGCTTCATCAAGGGTTCTGATGGTCGACTCAGCCCCAAAAGCTTTTTCTTCTGAAATTGAGCTTTGGGTGAGGTGCAGATTTCGAGCATCGATCATCTTCTCCCTTTCAGCCTTCAAGCAAGCTAGCTCTACCTCGACTTCGCGAATCTTGTCATTCTTATTCTGGATATCTATGTTTAAAGCATCATAAGCCACTCTGTGACTATGCAGGGCGGATTTTATGCCAGCCAAAAAGGCCTTCTCTTTGGCAACCTTCAGACTGTGTTCATGGAGAGCTGTATTATATGTAGTCTCTCGAGCAAGATAATCAGCTGTTAAGGCTTCATACTCCTCCTGAATGAGGCCTTCAACAGTCTCATTTGATAGCCTGAGATATTCTTCAATCGGCTGCTCAAGGTCCTCCACAATTTTCTCTAATGTGGCAGCTCTCTCAACATCATTGAACATGGAAACATTCTTGATAGTCAGAGCCATTGCCGTCTTCAAAATCTCATAGTTGAGACCTTTATTCAGGACCATCTTTATCAAAGTTGCCAGAGTTTTATAAAAAGTTTCAGTATGAATCTCAACCAGAAGATTCATCTCTACGCTGGAGCTTGGTGTGGTGGCAATATCTAATAAATCTTTTCTTTGGAGATCGGGAGCAGATGTGGTTGGCATGACAGCAGGATGAGACGAAGTCGTTGCTGTTACTACCGTCATAGCCAATTGATTCTCAGAAGTTTCAGGGATTGTATCTCCAATATCTGCAGATATTGTTGGTGTAACAACAAGCTGAGATGGAGCTATTGTTATTACTGCTGCTTGGTTTCCAGGATTTTCAGAAGCAATGTCTTCAATATTTGTTACTCCAGCCGTTTCTGGAGTTCTGGCGGCGGTAGTATTGATGGATGGGGTAACAGTTGCAGGAGCTGATTCAGGTTCCGGCATTGGCTTGTCAGAAACTGGTACCGGATCAGTAACAATAGTAGAGGATGTTATTATAACTTCCCCACTTTCTGTTGGTGGCTCAAGCATGCCTTCAGCATCTTCTTCAATCATTTGCTCCACAGGATTTTCCACTGCTTCAGTTGTGGTAAAACTTTCTGCAGCTGATTCTTTGTTCAAGTCTGGTTCTCCTCCAGTAGCCCCATCATCACCTACATTGGGGTCGACTCTAGTCTTCTCTTTGTACTGGTCCTCAGCAGGAGAGGACACTTCAGATTGTGCTTGTTGTGCCTTAAATGATGGAGGATGTTCTTCTTGAGGCTCCATCTCATGCTTTTGCACTCCCTCCTCTTCGGCGTCTGCGTCTTCTGAAGGAGAAGCTTCCTCCCCAGATTTCTCATTTTCCTCATAAATGTCTTCTTCTTGAGGAGGAGGAGGAACCATAGGCTTTGGTGCAATTATGACATCTGCAAAACGAACAAAATAAGTTAGTATACAAAATCATGATATATAATTCCGTATATGTTTTGTATAATACTTGGAATATGTGCATTTTTTTCAAGATATGTATCATAATCACCATCCCAGTCATCATCCTCGAAGTCAAGAGCTGGCTCGTCTGATGGGATGCGGTCTTGATCAGTGGTGGATACAGTAGTAGCACCTTCTGTAGCTTGTGCCTTGGATGGCAAAGATAAATGGAGTGAGGTGCTAAGACGTCCAGGGGACAAAAGTGTTACAGTTCCTGAGCCAACTATTGGTGGAGGGGCTGAAGATCCTTCTCCATGATGGACTGAGGAAGAACCAACAAAATGATCTTCTTCAATCAAAATGTCATCTTCTGGAGTGTGGGCTCTTGGTTTGGAAGGCCCTTTGGCGGTAGATTTTCTCTTCTTCTCTGGAGACTTCACCGGAGAAGCGGTAGATGTGTTCTGTTTTCGTTTGCGGGGCTTTCCAATAATTATTGGTCCCACGGCTACTTCCCCAGCTCCTCTGGGAATTACTGCCAAAAATTCATCTATAACGGCAGTATTGTCTGGTATATCAGGGGCTATCCTGATAGGCTCTTCAACGTTTCCCTCCTGAGCCCACCGAAGACTTCCTTGCATACTATAACCGTCTTCAAAAGAACGGATAGACGTATAGAAACGAGCATATGTATGAAGTATACGTAGCTCAATTGTACTAGTGACTGTAGATATGGTGAATCTAGCGCCAGTACATGCAGCTCCGAAATATCTCCATGCTCGTGCACCGTCGATCAGCTTCCCATAATGATAGAAGCTAGTGGAAGGATTGCCAACATGAAGTTGATCATATCCAAACTGACGAGCGAACCTACTTGGCAGATAAGGCTCGAATGCACAGTTATCTTTATTTCTGTACATCAGATGAGAGGGTCTGATGTACACTAGCCATCGGTAGACAGATCTCGGCAATAAGGCCGATTTATCTGCTCTATCTTCAAATTGCACACCGAGATAGTCAGCCGGAACTGGTGGTCTAGTGCAGAAAAAATTCCAACCATGCGAATAATTTAATGCTGCTCGGGTATCTGCCAACGTTGTAACTCTCCACGTGGATTTGCTAAATTTCTGGAGAAAAATCCTAGCTTCATCCTCAGGGCCTGGTGGCAACAAATTACAATTATGGTGTAGTAACCAACCTATCAGATAGGTGAATGGTAACTCTACCCGTGGAAAATTATGAGGAGCATTATTGATCAGTTCTTCACCAGAAACCCGTAGACCTGCATTTATTCGGCATACCATTGCCGATAACAGGTTAATTCTGTTCTTGAATACCAGACGGACCGCTGGCCATAATACATTGCGGTGAATACGGTCCACAGTGCTGATCCCTGGCACGACCCATCTGCGCAGCCATAAGGATAAGAAGCCCGTCAACAAGGCCTTCTTCGACATCTTTTGACTACCCTGCCTCAGGTAGCTTAAAGCTTTAGTCCCCGCAGGGATATCTCCAGTTTTGGTAGACAGATATCGGTCTCGAGCTTTCTGCGACACCATCAATTCCTGAATTAAATCTGCAGGAATTATAGAGCAAGGCTTGATGACCTGAGTCTTGTCTTCTCGGAACCTGCTTTTCTCCGTCCTGGATACTCTATTTTCATGATAAAATAGATAAGTTGTCTATTTTGTAATATATGCCAAATGTGATCCGGTTTTATACATGCTGGTACAGATCAGATAATGGCACATGAGTTCTTCGTAGACCTTCACCAGCTCGGAATTCTTTTCCCGAATTTTTGCCAATTCCCAATTGGAGGGAATATATTCTTCATACGGGAATTCACCCATTGGTAGCTTCGAGATAAACTGCATCTCATGAAGGG
Organism: Iris pallida; assembly: GCA_029216955.1. NCBI lineage: Eukaryota > Viridiplantae > Streptophyta > Magnoliopsida > Asparagales > Iridaceae > Iris > Iris pallida. Next base: position 3,663,507 of record JANAVB010016191.1, on the reverse strand, counting down.
CCAGACCCATCTCACCATGCGGAGTTGCAAAAGTTCCCGTCGAACTCATATACAATTTCAGTAAAGCCAAGAACAGATTGCCATTCGGTGGAATGCCATAACTAGTAGATGCTACTGCTTCATACAAACCGATATCGTCCAATTCGGTTTTAAAGTATGTCATGACCCAGTTGCTGATCTGGATCCAGTTACCACTATAAGGGGTCAGCCACCCTGTCAGCCTAGGGTTAGTCTGAGGATATAAGACTCCTTCCCTTATGAATCTATTTATGAACATGGGAACCTGGACCGGCTGGATGAGAGATGAATCCTCGCTCGGTGTAAACCCAGGCATTAGTCCAGAAAATGGAATAACACCACCACAAGGAGTACTAACATGATAACCCATGTCATTCGCCTTCTCCCTTCTAAAAATGATTCTGCCCGGTCTACCATAGCTACGGGGAGTCAAATTCCACAGCATTTGACGGTAATGGCTAGCATGGACGAAAGCAGATATAGGGTAATCCCTGTCCATGTTCGGGAGATACATTATCCTTTCTCCAGATTTAAATACCCAAGCCTCATTTTTGGGATGAGTCTGTGATTTGTAATCTATCGCATCTCCAAATAAGAAAGCTGGCTTCAGGAATTGTTGATTATCTAGCGACATCAGTACTTCCCCGTCTATCATGGATAACAACATTCTATCCCCTTGAGCTGCTATCAGTTGTGCCATCTCTACTGGATATTCAGGGTTCGACTGAAGAAATTGGACATGAGATAAATCTTCCAGATAGTTCGAACCCACCATGCCAACTGACGATCCGAAAACTTCTGCGAGAGGGTGAACTTGCAAATCCACTGGTAAAATAACAAAAGAGATCAAGTTAGTTCGAAGTTTTTTATGATTGAAGATATTGACTTTTACGCTTACTAAAAGTTGATGAAAGCTTATGAAGTCTTTGTTCGACAAAGTCTCTCAGTGATTGATGAATTTTACGCTACCACATAGTAATATGAGCGTAATATAACTTTTTATGCTGGCATGTATGAACATGAGCGTAGTTAAGTTTTACGCTAGCACATTAATTGTGGGCGTAAATCCAAATTTTACGCTGACACGTGTAACGTGGGCGTATTCTTTTTATCTTTTACGCTAACACGAACAACGTGGGCGTATGTTGTTGTTTCAGCTTTACGCTAACACGTACAACGTGGGCGTAAAAAGCTGAAAGTTTGAGTTATCTTCTTCTTCCTCGACGGATTTTTCTAGCCAGAGAATAGGGTTTTACCCATCATAGGCGGAGCTACAGCCGGGTTGGGATTTCGATGTGGCGTTGATGACTGAATGGGAGTTTTCGCATGGTCAACCGACGACGAATCGACGGCAAGTTTCTTCCCCATGTTGCTGGCGATGGATGATTTCTTTGGAGCCATCGGATCAAAGTAAGGGTTTCGAAGAAAGAAAGGGCAAAGGAATTTGAGAAGATGAGTAAAAGTATTTTCTCTCTCTGGAAAGACCTATTTATAGAGATATTCAAAAACCGACTGATTGGATATCCCTAATGTTACGCCGACTGTTGGATATCCCCGCTTTTACACGGATGACGGTTGCGTATCCCGAATTTTATGCTAACTGATCAAATCTCAACTTTTACGCTTCTGTTCAAAGTGTTTCAAATTTTGGAGATATTTGAAAACTTTGAAGGGGGTCTTGTAGGAACGTAAAAAGTGCTTCAGAGAAAGAGTCAAAGAGATGGATCATTTCATTCATAAGTGATCTATTTTACGCCAAACAGAGCGGTTAATCTCTTTACGCCCAAGACAAGGCTAATCACTTTACGCCTAAAGCAGGCTGATCACTTTACGCTCGGGTCTACACCCATGGTTTTACGCCAAGGACAGATCAGCTACTCTTACGCTGGACGAAGCTGTCAAATCTCGCATTTAATGCAAACTCTGACATGGAGATCTTAATGATGGCATATATCACAAAGGGATTTGTTTTATACAGAGACCAATGTTGTCGTTTAGTATGTGGATTGAGCTACTTTACGCTCACACTATGGCTTCTTTTACGCACGAAGACTATACGAGCTTTTACGCTCAACAGCTGACGTGTGCGTAAAGTCTATTTGAGCTACTTTACGCTCAAGGTTATTTAACAACCACTTTACGCGGGAAGTCTATGTCAAGGCTATTTTACGCCTAATCTACTGCTTTACGCTCGAGTACATTGGGGCTATTTTTACGCCCTATTCTCCTCCACCAGCTTGGAACGTGGTCTGCCTACGTGGCTTTCATGCCATTCTTCTCGAAGAACGTGTGTACATGCATCCTATTCTTACTGAAATGATGGGACACATGTCAACATATGTAGAGGTTGGCTTCGTTCATGGATGGCAGTTGTTAGCGTAAAGATGGAACTTTTGCTAAGTTTTTACGCACAAGAGCCCAAGTCTATAAATAGACTTATTTTTCTCATAACACACACACAGAGACATGAGAGAATACAGAGATCATAACTTAGAGATTTTGATTCTCCAGAGCATTCTTCTTCAACCTTTCTTTCAGAACAGAGTGAAGCAAAGCAGGAAAGCATTCGGCCTCGCCATCAGTGTCCAAGTGCGTCGATACCTTTCTGGTGACTTAGTTCTTTCAGTTGTTCTACTTCAAGCAGTGATCTTCATCATATGGTCCAAGGAACAAAGTGATCATTTACGAATCAGACTTCCATAGCAATACTTTCCCAGAATCAAATTTGTACTTCTTGTACTTTTTCTCGTTTTATTTTCAAAAGCCAATTTCTCAAGGCATTTTGTTAAGTGAAACATTCGTATCGAAGCCCGAGTAACGAGTATGTCGGGAAAGCGACAGTCGCTTTGTCGAGATCGAAGTCAAAACTTCCTCAATGAAATTTGAGCAAACACCTCGTGATCAATGATTAAATAACTGAACTGCACTCGATCAAAAAAGGAACCATGAGAACTAAGAACTCGAGGAAGCAGGTTACTCACCGATCAACGCTTGGCAATGATTGTCGGTGGAGCCTCATCGATCTATCATCGACGCCGGAGAAGACGCGTTGTCGACGATTCCTTGTCGAAGATTAGCCGTCAATGAATGACAACGAGGCCGAAGGAGATATCATGGAGAGAGTGAATAGGGAAGAGAAGTATAGAAAGATTTTATGTGTAAGAGAGAGAAATAGAGCGAGAGACGACAGAGTGAATGGGGAGGGAGGTATAAAGAAAAATTAGGGTGAGAGCGGATTGCGCGGGTTTATCAAAAAATTGGCGGTTCTTTTTTTTTTTCGAAAATTGTTATGCATTTTTGTGTATAAGCAATGATGGCGTTTAATGCGCGCTATATAAACCATAAATAGATATATTAATTGTATATCATGTTCTTTTTAAGGCATACATCCAAATGTATGCCGTGAATTTATTATTTACGGCACGCTATTTATACATGCCTTAATTTTAATGTCGTAAAAAGTAATATTTCTTGTAGTGAACTCCTTAAAATGAACTAACAAGAGAAGAATGATTAAGTGAGTTGTTTAGTTGTGTTGAGATTTTTTGGAAAATTTTAATAATGCAAAAAAAAATGCTACAAATATCAATTGCCATCGGTAGATGTCAGGAAAATTAATGCCTAGAAATAATAATTTTTTACTATTATAAGGTTGATGTCAGATTTGACAAACGATCAAAACAACTTTGTCAATTATTAGCATTCTCGTGCTCCATAATCGACCCATTCTTATGGGAGAATAATGGCATTGCCTAAACCCAATAAAAACATCAACCTTTGTTTGCAATAGGTGTTTGGAAATCTCAAAATTTATGAAACCAATCAGAGTTGGCATCAAAATAATATACTTATTTTAACAATTTCAGTTGGTTGCAAAGCTTGGTTGGATTCGGAACCGATCGAAACTATGAGAGAAGAGCAAACCATGAGAGCTTTGAGAACAGCCTACGTCAACCTCGTCACGTCACCGTAAACCTCGCCGCGTGCCGTCGTAAACCTTGTCGCCAGACTGTGGACAGTCGTCGTCATGCCATTAGCCTCGCCGCACCACAGAAGCAGAGGAGGGGGAGTGAAGAGTGGAGAGTCTATGCGGAAGGGGGGGTGTAGGACTTTTCATAGAGAGGGAGTTTTAGTGTAGATTTTAAGGAAAATTTTGTGGCAGCTGTAAATTTTAGGGGAAAATTTTAGGCGCGGTTAAGAGGGAATTTTCACGAAAAAGGAAAAAGAGCAATTTTTGTAGGGATCCTTTCGGAGACGAAAATATTTTATGCTGCAAAAGAAATATTAACTTATTGCAACGATGCAAGCCACTTGTCAAAAATTAAATATTTTTTTGTCACAATTAGATTTTGTTGTAAAAATAATTTTTTGTTGCAAATAATTTTATCACTAATTTTCAAGAGTGGGAATAGATTGCGTCAACTTTTTTGCGATGAAATATTTTGAACGATTTAGTTTTTGTTTCTTTAAAATTGTAAAACCAACTTTTGCAACAAATATGCAAATTTTGTTGCAATTAAGAAATTATTGCAACAAATATTTTGTCTTGCAGAAAAATTGTCCCAAAAAGTTAATTTTCTTTTGATTGCAAGATGGAAAATATGTGGAAAAGAAATTAATTCCATGGAATTATTTTCCTAGGAAAAAAATTCCACGGAATTTTAAAAAAATCCATGGAAAACTTAATTTGGGTGTCATTATTTTCCACCAAAAATAGTTATTTTCCATGGAAAATGATATTTTTCTATGGGTTGGACAAGTTTTATTTTCCACCATTTTAGAAGATATTAAAAATGATAGTTTTTTGGAAAATACTTCCATGGAAAATATAAGATATCAAACACTAAAATTGGTGGGAAATTTGTGATGGAAATATTTTCCATGAAAAAAAGCCCAATCAAACACAGCCGTAATGTTTTCAATCAATTTTTTTTTGGGGGGGTGAAGAGCTTCGGGGGTATCTTCAATAAAAAAGAGCAGGGGTTTTACCGTTGGGGGAATGCCATCGTGAAAAGGGGGGGGGGGGGGAGGGAGGGAATAGCTAAGGCATGGTGAATTTGCAGTGGAAAATAGTGAAAAGATTGTATTATATTTATGGTTAATTTGGTTTCCATATATAATAGGGTATATGCTCCAGTTGGGACTTGGTCATGAATTTTGGTTTATATTCAAACAAGGAAATCTCAACACCCATCCACTGCTCCTCTTTCCAAGTAAAGTTTTAGTCCAAAAGCCAATGGTCCATATAATTTGAACTCATATTTCATACATATATATTGTCGCTGGATGAAAAAAATGTTGTCAATGATTGTTAATGTATCTAGCTAATAATAATTTTATACAATATTTAAAGGATTGGTTGACTGGTTTAATATCGATCTACTATTATTTCAAAAATTCAATCAATTATGTCGAACTGGCCTGCTAGATTATCGAACTATTTGATCCAGTTAGATTTTTGAACCGATTTAACTTTTGTTTTTTATTTTTGATTTGAACTTTACATACAATAAAAAATAATATGTTTGTTTCTGACTGATTATACTATAATAAATATGCAGAACTTCTAAGTAGCACTAGTAAAAACATGTGCGTTGCATGTAAAATATTTTTTGTTCTTTCTAAAATTATCAAAATATAATTTAAATATTTACATTTAAATTATATATATATATTTATATTTTAATTAAGATTTATAAAAATTTAGTTAAAATTAGTTGTAATTTGTTATGGATAGATATGAATAAAATAAAGGATATTCGGTCATGCGGAAGAAAAATAAAAAGAGGATATTTGGTTATGTGAAAGAAAAGAGAGAAAGTTTAAAATTTTAATCCATAATTTATTTTAAAATAATTGGTTGATGATATACATACGGCTTAGACGGCTTAATTTGGAGCTGGTTCAAAGCCGCATTATAAAGTAGAGATATATGTAGTTGTGCACTTTGTAATATATTCAACATATGTGATTGTAATTCTATATAAGTTGTTCAATCCGAATTAACTTACATGTTTGATCGAATTCACCAAACCTATTATTTTGACCGAATCGTTCTCCAATTCAATTTTTAAAATATTGATTTCAAGTCAATAAGATCAAACCATGCACATTGCACCTGACAACAATTAATCCTTGGTTGGGTGATTGAAAATTTTGGGCTCAATCAAGTGATATAGGAAATAAAAAAGAGTTTTGTTATCATGCGTCCTAAGGACAAATGTTAATATATTGATAAATATGTAATTTATATGGATAATCTTACCAGAATATTTATCAATCCACATTATACTTAATATGTGTATTGATAAATATAAAATATGTAATGATAAATGTGCTGGTAAAAATATCTATTTTACTATATAATGACAAAAGTAGGCTTCAATGTGAAAGTTTTCTTTCCAAAAATATCTTCTATTTTATTTCTGTTATACTATATAATACCAAATGTATACTTCACCCATATTAAATTTAATGAACAATTTTAATTAATAAGCATAGATGAGAACATTTTTCGAACAAAAACTTCCACGGTGAACCTACTTTTCTCTAGTATAGATTCATTACCTGTCACCCCCAGTTTTCATGAACATGGGTATTTTGGTAATTTTCCACTTTAAAAATTATTTTAGAATTATTTATTTATTATTTGTATTATTTTGGGGTTATTTGAATCGGGTTCGAATTTCAACTCATTTTGACTTGTTTTGACTTGTTTCGGGGACCCGGGGTAGTTTTGACCTTAGCGGACCCACACACTAGCTAGCCATGGCCCACAATATTACCATCAAAAGTTAGAGAGATTTGTCATGACTCCATGGATTAGGTTAGACCTAATTAGAACACTAGATTTACATTTTTAACCCCCAAACCCTAAGCAATATTGTGTAGAGCTAATAGAACAAATAGGAGGGCAAACTTGTAAATACCAAAAAGGGGGTTTGGGCATGCTTGGCCGGCCACATAGTGTAGGGGTGGGGAGGAGAGAGAAAAACCATTTCCTTTTATTCTCATCCACTTCTTCTTCTTCTTCTCCAAAGGTTCCATCCACTTTTGAAAGCTCACCATTGTTCCTTCTCCAAAGCTAGGTAATCCCTTCTCCAAATTAGTTTTCCTTTTATTTAGAATGGTTAGGAACCCATAGGAATATTTTCCATAGTTGTGTCTCCTTTAGAGACCATTTTGTGTCCATTTGGATATTCTAGGGGTGTCCAATATGTAGGTTTGTGTCCCAATAGAAAAAACTCCCATTTGGACACATGGATATTGTTGTGTATTGATTTTTGTGTTGTTCTTCCTATCGTTCCAGATTTTTACATGTTTTAGAATGTATTTTCCAAGTATTTTAATGTATCATATTCATATTTTCCATATGAATATATATATATGTGGTTATATATATATATTTCTATATATATATATATATATATATATATATATATATATATATATATATATATATATATATATATATATATATATATGGCTTATGTGTATATATTGGTGTAAAATTTATGGTGGGGAGATGTTGTTGTGCTTGGGGAAGGGGCTTGATAGGTTCGGCCAGCTAGGGGGAAACTTGAGTGAGTGTGGATATATATGGGTTCATATCTTTTAATCTATATATATATATATATATATATTTTTGTTTTTTTTTGTTTTTTTTTTGTTTTTGTTTTTTTTTAATCTATATATATATATATATATATATATATATATATATATATATATATATATGGTTGTGGTGTGGCTTTGTGTTTGTGTGGGGGAGAGCAGCCAGGTTCGACCAAGAGGGTGTCTTGGTGTGTGTGTGTGTGTTGGTATAGGTGTTGTGTTGGTTAAGTTGTTTAAAGAAGGGAATGTGGTATAGAGTGCTATATAGAGGGTGGTAGAGAGAGATGAATGTGGTGTGAGAGTGAAGTAGAGGGAGGAGAGAACCCAACCTGCTGTCCACAAATTTCAGCCCACAAAACCCCATCTTGCTACCCATGATTTGCACCAAAACCCCATCCTCTTCACTATAAAAACAGTCCACCATAACCCCACACTAATGGCATTCCCTTAAACCCAATACACCACATGACAGTCCCCAAATAACCCAACCAACAGCCCCTTATGGACAGCACATGGCTGTCCATTTTGCCTCAAAACAGTCCCTACTTGGACTGTTTAAATCAGTCCACTAAATGCCAACAAAACATCCCCTTAAACCCTATCATTTGTCCATATTTTCCCCCACAATTTAGTCCCCTTAACAACCATTCAAAATCAGTCCAATTCCACTTCTAAATCAGTCCAATATTGCCTCACAAACAGTCCATGTATCCCCCAAAAATCTGTCCACATAATTACCTTGTGTGTGGGTGTGTTTGTGAGTTGTGTGTGTGTGTGTGTGTGTGTGTGTGTGTGTGTGTGTGTGTGTGTGTGTGTGTGTGTGTGTGTGTGTGTGTGAGCCTTCTTATGAGTGAAACTAGTATCCTATAGCATAGCCTATATCTAAACTAATAGGAAACCTATAGGAGATCCTATGGGAGTGAGATATAGGAGTGTATCATGTGAGAGTGAGTGGTGTTGATGAGTGTGGTATAGAAAATGGTAAATTCATGATATAGGTAAGGTAATGGGTAAAGGGTTAGCATGTGTCATAAGATGGCCTAGATACCTAGGATACCCAAATTTCTTGGTAGGTAAACCTTAGATAGGTTGATGTCTAGCTACCCTAAGGAGCCTAGGCTAGTACCATGGGTATTTACGGGGTTTCCTTGGGTTTGGACAAGGTATTAGGATTTACCTTAGTAGGGTAAATACTAGTTTTGCCTAGAAATAGGATATTGGTGTTAGAAGCCTAAGATAGAGTTAGGACTTGATTCCCGTGGTTGGTAATGATCAAATATGGTACTCATAGACTAGTTTTGACGTCGGTTGACCCTTTTGACCAAAAGTCAACAAAAGTCAACCGAGAGTCAAACTTAGTCTTTAAGCGACCCGATTTGACCAAAACCAACCCAGAGTTGACCAGTTGACTGAAAGTCAACAGTTGGTCAACATTAGACTATTTTGACCTAGGATTGACCTAGAGTTGACCAGAGTTGACTTTTTAACCAAAAGTCAACTGTAAGTCAACCGTTGATCCCGATTGACCTAGTTTGACTTGGAATGACTCCCAGTGACCTAGTATGACCTAGTATGAACCAGTATGGCCTAGTATGACTCAGTTTGACCTAAATTGACCTAGTATTGACTTAGACTTGCATTCATGGATTATATTAGTTTCCTTTTTCAGTGTTAAGCCCTGTTTGACTCATAGTATCTTATTTTAGGTCTGTGATCACTCTGAGCGTCTGTTCACCCTATCAGCTCATGACCGCAGGCGAGTACATTCACTGATAGTTTTCATTGTCTTGATATCTACTATATCCGATTCAGTTGTAGTGTCTTACTTGATTCTCGACACGATAGTTCACGGACTAGTATTATCGGATTTCGGTCATGAGATGTCATTCCTAGATTTCTTGGGATACTGGTACTTGCTTGGTCTTAATTCTTGTACTTGTATTGACGCCGATTCCTGAAGAGGACTTGCTCTCCTCTTAGGGAATCCCGCGTCATGACGTGCTATGTCCGGATCCGTTTACTATTCGGGGATGGGGGAATTATTAGGGGTTATGTGATCAAAGCCTTCCTGTAACTACATTTTGCTAGCGTCACCCTCACCTCACGTAGGGTGTTGCAGACACCCCATTACCAGTTATCCAGGTTGGACGGCATGATTCTCCGTTGAGTACACCGCGGATTGCCGGGCCAAGTGGATAACCATCTCTTGCTTCCCTAGCCGATCACATATCGTTCTAATAATTTAAAACACCTTTTTATATTTATTGTCATCTCTTATATTCCAGTTTCAGCTTTACTTACTGTACTTTCACCATGCTATGATTCATTCTCATATGCTCTATCTGTCTTTTATACTGTACCATGGTTATGGGACTGAGTTCTGTTTGAAAGAAGGGTTACAACCCCGGTCCTTGTTTAGTTTAAAGGTTGTAACTCGGCTTTCAAATGGTTCCCAAGTCGCCGATATCTTTGTCTTGTATTTCATTATTACTGTCTCTTATAGTATTTTTCAATTCATATGGAACTGCTGTTGGTATTTTGTACTTGCTCATTTTTCTGACAGGATACCGTTGACAAATTTTACAGATGACTCTGAGACTGACTGTCCGACCTACTACGGGATTGAGTCTGATGGACTAGACTTAGACCTTAGCTTATTGGTAGAGCCACTGGACTTCGCTCACCCTGAGTAGCCTAGTTTGTTAGGTTTGTCTGGCCTGCGAGCCAGCTAGTACATTTTCAGTTGTAGTATCTTTATACTTATTTTATCTGAGACTCTGGATATTTGTGTTAGCTCTGACTTGTGAATTTTGGACTCGTTTTCCATTTTATCTATCATATCTCTTTTCATGCTATCTACCTTAGCTTTGATTATGTGATTGAGACTGTATTGCTATGTCATCTCCATTCGGAGTGTATATAACTGTACAGGTACATTTATCTGTTTTAGTCATAGTATTTACAGACCCTATATACAGCGTTCTACCGCCGATTCTGCGGCGTAGGCTGGACGTAACCACGTGCTCGTGCCCCTCTTCAGGGTGCGGGTCGTGACACTACCTCTTTGGACTAGGTGTATATCTGACATATTGAATATTGACATGAATTTTTGATATGTACTCAAATCCGATTCTCTCTTTGGACTCCGTGAATTTTTGGTATAGTAGATAATTTAATAAATATCAAAATTTTCATCTATTGAATCCAGTCAAGAATTCTCACTGTCAATTTTTTTTGGTATACTCAATAATACTACTTAGAAATGGCTAAAAAATAAGTCATAATATATATAAATTAAAAAAGTTTAACTACAGTATACGTATAAAATCTCTATATTATAATACGACTTATAAACAACCCAAAACTAAACAGTAATATATTATCAATAATTAATATATACAAACTAAATTTTTTAACTATTGTATATGTTATCTTCTCGCTTAGTCGATGAAAAAATTAAAAATTAACTTGAACATAAAACAAATTATAAATATATTCAAATTTTAAGTTATATTTAAAATAAATACATGATATTATCTAATTAAATACATAACAAAGATTCAAAAAATAACTTTATAATAAATCATAATAAATATATGTTCAAATCATATTTCAAATATTCTAATATAATTTAAATCTCTATCTATTTAAAAAAATTCTAAACAAATTCATTATAATATCATTCTATAAATATAGTGCTTTCTTTTTTCAGATCGTATACCTCCTTCTTAAGCCGATCCACTCGATCGAAGTGCTTTATAGCTTTGGCATTAAAAAAGTTAACCTTATAATTTAAGGTTATGAAGAAGTCCTACAAAAGTTTCTCCTATGTAGAATGACCTACGAGTTCCAAAAGTTTCCCAAGTAATCAATTTAGACATGTCGAGCATTGCAAAAGTTAAATGTTCTTTAACAGTCCTATATATCCTGAAAAAGATGAAAAATCCTTACATGGATTAATTTGGAAATGATCCTCCAATCTACTTCAAGTTTTAGGGGCATCGACAATGCTTCCGCTACATAATTCCTCTAAAATAGGTTGGTCCCCATTCTTTTAGAAGAGCAATCAGCTCATTCAATACTTATTACAGTAAGAATAAAGTTGAGAATACCAATCAAGGATATCGATTTTTGCCAAAGATTGAAAGACATTCATGAGATGCTACCAAGTGAGTTATCGACCTAACAAGACCAACATTTCAAATAATATCATCCTATAAATATTTAAAATATAAATTTACAGTATTTTCTAAACATTGTGAAATACATATCTTTTACAAAATTTTATAAAGTTTGTTAAATATAAGCCTTTTACATTGTTTATTAAAAGCTGTAAAATGATATAACATACACAACGTTTATATAAAATAGTAAAATTAAATTACTTTTACAACATCAAACAAACATTGTAAAATATAAAAAATTGCAACATTGGATAAACGTTGTTGAACATTATATTTTTACAATATTTTAAATACGTTGTCAAAATAAATAACTTTGGCAACTTTAAATAAACGTTGTCAAAATGAATAAATATTACAATGTTAATAAAATATTGTTGAAGACACTAATACACAACTTTTGTGAATGACCATTGTAGAAGCCTTAACGTTTGAATATAAAATGTTGTTTGCACATGTATTTTACAACGTTTTTACCATAAAAGTTGTAGAAGACCCCCTTTTTAACAACGTTTTTAGGAAGTGTTGTAAATGGAACGTTGTAAAAGGGATTTTTTTCTTGTAGTGTATGTAGCTCAACCACCCAGTTTTACTGATTTCAAATTTCCTGAATATGTTTTCAAGTTGAAGAAAGCTTTATACGGTTTGAAACAAGCCCCTCGTGCTTGGTACGATCGTTTAAGCACTTTTCTACTTGATAACGGTTTTTCAAAGGGAAATGTTGACACTACTTTGTTTATAAAATCTTTGAATAATAATATTCTTTTGATTCAAGTTTATGTAGATGATATTATCTTTGGATCTACTGATGACTCTCTTTGTCAAGAATTTTCTAAGTGTATGCAGAATGAGTTTGAGATGAGCATGATGGGAGAGCTGAAATTCTTTCTCGGACTGCAAATCAAACAAACCAACAATGGGACATTCATAAATCAAGCAAAGTACACAAAGGATCTATTAAAGAAGTTCGACATGGAAGCAGCAAAACCACTTAGTACTCCAATGGCGACTTCAACCAAGCTTGATATTGATGAACAAGGCAAACCCGTCGACATACGTAAGTATCGAGGTATGATCGGTAGCTTACTGTATTTAACTGCTAGTCGACCCGACATAATATTTAGTGTTTGCTTATGTGTTCGTTTTCAAGCTAATCCTAAGGAATCAAATTTGTGCACAGTTAAGCGTATCTTCCGATACCTTAAAGGCACTTCTTCTGTCAGCTTATGGTATCCCAAAACTACGTCGTTTGACCTAACCGGTTATTTCGATGTTGATTTTGTCGGATGCAAAGTAGATAGAAAAAGCACTAGCGGCACATGTCATTTCCTAGGAAAAGCTCTAGTCTCTTGGTTTAGTAAAAAGCAAAATTATGTTGCATTATCAGCAACCGAGGCTGAGTATATTGTCGCAGGACGTTGTTGTGCATAAATTTTGTGGATGAAACAAACCTTAGAAGACTATGGATTGTATTTTTCACATATACCCATTTTCTGTGACAATACTAGTTCTATTAATTTGACTAAGAATCCAGTATGTCATTCTCGTACTAAACATATCGAGATTCGACATCACTTTCTTAGAGATCATCAACAAAATGGAGATATAGACCTTGTATACATAGACACACAGAATCAATTAGCTGACATACTCACAAAACCTTTAGCGGAAGATCGTTTCAATTATTTACGTCAAAATTAGGCATTTTAGATGTCAATAATATTAATTAATTTTGTTTTATTAATTAATTTATTCGATACTCAAAAACTGTTTTCGAGACAAGCCCAAAAAGAGTCTGTCTGTTACCACGACTACGGTCGAAGCGAAGCGGTACTTAAGAGTTCCCCGGTGAACCTTCGTTAGCTGGGACAGTACTCCTACAGCTAATCTGAGACAGATGCTGAGTAAAGAATATTAATTTATAAAATAATATTAATTATATTATTTTGAGATTTAAAATTACTAAACTTTAAATTAAGCATTTGAAACGTATTAATGAAAAAGATTGTGGCCTCATTTGAATTATGTTTATATATATATATATATATATATATATATATATATATATATATATATATATATATATATATATATATATATATATATATAGCCAGGCAACCCTTGGCGAATTCGGCCCGAGTTCGGCCAGAGTTCGGCTGGGTATATATATGTACCAGCACGAACCCGAGGCTTCCTTCTTCTTCATTCTTCCCACATCCTCATAACAGCAGCAGCGCGCCTCCGAAACCCTAGCTTCTTCTCCATCTTTGTTCTTCCAATCCGTGTGGAGTTTCTCGTCCAAACTTTGGATTCGTGCGGAGAACGTCATCCTCTACAACATATCCAATTCTTGGAAGGTATAATTCCTTCTCTCTACCACTTTTTAATACTTAGGGTTTTTAGAATTTTTTTGGAAAAGAATGCCTAAGTTCAATCCCTTCAAGAGGAAGAAGACCAATGCCAGTGAAGAGACATCGTCTTCATATCTGCATACGGATTGCCTTTTTTCTCCGGTCCAATCGGACGATGGTGCGTCGGATGAGTTTTACTTTAAAACTTTCGATCAAGCTCTATTGTGGTACGCCGATTTTATCATGCGTACTATTTACATCGGATCGTCGATTAAATGGACTGTCTTTCCGGATCATCGTCCTTACTTTGAGGCATTAGGGTTACAACATTTTGTCACCTTACAATTCTCTATTGCCACTAATGCCATTAGATTATTCTATTGTAATTTCGTGTTAGACACTTTTACCGCGAGGATACGTGTCGGAGGAATTGATATCGAATTCACTGATGAAACGTTAGCGAAAATCCTTGGTATCCCAAACGAAGGTGTTCCGCTCGATGACATCACTGATTTTGATTTTCCCGATGGCACGACACTCGTTAGTTTCAAGAATGAGCTTTGTGCGCCCGCACGCGCTCATCCTGAAAAGTTCAAGGCTAATAACTTGAACTTGTTTAACTACGAATTACATCGCATCATCTATTCCACCTTACTTCCAAAATCTACTTCTAAAGATGATGTCACTGCACTTAAGCTTTCTACTCTTTATCATATTCTTAAGGAGATTCCTTTTTTTGCCCCTAAGACTATCATCCAGATGATGGGTAGATGTCGCGGGAGAGACCGCAACCTATCTTATGCGATACTTATTCCTCGTATCTTTCAGAGATTTGATATTGACCTATCTACTTGTGCTGTCGACCCCGAGCCCAAGTTTTTCAAACTCTCTCGTCGCAGCATTGTCACTGTTCCTCCACCTACTGCACCTACTCCTCATGCACCTACTCCTACAGCTTCCACAGCACCTGTTCCTCCTCATTCTTACCCTATGACATTTGATGGTATCCACCAGCACTTATCAGATCTGCAGTCTTTTTATGTTGAGACCTCTAGGGAGCACGAGTTTCGTGATGTGACTCAGTTCCAGGCGATTGCCAACTCATTCGCCGATCTGAGGTTTGCGCAGACGGGTCATTCTGCTAGCTCTCTACCTCGAGACCCTTCTGTTTCTGTCTACCGTATTGACGACGAGGCGGTCCACTCTCTGTTCCAGCCAGGGAACGCCTATGATTGGTATCGTACCACTGGTGCCACTCCTCACACTTCTGGCGCTGGTACTTCTAGAGCTGGTCCTTCTGGACATGCTGGAGCTGCAGCTGATGACGTTGATGATGAGGATGATGATAATTTTTGAGATGTTAGATATTGAGACTGTTACTTTTGTCTTATGTTTACTTGGAAATGCTCCGACATTCCAAGATTTTATCAGTACTTTTTAGCTTTTATCAGTACTTTTCTTTATTATGTGACTATTCATAGACATGGTTTTTGTTTATGCCTCAGTTTTGGCATCTTAGTCTATTTTTTAGCACTTTATTTGTTTCAGTATTATTCTCGCACTTTATTTCATACTGTCTGTGACAAATACATGCCTGTGTTGTTCTATAGTCTATTTGTTTCTCTTACTATACCGTTTATACCATGCCTGTCATGATTAGTTATTTCTGTTGTGTTTCTTCACTGTATGTTACTTATGCATTGATTGCGGGGAGCTTTCTTTTTTGTAATTATTTTGCTAAGTGACAACGGGGAAGAAATAAGGATCTAACACTTTTTTTTGTTCAAGTGAAATACATGTTATGAACAATTTCTTTTGATTACTATTTTGAATTGATTCCAGCTTAGATGTTATATCGGCAAGGTTTGTCAATTATCAAAATGGGAGAGATTGTTGGCCCATTGGTCATGGTCAAACCTGATTTTAATAATTGATCAAACTCTGTCTCGATATAATTACAAATCAACTCAGATGTTTACCTACGACGTTTTGGATACTGCTCAACAATTGATCTCTACTTTGTTCAAGACTAAAGCTGTTTGCCATTCAGAATGTACTTCCTGTTAAGCAATGTAATTTTTTATTTTATTGAGTCTAGGAATACATTGTACACCGAGTCGTACTGGCAAATAGGCTATCCTAAAACGTTTTTCAAAACCATCATATCCTTTTACAAATGACCTACGTTTTTGAAAAACATTCTTGTTACAAAAGCTTCTGAAGGATTTTCAAAAAACCAAAATTTATTTTCTCCAAAAATGAACTGGCAGAACCCCAGGAGAACTCGGCCCGAGTTCGGCCAGAGTTCGGCCATTTGGAACGTTAGTGAACATTGGATTTTTGAACTTGGTCATCCATCAGTTGCGGTTTGTTACAAAGAGTTCTGTCCGAATTCTGCCCGAATTCTGTCAGAGTTCTGTCTTTGGAAAAACTATAAATAGAGAAGTATTTCGATCATTTCAGATCACTAATTCACTTTCAATCTCTTCCCTTCCTAAGCTTTCATTCTTCCAAAGAGTTCTAAAAGCTTTCATTTTCAAATCCCAAGCCAGTTACAATCCTCTAGTCGATTTGCCAGTGCGGTACGGTCTAGAAGTTTCAGAGCGATTGTAATCAGAGGCTTGATAGAAGATTCAACTCTTCACAATTGAAGTTGGTCGAGTTCTTCGTATCAAAGCTCGCGTCTGTAGAAGTTGCAAGGACTTCGTATAAAAATTTACGGGATTTTCCAATAGTGGATTCAACTGGAAGTTAGAGTTCATCCGACTGGACTAGTCCTCACAAGAGGGAAACCAATATAAATCTCGGTATTTGCGTTTGCCTTCTGATCACTTTTAATTTTTGTCATTTACTTTTGTGATTATTATTATATCTGTGATCTAACTGCTAACAAGTTTTTAATTAGCAATATTTCACTGCCTACTCTATTCACCCCCCCTCTAGAGTATTCTGCTTTACGATTTTGTTCTTACAGATACTAGAAGGTGTTCTATTGATCAAATAACATGTACCCAGAACACATTTCCCCCAAAAATTCACAGAAAGAGAACCTTAAAATCTCAATGCCCTGGCTATATTTAAAATATGTCGATGTTTTCGTTCCACCCTTCCATTCTGTTGAGGTGTCCCAACATAAGATGTTTGGAACAATATACCTTGAGATGAAAATAATCTCATAAACAATTAAATTCAGTGCCATTGTCACTCCGCACACGACTGATATCAGCCCCAAACTGACGCTTCACCATAGCAATGAATTTAAGGAACATAGAATAAACAGCACACTTATCCTTCAATAAAATAACCCAAACAGCTCTAGAAAAATTATCCACCAAAGTCAAAAAATATCGTGTCCCATTAGAAGACGGAACACGATATGGTCCCCATATATCACAGTGTATAAGTTCAAAGCATCTCAAAGCACGATTAGGATAATTTGGGTTGTGAGCACCGCCACCGTCGGTCACGATGGAGTAGCTGGACGCAGCATCATCTGGCATCGCGGATGTTGGGTGTACAAAATTTTGTATAACTCCCACGAATCGGCCGCTGATGGACGGGGTCGGCGGCGAATCGGCCGCGGTCAGGGGTGCCAGATCTGGCGCGTAGAGGTCGGGTGTACAAAATTTTGTACAACTCCGACGAATCGGCCGCTGATGGACGGGGTCGGCGGCGAATCGGCCGCGGTCAGGGGCGCCGGATCTGGCGCATAGAGGTCGGCGGCGGTTCTGTCGCGGTCAGCGGGCGTCAAGCGCGGTCGGTGCGTGAGCGGGCGTCAGGCGCAGTCGGCGCGGGAGCGGGCGTCGGCCGTGGTCGGTGCAAGAGCGGGCGTCAGGCGCGGTCGGCGCCGGATCGGTCAGGCGTGGTGTGTCGGCGTCAGGCGTTATCGGCGCGGAAGCGAGCGTCGACGGCAGGATCGGCCGCAACGAGGAGGAAAATATGACGGCTATGGTTTTTCTGGAGGCTCTGATACCATGTAGGATATAATAATGCCTTGATCTTATTAATGGGGGCTGGTTACAATATATATAGTGTCTACGTGATTGGGCTAATGGGCCAAATTTACATTAGTTACAAAGATAATCTCTAACAATACCATTCCCAACCTCCCTCCCTCCCTTCTCCGGCACCCCCCTTTCCGGCGTCGACAACCGGAGGGGGGTTGCACAACTGTGAGTCGCCGCAGCAGCAACAGCCGCCGCAGCAGCAACAGCCGCCGCAGCAGCAACAACAGCAGACGTGGGCGGGAGCAGGGGAGGGGAGGGTCGCTTGGGCGGGTGGAGGGAGGGGCTGTGTAGGGTCACCGAGGCGTGGGAAGAAGGGGGGTTCGTCGCGCGTGAGGGGGTGGGGGTGGGGAGGTGGGTAGATGGGGCAATTTCATCAATAAAAAAAACAAAAAAAAACGAAAAACTTAACGTTTGGGATGACGGAGGCTACAAGGTTAAAAATATGGGTGCGGCTATCCTCACCCTACCAACTGCTAAGCACACCCCACTTTTATTTTTTTTATCATATTCCTATTCTACCCTCCCATCTGCTGAACACACCCTTCCCCTCCCCCCCACCCCCGCTCCTTCCGCTGCTTCCCTTCCCTCCCCTGCCCGCACCGCCGCTCCCTCTGTCGCCCCTGAGCCCCCGCCCCCGTCCCCACCACCTCCACCTTCACCATCACCCCTCTCCTCCGTGCCGCCGCCCCGTCCCCTGAGCTTTCGTCCCCCACGGCGCCGCCCCCCTCCCCACCACCTTTACGTAGCAGCAGCCAGCGGCAGCACGGGCGGCGAGGTCGGATGGCGAGGTCGGGGGGGGAGCAACGGCGAGGTCGTGGGGGGAGCAACGGCAAGGTCGGGGGGCAGCGACGAGGTCGGGGGAGGAGATCGATTTTTTTTGAGAATTTTACGGTTATGTTCGACCCTGGTCGGTCGGACACACAACAAAGCGTTCGATCCATCTCAGTCGAACACCTTTGTTTTGGTTCGACCTGCTCTTGTCGTACACCAATCTCAGTCGGACATACTACTGTACAGTTCGGCTGTTGTTGGTCGAACAATATGGATATGTTCGACTGGTGTATGTCGAACAGTTGGACTGTGTCCGACAGTCATAGGTCGAGCATGTGGTTATCTGGGGTGTGCTCAACAATTGGAGGGTAGAATAGGAATTTTTTTAATTTTTATAATATTGGGGTGTGCTTAGCAGTTGGTGGGGTGCAGATAGTCGCACCAAAAAAAATATTAGTTGAAGAAGAGTATTAAGTTAGTACTTATCAAAATTGAGGGTATCAAGCTGAAAAACACAAATGCTTGGGGGTATTAAGTTGTTTATTTTTTGGGTCCGACTATACGCACCCCACCTATTTCTAAGTTGACCCCAATTTCTAAGTTTACCCCACTAATAGAAAATAGACTGGACAAAGTTCTAAGTCTACCCCAATTCTGGACAGAAATGCCCCTAACCCAAATGAAACATAACCCCACCCCAATCCACCATATCATTCAATTATTTCTAAGTCTACCCCAAACCCCAAACACACATTCAAACCCATCCCAACCTAACCCTAAAACTCTCATCCTCCTCCTCCTCCACCCCATTTTCGAACTGAACTCTCCCATTTGTACAACCCTAAAATTTCGAACGAAAATGCAAAAATTTTTAGGGTTTCCATCGGCACTGTTCAACCCTGGTTTGTCGGACGGATGTCAAACTGTTCGGCTCACGACAGTCGAACTTTCCTACTCTGTTCGACAACATCCTGCCGAACAGTTTGTATTTGTTCGACCATCACAGGTCGAACAGTATGGATTTGTACGTTCGACCTGTGTATGTCGAACACTTTTAATATGTTCGACCTGTGTATGTCGAACAGTACGAATTTGTCCGACTCGTTCAGGTCGAACAGTTCGCGATTTTTTTTTTTCAAAATCGAAACAGCCCAATCACTACTCGAAACAAAAACATTAGTAGGGAGATCTTCTATCATTACTTTGGCCCTCCTTTGTAATTTCTTTAAGCTTCAAATAATGTCTTCTAGGGTTTTTGGGTTTGAGGAAGATAGGTTGGGGTGTAGAGTTAGAAATAGAAAAAGGATAAATCAGTCATTTAACAATACAACTTAAGTTACTCAGAAAAGTTGGGGTCAACTTAGAAGGGTTTTTCTATGGGCACTACCAAAATTGCTAGGGGCTAGCCCAAAAATTTTCAAGTTTATTACAAGTTTGCCATCCAAAAATTTTGCTAGGGGCTAGCCCAAGCACAACTATAAATATCAATTTTCATTTTCTCTCTCCTTCTTCTCTTTTCTTTTCTCCCTCAACTATTTTCTTCCCTCCTTCTCTTCTCTTAGGTCAAAGAATTAAAACCCTAAATTTTTTCTTTTCTCCTTACATTTTTGGCAAATTGTTCTCTCCCTCAACTCTAGGTCATTGACTTCTCCAAATTTTTGGTAAGTCATCGAACTATACTATGTTTCATGTTTTAAACAAGAATTTCACATATTAAAGTTGAATTATGTGTTAAATATAGAAAAATATTGAACATGGATCAACCGGGATCATCAAACGTTCCCGCGACGTCCGAAGAACACGTTCCCGCCACGTCCGAAGACAACTTTGATGCATCGGAAGCTCTCTTGGTAACTACATTTGAACTTGAGCTCGGACCTAAACTCGTGCTGTGACACAGAGGACTGCCAACACTCAGGCAGTCCCGATCATAGACTAGGACTGCCATAGTGGTGGCAGTCCTTCACATAAGAAGGACTGCCAGGACCCTGGCAGTCCTACAAATAGACAGGACTGTCAGGGTCCTGGCAGTCCTTCTTCTGTGAAGGACTGCCACAACTCTGGCAGTCCTAGTCTACAATACTAGAATACAGAGTTTTATTGCAGTCCTTCACAGAAGACGGTCTTGCTATTAACACAATTTGCTATTTATGGACACCAATCTTATGCATGGGCCTAATCTATGAAACCTATTTACTTTAGAATTTTGTCTAATTGTACTAACCAAAGAACATTTATTGTAGGACTTGAGATCTTCCGATTTTGCGGTACCGGCTCCAATTGCAGTCAATGTAGCCCATTTATTTTGGACCGATCTATGTTTTGAATCAAGCGAGGGTACGGTACATTGGTGTCGAGAAGTCGGACGAGAAAACAACATTGTTCTAGTGATATCCAGATCGGCCCGAAATCGACCGGGACGACAAACTGTGGTGGTGGGCTGTGAAAGAGGTGGTGTGTTCAGGACGCACAAGAAAAACACAGTAGAAGTTATCCAAAGTAAAGTTCCAAGAAGAAATGTTGGAACGAGGAAATGTGGTTGTCCATTCACGATACATATCAGAAACTCAGAAGAGGGGAATGGACAGTAAAAGTGAAGAATGGAACCCACAACCATGAGTTTGTCGAGACACTATTAGGTCATCCGTATGTCGGACGGTTGAACAATACGGAGAAGAAGATAGTCGAAGACTTGACCACCTCCGGAGTTGCACCGAGACAAATATATTCCGTCATACGACATGAAGATGAGAAGAACATGTCTACAATGAAGATAATATACAATGCCCTAGCTTCCTCAAACGCTGTCCGGACGAAAGCAAGAATGGCGATGCAAGAAGTGCTCAAGTTGCTTGCCGATAATCATTATGTTGAGTTCCATAGAAGACATCCCCAGAGTAATGAAGTATTATCACTCTTTTGGGCTCATCCCGATTGCACAAATTTGGCCAGGTCCTTTGCCGACGTGTTAGTCCTTGATTGCACGTACAAGACAAATAAGTTCAAGATGCCTCTCTTTCATGTTGTCGGGTTCACCTCTACTTGGAAAACATTTCCAGTGGCATTTTGCTTCATGAAGAGTGAGAAGCTTGAAGACTACACATGGGCGTTGGAGAAACTGAAAACACTTTACACTGGTCATACACAGCCGTCAGTATTTGTTACCGACAGAGAGTACGCCCTTATTAATGCTATTCGCATTGCTTTTCCTCAAGCGGATACATTGCTATGCACTTGGCATGTCAATCGTAATATTCAAGCCCAATGTAAGTTGAAGTTTCGGAAGCAGGATGGTAAAATCGACATGCAGATTTTTGACGAATTCTACAATGATTGGAATTGTGTGTGGCGAGCATCTACGATTGCCAGTTACGACGCCGCATGGTACTTGTTCAAGCAAAAGTGGGAGGCGAGGGAGCCGGCATGCATTTCTTACATCAAAGATACATGGCTTGAACCGCACAAAGAACAATTCGTCTTAGCATGGTCGAATGTGGTGAAGCATTACGGCACGACAACTACCAACCGTGTCGAAGGAGCACACTCTTTATTGAAGAGGCACCTAAAATCATCTCTCGGCAACTTCGTCTCTGTTTGGCAAGCTATACATTTATCAGTAGACCGGACGGTGAATGAAATTAAGGCATCATTTGAGATGAGTTTGAATATAGTCAAGCATGAGCATAGAAAGGAAGTACTCTTAAATGCTTTAATGCGCGTGGTATCTCACAAGGCGTTGGCCTTAATAGCTGATGAGATTGAAAGATCAAAGTTTGTCGGACTTGATCCCGAGGTTTGCGGCTGTGTACATCGACATACACTGGGCCTCCCTTGTGCACATCAGATTAATGAATATCGTCGTGAATCCATTCCTATTCCAGTTGAAGCAGTCGATCAACGTTGGAGGCAGTTGTCTATGATGCCTGTGGTGAAGACGGACGATGATTTCTTCTCTTTGCCACAACTGAAACTTCTCCACGCAAGGTGGTTAGCATCAGTAGCAGCGGAGCGGCAGTCCATTGAGTTTAAAATGCAAGAAATTGCATGTCCGGTCACTACTACAATGCATGAGCCGACCGTTGTTTCCAATCCTAAAGGCAGGCCTCACACAAGATTGACTAGTTCACAGAAAAGAAGGCTGGAGTCAACTAGGAGAGATCCATCGCACTTTGAGCATGTTGAACGAAGCTTACAACAACCTTCGCCTACACGGAAGGGCAAGCTTGTCGTTCGCCGAAAAATGGAGAAAATGGATCTCCCAAGAAAAGATACAGTTGCAAGCCAGACAACGAGTTTGTATATTGACAAATTTCAACCTGCGCTTCGAAGTTACATTTGGTCTATTGTCGATGTCCCCGGTGATGGCCATTGCGGATTTCATGCCCTTGTAATGCATCTTGGTTATGATGACAAAGACGGATGGAGACGGGTGAGGCAGGAGATGTACGAGGAGTTAGAGACTCGTTCTTCCATTCTACTCCCGCAATCTAAGCGAAGAAACGGTTGCAAGTTTGTTGTTAAGTATCCCTTGCACCGACAGTGTTACTGGGACAGACCACTACATGTCAGTCCCGTCTGTCGGCTATCTATTTGCTAATAGGTACATGATACCTGTTGTAATTATCTCGCCGGATATTAACAATACATTCTTTCCGATGTGCGCTCCTCCGACGGACCACGGAGTGTCTAACCTATGTACTATAGGTCTGATCGGGGATCACTTCGTTGTACTAAAGATGATCGCTCATTCTCCGATTCCTCCACCTTCAACAGTTTGGTACAAAAGAGCACCGGTCGAAGCCATCGCTTGGACCACACCTTTCGTTGAGCAGATCAACTATTATAAGAAGTTGTTGAAGATTGAAGAGCCAAGAGACTTACCTGCTGACCACTACGACGTCGAAATCGACTAAGTATAGATATATTTACAGTCTAATATTTTGTATATGGAGGACCACTTTTGTATACAGTGAAATATGAAGTCCAGTAATATATATATAGAAAATTTGAGTTATATGTGTTTGATTTTGTGTACCTGTGTTATATGTGCCTACCTGTGTACTATATGTGCCTGCCTGTGTTATATGTGTTTACCTGTGTCTACTTGTGTTATATGTACCTACTTGTGTCTTATCTGTGTTATGTGAGTGTCCACTGTCACATCGTTTCAGTCTGAGAAACTGTTACAGAGTATCAGTATTAGGACTGCCCAACCCATGGCAGTCCTACACTGGAGTAGGACTGCCAGGATCCTGGCAGTCCTACTCCAGTGTAGGACTGCCATGGGTTGGGCAGTCCTAACTTTGAGTCTCTGTGATGAATTTATGTGTGAATGAAATTCATCACAGAGACTACAAGTTAGGACTGCCCAACCCATGGCAGTCCTACACTGGAGTAGGACTGCCAGGACCCTGGCAGTCCTATCCAAAACTTGCTGTTAACAGCAAGTTTTGGATAGGACTGGCAGGGTCCTGGCAGTCCTACTCCAGTGTAGGACTGCCATGGGTTGGGCAGTCCTAACTTGTAGTCTCTGTGATGAATTTATGTGTGAATAAAATTCACACAGAGACTCAAAATAAGGACTGCCACAACCATGGCAGTCCTACACTGATGTAGGACTGCCAGGAAGCTGGCAGTCCTGTCCAAAACTTGCTGTTAACAGCAAGTTTTGGATAGGACTGCCAGGGTCCTGGCAGTCCTACTTCAGTGTAGGACTGCCATGGGTTGGGCAGTCCTAACTTGTAGTCTCTGTGATGAATTTATGTGTGAATAATTCACACAGAGACTCAAAGTAAGGACTGCCACAACCATGGCAGTCCTACACTGATGTAGGACTGCCAGGAAGCTGGCAGTCCTGTCCAAAACTTGCTGTTAACAGCAAGTTTTGGATAGGACTGCCAGGGTCCTGCCAGTCCTACTTCAGTGTAGGACTGCCATGGGTTGGGCAGTCCTGATACTGATACTTTGTGTGATGATTTCTTTGTGGGACTCAACACACAAAGACTCAAAGATTCATCACAAATTGCCACAGAGTTAAGATTCAGCACAAAAGTTGAAATTGCCACAGAGTTCAAATTGCCACAGAGTTTAAATTGCCACAAAGTTCAAATTGCCACAGAGTTCAAATTGCGACAGAGTTCAAATTCATGACAAAAGTTGAAATTGCCACATAGTTCAAATTGTCACAAAGTTTAAATTGCCACAGAGTTCAAATTGCCACATAGTTCAAATATCCACAATAATTCATCAAGTGTACGTTACTAATCTACAGCCAACTAAAGTTTGAAACATGAAAAATATCAAAATCCATCTAAATATCATGCCGGGCCTTGGAACGAGACTCCCTATTGTTCATGAAGGGGAAGTCCACCACGTCGTCGATGCGCTCAAGCTCGTTGGCGACGGCGACACACTCATCACTTTGGCAACCTCTCCGGAGTGTCTGTGCCAACTCCTTGACCCTTTGAGACTGAAAATGAAAGTATAAATGAATTAAGTCTACAAATATTAAATTCTCAGTCTTATTACAAATACGGAACTCACCATTTTCACCAACCCAGCATATAAGTCATTCTTGGAAGGAAGAGCTCCAACTGCTCCGACGGCCACGGGACCCGGATTGGTAGGGTTCGACAACTTAGGATGACCGACCCCCAGGAAGTACTGCATGTAGTCCTCGCTGCAGTCGGCCATCTCGGTGACCGGTCGTCTCTCAGATTCCCAAAGTACATGTCGTTGCCACTCCGAGTAAAAGTCGGTCACCTAGTCGAATTCCGCCGGTTTGTAACTTAAAGGTTGGGTTCCGCGCGGAGGCTCCAACAGCCGTAATGTGCGCTTCGGCACAGTTTGCACGAACCCGAACTGACGAAGTACTCTGTCGGGCATGTACGGCTCCGTGATTTCATAGCATGTGATCATGCCATGAAATAAAGAAACCGGTTGGACCTCACGATTCAAGTCACATAAATCCCGGTATGGATTCCAAAAAATCTGTAGGAATGAAGTTAACAACAATACAAAATTAACATGAAAAAGTTAGTCAAATAATAGTACCTCTTCTGGCACCAATCTGTCTAATACTTCACGAATGGAAGCCAGTGTTTACCAATTTTTTGTTTCCAGCTGGGATGGCCTCCATCAACACACTCGGAGAAAGTGTTCAAGATACGATGGGTTTTCGTCAGCCCGTCTAAGCATGGGAAAGTTCTCGTATATCCATGCCTATTCAAACAACAAATAGTAAAAATTAAAACAACAAATTTAAGTATACAAGATTAAATTGTTAGAAGTTTTCTTACATGTAGCAGAGTCTGACAGCCGGCCATAGTCTTAGTCCCGACACGGGATGCGATGCCGAGCTCGCGGTAAAGGTTGGCCAGGATACCGCTTCCCCAGGATATCTCCATGAAGTCATCCACTTCAGATAATTTTAGCATGTACCGAGCATGTATCGACGTACCGGACTTGTCCGGAATGCCGACCGTTCCCAGGACGAACAACATATACGCACGAGCCACCGCGTCGACCGTCTCTTCGTCATCGTCATCCACCTCCATATTCATGAACTGGTCCACCAGAAATGATAGAGGATTTCCGTACGACTTCTTGAAGCCTGGTAGAGTTGTAAAACTCGTAGCCGTAACTCCAAGGTGATCTGAGACGAACTTGACGATATTCTCGTACCATTTCACGGATTTCTCATTCGTGTAATGTTCTTTGGTCATTACACGCCCGGTCACTGGCAGCTCCAATATCTGGTAGACGTCGTCGAGAGTAATGGTCATCTCCCCTGCTGGGAGATGAAATGTGTTCGTCTCCGGGTGCCATCTCTTCACGAAGGCGGATATTAGGGCACTATCCATTGTTCGGTAGGCGTTTTGCGCCAAATTGTGCAAGCCGCTCGGTATGATTTTGCTCCGGACGGCCTCGGATAAGCTTGTAAACTGCCAGGACACGGTTTTCTTCCCGTGACTCACAGCCCTAAGGATACGATATGTCCTCTGTATACAACAAAACACATATCAATTATGAAATACATATTTGAAAAGTATACTACCGTTTACAAACGTCATGTACATACCGGGTTCTTCCATATTTCGTACGCAATGTGGTTCTCAAAAGAAACCAACATCGAGCAACCGGGCGGACGGACAGGCGGCTCAGAAGGACCGGCCTCCTCAGAAGGACCGACCTCCTTAGAAGGACCGACCTCCTCAAATGGCGCAGAACCCTCTTGACGTGATAGGAGTTGGGCAATTGGCAGGTCGTCGTCGTCGTCGGAAGGAGGCGTAGGAGTAGGAGCTCGTTGCTTCGATCGAGCTTGACGTGCCGGTGGCGATGTCCGAGACCGAGCTTCGGGCGCCGGTTCGGTAATTGTTATCGGACGCTCGCGAGGACGCTCCGCACGTTCCTTCCGCTTTGACGCGGTGGGCCGTATTCTTTTGTTCGGTGGACTGCATGACAACATACACTTGTAAGTAATAGAAACAACATGCACTTACCCAACTCCTATGTCATTACAATTAGGACTGCCAGGAATGTGGCAGTCCTAATGAAAATTAGGACTGCCACAGTCCTGGCAGTCCTATTTCAGAATAGGATTGCCAGGACTGTGGCAGTCCTAATTTTTATTAGGACTGCCACATTCCTGGCAGTCCTACTGTCGTGCAAGCCGAACTCCAATAACGACATCCTATTTTGTCGTGTTCTAGGGTTATGGTTTCAACATAAATTTTGGGTTTCATGTGTTCGAAAATAAGGGAAGAGAACGTGCAAGAGATTATAAACCTATTTTACAATTTTTTTTTCAAGAATTAAACCAATTCTAGGGTTTCGAATATAATGTAAAAAAATTTCGAAGAAATTAGGGAAGAACGTACCTGGATTCCGGTTGCTTTGACTTGCGTGTCATCTCTTCGAGAATCTTCATGGAGGAATTGAGAATGGAGTGATGGAGAAGAAGAAATTAGGGTTTAGGAGATGGAGAGGGAGAAAGCTTTCTTTCTTTTCTTCTTGAAGAGAGAGAGTGAATAATGAAAATGAGTAGGAAGTTTTGGGTTTGGGGGGGTTGGGCTGCCCCTAGCAAATTTTGGGTGTCCCCTAGCAATTTCTCCACATTGATGGACTGCCCCCTAGCAATTGATGTCCCCTAGCAATTTTGGTAGTGCCCATAGAAATTACCACTTAGAAATAGGTGGGGTGCGTACAGTCGGACCCTATTTTTTTTTTCAACAATTACACATCAGTAGTCCATAGTCCTCTGCAGCAGCAATGGCGGGGGGCGATCCTTCGAAATGGGTGCTGATCCGACCCTTCTTCCTCCTCCTCCTCCTCCACTCCCTAGCCATCTTCCTCTTCACCCGCGGCTTCCTCCTCACCCGCACCGAGCTCTCCTCCTTCAGCCGTTGCTCCGACATCTCCCAATCCCCCTGCTCACCCCGGCCTGAACCCGTTGGCCGCTGCTGGACCCGACCCGCAGTCGACCGCGTCGTCATCATAGTCCTCGACGCCATCAGGTGAAGAAGAAGAAGAAGACGAAGCGTAACTTTCACTATTTCGTTCGATTCGCGTACCGGATGACTTCGCTGTGGATCTGCAGGTTCGACTTTGTTGCGCCGAGCACGTTCTTCGGGGAGAAGAAGCCGTGGATGGACAAGCTGAGGGTGCTGCAGAGGCTGGCCTCCGGTGAAGGCTCGTCGTCTGCCAGGATCTTCAAGGCCATTGCCGATCCGCCCACCACCAGCCTCCAGCGCCTCAAGGTCCCTCCCTTTTCCCCCAAAACCACATATTTTATTCTTCGAATTGTACATTTTTGCATAGTTATGGGTTCAATGCGCGGAGGGATGGGAAATTCTAGGTCAGTCTCCAGTCAGTGTTTGACTAGTATATAATAGGAAGCACGGACATCCTGAATGCCAATGATGTGTCAGTGTCGGACACGTATCGGACACGTGCAGGCACTCGAAAATACACTAGGGCATGCCTAGTTTGGTGGCAGTATGGTGACTTACGAAATAGTTTAGTCTACAATGGTCGATTGGAGGATAAGCATAGATATACACGATCAGAGACGAAGTCCAGCACCTCAAGTCAACCCTCTCCTCTTAGGTTCTTAGTCCAACATCACAGTATGTACTTCTTTGCTACAATACATTTTGGATAATAGGAGTCAATATGTGACGAATGCTGACTTCTAGGTCCCCAATCTCTAATTGCTCTTTGACTAGCGTAGATCACCAATTTTCTGTGCTAACAACTAAATAGTCATGTATCCAGTGTTTCTAATTGTGATTTATCCAATGTCTTTGATAAAATTAAACATATTCATAACATCGTAATATTTTCTATGGAAGCTACTTTCTTGATACAGTTAGACATACTACATAGCATCATAATCTTTTTCTATGTTCCTTCTTTCTTCCTTGATCATTTTATCATCGAACAATTTTAAGTTCTCCCTTTCTAGTTTCACCACGTAGTCACGGATCTCTTGTTTATCCTAGTTTTTCTCTTCCATTTGTTAATACTAATATTTAATACCGAAATAAATACACTAACCCTCCTATGTTTCATGGGTATTACAAAGACCTCCCTTATTTTGAAAATAATTACACGAACCTCCCTTAGGCTTTATGTTTTATTTTTAAAATAAGGATGGTTAGTGCAATAACCTTTTATATAAAATATAAAACATAGGGGAGGTCCGTGTAATTATTTTCAAAATAAGGAAGGTTTGTGTAATAAACATGAAATATAGGGGAAGTTAACATAAATTGCCCATTTAATACCATTAATCAAGGTTGCGTGGTTAATCTTTCTTGTGGTAGAACTTTGCAATATTTACATACTACCTTATCTACCTTCTTAATTAGAAAACAATCAATATTATATCTACTTTTAAAAAGGTTAATTGTTTCTCTTTCTTCATAATACAAGTGTTTCCTATTGTAAGGTCATATGACAAAGCAAAATCAAGAATCCTATTACCTCTTTAGTTCCTACTTTCATATCCATAACCTCTATACATGCTATCATCATCATACGTCTTTCCGACATAATCAATTATCTCTCTTTTGATATATCTCTTTTTTCTCTAGTTAATATTTGAATCAAAATATTCATGTGTTCCCAAAACAAGGTTACCTGGAATGCGGAACGTTCTGGTGTGCGGAATGAGAATGGGCCCCGGTACGCTAGGGGCCTCGATATGCTATACATTGGGGGTGGTATATTTTAGAACGCTTATCTGGAACGTTGTACTTTGAACCGGGAAGTTGAACAACTTTTTAGGAGCACATATGCAATATAATATATTATATAATAAAAACTAAAACCGAATAAGTTCATTATTTGCAAACTTCTTAGCAATAATATTTTTTTTTTCAAATATGCGGGAGAAATGAATCAAAGATTGTTGATACGAAGCTAGAGACAATGTCCACCCGCGGATACAAAGCTGGAGATGATATCGACGATATGCAAAACCAGATAAGTTCATATAACGTGTCGTTGATTTAGGTCACAGTACGTGGAACCAGTCCGTCGGTGCACCACATTGCGGTACGTGTGAACCGGTATGCGGATCGCCACCCTTATGGCGAATACCAGTAACATTGTGCCATAATTCTCTTTTGATTTTTTTTATGTTATTCTACTTGTGTATATATGTACTAATAACATTAATAACACCCATAATACAAACTTTATTAAAATGATCCAATTTCATATGCTTTTTTTTACATTTGTAACATTTATTAATTAAATTTTATCCGCAAGTATACCTATCCTATTTGTGGCTCTTTTTACTTGAATACCAAGTTTAAATCCAGGGTTTCTAATTTCTATGGATTTCTCACATACGCACCCAGTTTCCTTTAAACAAATTATTTCTACGCCCTAGAAATCCCTATCTATTAATTTATCAGCAAACTCACCACATCCGAGTAGCAAATTTGTGTGTACTTTGGGAACACTAGCTCACCTTTGCCCACTTGACAAAACTGGGGTGATATTGATGCAGCACATCACTTATGGATGACGACCCAGCAAGCCAATTTTGCTCACTTATCATTCCACTAGGCGGGAACAATGCGTCATGTCACTACCTGGGACTCACCAACTGTATTATGCAAGGACATTTTTTGGAGATCTTTTTTGCATTGTATGTCGATTGCCTAACACAACCCTCCTTTATTTGGGCTTGGGTCCGACGTTGAAGATATAAGTCATTAAGCATCCTGCATAACACAGTTGGAATTAATTGAGAATGTCATGCTTTCCCTTTTTGTTTATAAATGATTACTTATGGGTCTATTTTGTAGTGACACAAGTTATTCACTTTGTGTCCTTACTTTTTCAAAATACTCATAGGGTCTAACAACTGGTGGACTTCCTACATTTATAGATGTTGGTAACAGTTTTGGAGCTCCAGCAATCATTGAAGATAATTTATTATATCAGGTTTGTCCTAAGTCATGTTTTCTGAGTGCGTGCCTTTCATGTTAAGAAATAAATTTTGATAATTAACAAATTGTTTGGTTCGTAGTTCATTCTTCATTTTGATCTTATGGATGTTTTGTTAAAATAGCTGGCTAGAAATGGAAAAAGAGTGCATATGATGGGGGACGATACATGGATGCAACTGTTTCCTGATCACTTTGAAAAATCATACCCTTTTCCATCTTTTAATGTTAAAGACCTTGATACGGTATGGCTTTACCAGTTATATGTTGCTATTATATGTATATCATGCCATGCTTAACTTTTCTTTCCTTTCTTTTTTCATTTTGCATATGATAGTTCTGAGCTCTATCTGGCAGGTAGACAATGGCTGTATTGAGCATTTGCTTCCATCATTGTATAAAGAGGACTGGGATGTCCTAATTGCACATTTCCTTGGTGTGGTAAGCTGGAAGGGCTTCACCTTTGAGAATCATTGATGTAGCAAATGCTTATTTTTTTTTATTGCATACCACTTTAATATATATGATATTTTTGATGTTCTATAAGCATACATTGTGATATTTTTGTTTCTTCTGTTTTTTCCCTTTTGAACTGTGCTTAAGCTAAAACTGGAGGTCTTTTTATTCCTTCTAATTGTCTCCTTGAGATTTTCCCAACAAATGACTCAATGTTGACAATAGGATCATGCAGGACATATTTTTGGCGTTGATTCAACTCCAATGATACAAAAATTGGAGCAATACAATGATATATTAGAGGTATATCTCTTACTCCACACTATTAAAATAGCTATCATATTTATATGCTATTCATACTCTTGTTGTTTCCCATTACTAGAACGTATTTTTCTTGATGTTGCTTTTATGTCATTAAAATTTTCCTGGTCTTGTAACTAATTCCTTATCTTTGTTATTTTTTGATGCCTGAAACATTTTCCTTGCAATTTCAGAAAGTTGTTGAGGTCCTGAGGAGTCAGTCTGGACCTGGTGGTCTTCATGAGAACACCTTGCTTCTTGTAATGGGAGATCATGGCCAAACCTTAAATGGTGATCATGGTGGAGGAACTCCTGAAGAGGTCTCATCCATCTCTTATTTTTTTCAAATGAAATGTTTTCTTTTTAATTGTACCACCCGCATTTCAGGTTGAAACATCCCTATTTGCAATGAGTATGAGGAGCCCTCCTGCTTCTGTGTCATCTGTTCTTGACCAAAACTTCTGCGAAGTGGACTTGGTACGTTTTAGCCTAAAATTAAATGAAGCTTGTTCCTTTTATTATTAGAGACTGCCTGGATAAGTATCTTCTTTTTGTGTTTCAGTTACATTTTTTTTTTTTTTTGAGAATAAGGGCCAGTTGTTTTACTGCCCCTTCCCCTACAACAGGCCTCAACGATTGGGTTGCCCAACCTTTGGGTTTTAGGTTACATTCTTAGACATTATGTATCAATTAGTGTATAGTCTGGAATTCTACATAGATTGAAATACTTGATTGACAATCATGTCTTTTGGTAATCTCAATTTATACTACAATTGTGCTTTGCATGAATTATTAACGACATATGGACCCAGGACCCTGTTGCACTGACATATTCTCTTTGCATCTGCTTCCTAATTTAGAAAAAAAACAACTATAGTTTTGCATGTTACGTCATTCTATGGTGTTTTATTATTTTTGCATTAATTTTGTGCGAGGAGATTGTGCTTCAAGATGAACAACTTTTTGTGTATCTATTATCTGGTGGAACTGTTATCTTCAAATTGCAACCAAACAAAGATAGGTCCTTTCATTAAAATATTATTTTCCATTATATTTCTTGTCATAATTTTATCTTTCAGGAGTTGTACTAGCAGAATAAGTTTAAGAATCCATGTCAAGTTCTTTTGATGCAGCATCCAATCTTTCTATTCTTGGATCGAACTTGTTATTTTTGCAAATAGTCATCATCATCTTACCTTTTCCAATCATAACGGTTTGCTATGCAGCAGCATATACCCATTTACCAAAATTTTCATCCTTGAGATAGACACCCTGTAAGTTGGTGCCATATTTGAAGAAACTATGGGCAAGAGGTCTCAACGTGAAACATACAAGCTTAATTAAAGGTAGGGGAAAAAACTAAATCACTTTTTAAAGCTCATGCAAGGAATAATCCTCCAACCGAGAAAGGGTCTTGAAGAAGGGGAAATTGACAATATGTATAATTATAGTCGTCTTTGAGGCACAATGTAACACAAAGAGCATAGTTCAAGCAAATCCCTACTGGCTTGTGATTGTTTTGGATTACTAGAATAAGTTCTATTCCTTTAGGTCATTTTGTTTAACTACCAATTGATAACATTCTATAGGTAGATGTTGTCTAAAACTACATCTTAAGCTTAGGAACTTTTAGAGATGCTTTAATTTTTGATCCTTGGGAAAGTATATATAGGTTTATTGCTATATAAAGCTAAAAGCTAGTATGAAAATTAACTTTTGTAAATTTCACTAAGCCACCTTAAGATTCGGATATGACCACCCTTAGTAGAAAGTAGAAACTAGAAAGACAATCAATTTTCGTATCAATCAGGCCACCGAATCCCGACCCATACCCATCCTCCTCTCACTCCCTTCTATTCTCTCTCCCAACCTGATCACTAGCAAGCTCATTGATGGATGTACCCTCAAGCTCTTTGGATCCACTGTTCGAGCTCACTGATGGATTTGCAGTTCTGGCTCCTCCACCCCATCTCTTTCCCATTCCCCTCTCTCCCTCTCTCTCTCTTGTTTTTTGACGGGTACACGGAGCAGTGCCAACAACACAACGCTGGGAGGTTGGGGGGGGGGGGTGGGGGCTGGTCGCAACGGCTGCTTTATTGTTGTCAGGATTTGTGTGGGGAGAGGGGGAGGGGAAAGAGAGAAGGTAAAGTCGAGAAGAGAAAGAGGAGTGAGGAGTGGGAACGGATACCGACAGTCAAGTCTGCTGTTGGAGGGGGCCCAAGTCGGGAAGAGAAGTGGTGGGAGAGAAGAATAAAAATAATTAATTTAGTTACTAATGTATTAATTACTATAAGGACAATGTTCTAATTTAAAATTCATGCTTGTGGGGGTCATGTGTCATGGCATTTTAACAAAAAATGTGGATATGGAACTTCTGGAATCGCTGGCGGCAGAACAACTGCCTTCTTAACTAAGGGTAGCTATATATCGTTAACCCTAATTAAGGGATGATTTAATGAAATTGATCATAAGTTTTTTATTAGTTTCTGGTGCTGCAATGTCCTAGCTATGTCATGCAGTATGATGTACATTATTACCTTCCAATAAATACTTTCTGAGTTCAAAAAGTCTCTGTGTATATAATTTTAACTCAAACAGTTGTCATTTTCAAATTAGGATGGAGAAAAGATGTGCATTGGCACCATCCAGCAGGTTAGCTTTATTGGTTTTCCTAAATATATTCTTAAAATTATGCTAGTCTAACTGTTCATATTCATGCTTCATTCTTTTTGTATTGTTTGTTGTGGGTGCAGCTTGATTTTGCAGCAACTATAGCAGCACTCCTTGGTATTCCTTTTCCTTTTGGAAGGTGCATCCTAGACATCATTTAAAATCATTTTATTGTGTCATGGTATGGTATAAGATGCTTTTCTTTGAAATTTGTGACGTGATAATTAGTCTTTTGGGCTTCCCTTATGGCACTTCTAGTTGGGACTCTTTTCTAGTTTTAGCAGAAGGGTCTCAATCAGCAAAATTTATGCAGGCAAAGATGCAATTTAAACTATGTTGCAAAAACACGAATATGACACGGGACCCGGATATGCTGGTGATTTTATTGTGTCCTACTGTATGTTGGAGTGGTGTTGTTATGTTAGTGAAGTTGTCCAAAATTAACATTGTCCAGTATGCCAAATACCATGAGTTGTTTTGATTTGATGTGCATGCCTTGGAAGAAATGAAGATCCTGTACATGGTAACAATAAATATTGGTGCCTTTGACTTTTAAGCAGAAGGAAGACATTTCCTCATCAGAGTAAAGATTCAAGACATTCATTAATTGAAGACTCAATAGAATATACTATGATTACATTACTTGTTATTTGGCAACAGAATGAGTACAAAAGGAAGTAATTGTTAGACTTGTTCTGGGCAAACAAATATCAGATATATGTAACCTAGTATTGAGTTTATGATGCTATTTTGGTCAAATTGTATCATCATAAACTATTATCTTCTGTGAAAAATTAGAATAACTATATTCTGGAACCAAGCTAGATTAAGTTTATGCTGGAGGGCACATTTTGTACTTTTGCATCCTTATTCTACAATTCAAGCAAAATGCAAATCCAAAAACCAGTAGTAATACTTTCCTGTTACATCCAAACTCCACTTGCTGAATAAAATGCTCCACTTATGGAATAAAAAAGTACAAAGTTGCTCTCCCAAAATTGTTCTGGAATAATTTATGATGTTGCCAAAGGGGGCAACTTCTTCCATTGTTTCTTGAGTTATTGTCTTCCTTTTGTACTGATGCTCTTGTAAAATTGGTTTTAGGGGGTGGGGGTGGGTGGGCTATGAAGCAATAAATAACTAATATGTAATCTGCTTTGGAATTTGAAGAAGGGTAATGGTAATGCACTTACGTCATACATATCACTTCACTTTATTCCCAACATTCCTGCTGATCCTATGGTATACATTCTTGGTATTTGGATGTCCTATCAATCTTTTGTACTTTCTTGATAAACACCTCAGATAGGTTGCCTAATTGAATGATCTTAATGTTGTCTTAGCATCGGCCGTGTTAATCCTGAGCTATATGCATTGAGTGCTGGGACTTGGGATGTGCAAAGGACTAGCGCTACATATTGTAGATCCCAGTCAAATTTGGAAGCATGGATGCAAAACTATGTTACTGCTCTATGCATTAATAGCTGGCAGGTAACATTTATGTTTTCTTGCTTTTTTTTTATTCATTGTGGCACAAAGGATAGTTATTGGAGAAAAATAACTAAAAGAAATTCTGTTTATATTGGAACTTAGTGTATTTTATTTCTTATCCTTTTTTTACTTACTATAAGAATAATGACATATATGATATATGTGAAAGTTGTGACCTTTTTTTTCTTTTCTTTTTCCTCTACTTGCACCATATCTCAGATCAAAGTATGAATTCTTTGTTTGTGTAAAGTTACTGATCTTTGAAATGTGTCTCAAGTGCAACCGCATTGTGTAAGATCAAGGATCATTTAAATGTGTCAGTGCAACACACACTAGATCTAGGTTATTATATGTCAGAGGAAACAATTCAGCATTACCTATGGATCATGTGATTTTTCAGTTAAATTTAATCGTAGAGAGAAAGAAGTGTGTGGACCGATTTGCTCTATCAAAAGACCCTCATATTCCAAAATGAATAATTTGTGAACTCATTTGGAAACCTGGATGTTTGAGATCCTTGTCAAGCGTGCAACTAGCATTGCCATATAATGGATTAGGCTTGTCCGGTTGATATTAAAAGCAGTAGCAGTTTAATTGAAATTGGAGTCCCTGGTAGTAGCATATCCAGTGACTAAAGACAAAGCTATGCAAACATGGGTTTAAGTGTGTCCAAGCTTGAAAGATAGTGGAGTCAGGATTAGGCTTTCGTTTTCTTACTGCAATCTGACATTTTACTATAGCACTATCAATTTAGCTCTACCTCCCATATATTGGTAACTAACATTAGACTACCTCCATTTTCTCCACTCAAGTCTTAAGATGCAATTTTTTTTCCTCATCAACCGTTCCTTTGATGACATCCTAAGTTGCATTTTGTGCTTCTTCGACACTCTCTGCTATAATCTGAAAAATAGCCTTGTCCTAACTTCAAGCATTTTATATCACTAAAGGATCTTTATGATAAACAAAAACTCTTCTTGGAACTAGGACAAGTTCAATCCATACACTTTGTAATGTTTGATTGAACCTTCTCTTCGCCCATGTCCTAATGTTAAAAGTGACATTTGACTTCAGGTGAAAAGATATATTGATGTATATTCAGAAACATCTGTTATTGGACTTCCTACAGAAGACCTTCACCACATAGCAGAGTTGTTCAGTCAAGCACAGGCCAACTGGTCTAATGTTGTACAGGCTGCGTGCTTAGTTCAAAATGGAAGCCTTGCCAATAATCAGGGTAGTCAAGTATCGAGCCTTCGGAAGCAGATTGACGCATATTCCAAATTTCTTGAAAGAGTTGCAGATCTTGCTCGCTCAGCTTGGACAGAGTTTGATTTGATGCTGATGGGTGCTGGTCTCATTGTTATGTTAGCTTCTCTTGTTATGCATGTTATTGCTATCAGAAGTTTAAATCCTTTACGTCAGTCTAATGACCCTTTGCATGGCAATTGTCGTGTCTCCCTAAGGCAACTTTTTGCTTGTCTTTTGGTGGCAATACGTGGAGCTAGTTTCCTCTCAAATAGTTACATATGTGAGTTATATCTAAATTTTAGTATGTATACCCTCCTGATCATAAGAAGTCTCTGATCTCATTTCTAATGGGTATTTTCTCTGTAAATCAGTGACCGAAGGTGCTGTGGCAAACTTCCTTTTGGCTACCACTTGTATTGTTAATTTATGGTGTTCAATCAGCAGGGGCAAATTTGCAATAGAAGTAAGTTTATGTGTCATATCGAAGATTTCATTTTCTTTTATAATATAAATATTGCGTCTGTTGGAAACAATATTCTGCTTTTCTGGAAGTTGATTCCCTTGTGTTAATGTGCAGGAAATTGGGTTTCTTATTCTGAATATTATCCTTAGATCAGGTATTGAATTTGGGATTTCAAAACAGACTGCTGGATCTACATCTTTGGATACAAGTTCCTTGAGCATTCTTTCTATTTATAAGGATCACCCTGTTTGGATGGGATTTTCAGAGATTTTTCCATTCATTGTTTTATCCATGATGACCTTGATGCTGTATTGGTTTGTTTCTGGTATCTCTTGCTGGAGATTTTTGAAGTTTTTCTGCATTGCTGGGACCATTCTAAGCTTTATGCTTATGGGAGTGCACTGGGCCACTGAAAGCAATTTGATGGTTATTTCTAAAGAGATTCAATATATAGGAAGAACTCTTGCCCCTCGTCTAGTTTATGCTACGGGGTTTGGGCTGCTGTTGTTGGTAGTTCTGTCTCGCATATTTTACAGGAAAGAGAATGCTTCCTGTTCAGCTGACCGGTTAATTATCACAACAGTGACCATGCTCTCTGCATGGAGCTCAACTATCTTGATTCTTTTGGGAAGGCAAGGTCCTTTTGTTGGTTTAGTCTGTATTACTGGAGGTATTTCCTGATCTCTACTTTCATAGTTTTGATTTGTTTTATTACAATCAGGCAATCTATGAACTGTGGCAACTTTATAAAGTTTACCTGGTTTTTAAAACTTGAGACAATAATTAAATGTTGTTCATGATTTACTTTTTTGAAAACGCATCTTTGTCACTTGATATAATAAAACATTGTTCAAAGGTAACACTTTCTAACTTTCAAAAGATACTTTCTAATTTTGATTTGTCGACATTCTACAAAATAGTTTGTTGATACCGAAAACATTCCCATGTGGCAGTATGGTGTATAATAAAGATGAAGAAGGTGGAAATGGGGGAAGACACTGAAAGTGGAACCTTTAAAGGGTTTACTTTTGATCCTGTTTGCATAACACAATGGAGCCTTCTTGCTGCCTGTCTATTTTTCTACACTGGTCATTGGTAAGATCTCATTTTCTGAATCAGTTATTTTCCAAACTGTCCATTGTGTTCACTCTTTGTTAATCCCTCACCGCGTTAGTGGTTTCATAATAACTTAATAAACTATATACAGTATACAGGTATGAAAGGCTTTTTTTGTTATTTCTTGTTATTGTGTTCTCCATTTGATTTGCAAAGAATTTATTTACTAGACGAGCTATGTTGCATGAATACGGACACGGATACGGACATAAAGTAGATATAGCGACATTTTCAAAGGTACAAAAGCAGTTACCTATGTTGCATGGACACGAGTATAGATAGAGATACCATTTTGCCATGTCCCTGAAACATATACGAGTATGAAAGGTTTAGCATGTAGACACAAAGTCAACTTATTTACACTATTGGTATGAAAGGCTTAGCATGGGTAGGTATATCTCAATGCAAGAAAGCTCCATAACAGAATTGAATGGAAATGTATTAACTGGTTGTCACTGTGATGTCAACCCTCTATGACTTGTTGCGAAATTGTTAGCCAAGATAACTATGAGCAAGAGAAAGATTCATCAGAAAACCTTGACGGCCAATTATGGGTTCTACTTTTTTGGTAAAGCAATCTACACGCAGCGAAGGAGCAACCTTCCTGGTTAATTTTAGTGTTTAGACTAAGAGGTAAGGTTACTAAAGGAATGATAATAATTAATAAACTTTGTGGCAAAACAAGTCTAAGAACCAAACAAAATCACTTCAGTGTTTATTGTTTGCTCTCTTCAAGACCAATCATACCACTTTACAGAACCTACTCCGAGGATTTGCAGAGACATACCACTTTACAGAACCTACTCCGAGGATTTGCAGAACTTCAAGATCCAACTACTTCAGCAAGACTAATTAATCTTTATACACATAACCTCAGCTTGTCCACACAAAATCAACTAGTTCCTCAATTGGTTCATCAATTGGAGCATGCTGCTAGTAATGATCTCAAATGCTTCAGGTTGGAGCTTGTTTCTAATCATGCCCATTGCCTAGGCTGCATATTCTTCTACAGCCAACAGGTTTGGTTACACTGTTGGGTGTTCTTCACTTGAGGGACTAGAACTGATATGAGTAAACTGTTTGGTAATCAAGTAACTGACTGTAGACTCATACAGTTCTTAATTTTATGAGTTATAAAAGTTTTGACAGTGAGTTTGAGCTCAAATACTTTGGAATGTTGCAGGTGGGTTAGTGGAAGTCTCAAGATACAGACCGTCAAAGATGTTAGGGCATTTGGTCTGATATATTAAGTGGTGTCTGATGATCACTTAGGAGTGCAGTTGATTGTAGTGGTAACTGGTAAATAAATCACAGTATCTTGTGATATTTGTTGATTTTGGAATCAAACTCATATGATCCTAAGAATTAGGTTGTTGGGTTGGGCATCCAAAATCTTGGATTTGGAAAAGTCTACTCTGAATGGAAATTTCAGATTTCATAATTTAGTTATCTATTCTACTATATAATAGGAAAACTTAGATGGTGAAACTTTTAAATTTCAAAAATACCCTTACATACTTATACTAATTAAAAATAGTTCATTAATTTTAATAAGGACAACTTAGTAATTAGGAAGACTACAATTTGATCTTCCTAAAGAGTCTTCCTAAACTAATTAAGAAATATTAAAATACGTGCAAGACACGTGCACATATGCTAGTTTAGATAAATGAAATTTCCTTTCGTGCTCCTTAATGCTACAACTAAACGAATATCAACAGAGTTTCAGATTGATTTTTAAAAAAATGCGAAGCCATGGAGGTAAGTTTGCTGTAATTTTCTGAATGAAAGCATTCAATTGCAATCTTACATATCAATAAAATGTATTTTGTAGGCTAAAGGCACTTGTAAAGTTCAAAAGGATGCATGTAACCGAGTTACATCT
This sequence comes from Iris pallida, assembly GCA_029216955.1. Taxonomy (NCBI): domain Eukaryota; kingdom Viridiplantae; phylum Streptophyta; class Magnoliopsida; order Asparagales; family Iridaceae; genus Iris; species Iris pallida. The sequence continues at coordinate 3,622,472 of JANAVB010016191.1, read as the reverse complement.
GAAAAACTTTAATCTGGACACACTGAACTGCTTATCAAGATATGTACTTACCCTTACTTTGGGTGCATATGTATGCCTATATGTTTGGAATTACACCAAGACTCATCTTAGCTCTTACTCTATCCACATATAAAACATGGTGCAGTGACATTTTAATGCTATACGGGTTTTGCAGGTGTACCTTTGATGGCCTCCGGTATGGTGCAGCATTTATTGGGTGAGTTGGCATGTATTCTTATTGATTTGACTAGAACTGTCTGATACTTCTTTGTTATATGGTAATAACTTTGAAGATCCATATGATCATCAGTGGTTGAACCTTTAAGTGAAGAATGAAAAAAGCTAGTTGACACCCTACCTAATGATTTTCTGAACTCAATTCTTGTCCAGGTTTGAACATTTCAACATCATCCGTCAAGGAATTCTACTTGCAATCGATACCTTTGGTGTTTCTCACATCCTTCCTATTCTTAGCCTTCCATTTCTTGTTGCTTTTCAGTATCAGAACTATGAGAAAACCCAAGTGAAGAATGCCCTTTTCTTCGACCTGACCCAGGTAATGACCCGAGTCCAATATGTTTAAATAGAATGTTTTATTTATCAGAGCAACACAGGCATACATGGCTGCAACAATACAGCCACACATGCATGTTCGTGCGCACCCGCACACTTGTGGATACACACATATACAAGCATGTTGTGTACTTTTATTGAGCTCTATCTTGATATGTAGTGTTGTTATGAATTAACAGGATTACACGATGAATTATTTCAGATGGGCTTTGTTGTTGAATAATTGTTTAACTGCATAACAATGCTTTTACCCTGCTGATGAATTATTTCAGGGGGTGGTTATATACCTCTTCCCCCTCTCCATATGGGCTTATTGTCAATCTTTTTCAACCTGCTAATCATGAACCTTTACAATCAGTTGAACTTTATACATGTACCTGTGGTCCATTCATATGGGATATTGGTCACTATTTATTTCTTATTCATTTGATAAGTATCAAACAATTTAATTTTAAATGTAGTGCTTTTAAATAACTTGCCATTCATTTAGTTTGTATCAATGATGTTACTCATATAATTCATGGTTATCCATTTTATCCAGGCTTTCTTGTATTACGGGCTCATAACAGCATTTACAACAACTTTCACGGTACTATGTGTCGCAATCCAAAGGCGACATTTGATGGTAAGTTCTTCAATTTTCATCTTGTTATGTAAAAATGTTGACACCCTTATTGACTTCAATTGAAAGTAATGTAGGTGGATATAATAGTCAAGTTAAAAGTTTGAGAGCTGAACTGCCATGTATTAGTTGTATAGTTGTTGAAGATATTGCCGAAGACCAATTATTTCTTTAGAATTAGGAAGGTAAAACAGGAGGTTAAGCTGTAGTATGTTTTAAACCAGTCAAGATAATGTGCGTCTAAGAAGCAAGTCCGGACAAAGTGATGTCTACCTCATTCAGTAGATGGTAAACATACTCTGGAAAGCTCCTTTGGATTTGAACTAGATAATGTGCTTCTAAGAAGCAAGTTCAGACTTCAGAAAAGCTCCTTTTGATTTGAAAGGTTTTGTAGAGCCTTCTTCCATCTTTATCTATCCTGTACTTGAATCTCTACTCTCAGTACAATTAATCTCAAACAGAAATGTTGTCAATTCGACCTATTAGATAACGGACATGGAGTAATTCAACATATAAGAGCGAGATTGGTCCATCTGGCAATACCATCTACTTAGCAAGATAGTGTAATCACCACCTTTTCGATAACAATACCATCTACTTAGCAACTTGACCTGGCATTCATAAAAACTAATTGTTTGTCGCATGATAGTCACGAAGAAAAGGTACATACATTCACCCTCAGCTTACTGGATGCATCTTATATTGCTTAGGTATTGTGTTCTTGTTATGGATTTAGTAATTTCAGCTATGCTTGGAAACTTCACCAGTTTTTGAGAGTTACATTATTAAAGACCCAAATCTGACATGTGTGCGGATCTCAAGCTTAGCTTCAGGCTGTTTATTAATGTTGTATGTCTGGTGACCAAGCATCCTGATTTTTTTGTTTTTTTTGTGTGTTTTGTTTTCAGTCTATTTATTTTCCTTGATTAATCAGGTCTTGACTGAAAGTTTGTATGGTTAAAATTGATGATATGCAACATAATTATCGCCCACAAGATGGCTTGTTCGCGTAATGGTTATGTTTTTTTAATCCCCGCAAAAACGCCATCTTTGATCGATCACTGTATTGTCCTCTGAGCTGAATTTGGGTTATTTTGCGTTCCTAGTCATATCATACATAGTACTGAAGGTTATTCAAAAGTTCCATTTGTTTTCTTTTAATTGCGTGTCATCTGTGTTGATCGTGTATCTTGGCTCTCTGTTTGATTCATTTCTCTTCTTTGGTGCAGGTGTGGGGATTGTTTGCACCAAAGTATGTTTTCGATGTGCTAGGCCTTATTCTTACGGATGTCTTGATATGTTTTGCGTCACTGTTATACTATTGAGGGACGAGCGATGAATGGATGGAATCGTTGCTTAATTTTCTTGCAGACATTTTGTCATAGAAGGTCTGATTGCTGATCATCTATCTGATCTTTTCCGGATCTAACATCACAACATTTAGGTCTACACTTGATGTCATCTGGCGAAGGCTTCAACTGGTAGTGCCATATCACCAGTGAACTTAAAAGAAAAAAAGAGAGGAGCTTTAGTTTTGGTTGTATTGTTGTAATTTTACGTGTTTTTACATTTTCTTAAGCTTAGTTCAGCTTCTTATTCGATTTACAAATGTATTGTGCCTTCTCCCTTTACCATGGACATATTTGCCGCTAGTAGAAAAATTGTTAAAACTCAAATGAGTTTTAGATAGGTTTAATTTCAACTTGATATCCTTTCCTTTTTAATTTGACCTTATATATTTTTATATTATACAACTAAATATCTCAACTGAAAATAACCTAACAGAGTTGACAAACAGTATGAAATGATAAAAATATTCTCCACTTAATAGCTCAACTATAATAATAATAATTTAATAATGTTATTATTTTTTATCTCCAATTATTTGGAATGCTTGTCGTGATTCTTTGTTCATCTCCGATTGGAGGTTTATATCGACACTACTAAAAAAGAAAGAAAGCATTTTCTAACATAAAACTTTCTGAATTAATTTTTACCTAAAACCATTAAGTGGAAAAAGCTCCGGTTAATCTCTAACAAGAAAAATAATATTTCTTAAAATGACATTGCCAACCCCCATAAAAAAAGATGTAGTTTTTGGTAAGGTCTACTAGAGTATGAAATCAAATAAATAAATACTAGAGTATGAAATAACTGAAGTAGAAGTGAATTTATGACATGGGTCTTTCCTTTTCTTGGTTCGTTCATAATCAAAGCAATAGATTCTTTGAAGAATAAGATTAGGCGACATGCATTTTACTTTTCTTAGTACACATGTTTTGTTAGCTCTCCCGCAACGAAAATTTGATACTCTTGGTAGAATATAAGATTCCACGTCATGGTTTTTTATTTCTCTCGGCTCATTCATAATTTCAACTATTTATCCTTGGCATATACAAGATCCCATAATATAGCGGGGTTAGTTTTTCCATCAATAGCCCTCACCTCCGTCGCTAAGATTCCGTACTATAGCTATAGTGGGGTTAGTTTTTCCCTCAATAGCCCTCAGCTTTTTCCATCAATAGCCCTCACCTCCGTCGCTAAGATTCCGTACTATAGCTATAGTGGGGTTAGTTTTTCCCTCAATAGCCCTCAGCTCCATCGTTATTATCGTCTTCACTATTCCTTCGTTTTGTTCGGCCCGACCACCGCCGTCGTTGTTCTGTCTCTTCTCTCCATCTAGCTCTCATCCCTTTTCTCTTCTCCTCTTATTTATCTTTTATGTGGGATAAAAGAATAATTAGGATTAGAATTCTATGTAAAGAAAGAAAGATGATAGTGAGGTTGAAGAAGAGTGATGGAACATAATAAATTTGGTTTTTAAGAATTTGGGGAAGATGGTGAGAAGTAAAAAGAAAAGAGGGAGACTCCATCTTATGGTTGCTAGTAGAAGAAGAGGATCACAAGTGTTTTGGTCATAAAAAGTATAGTTTTGTTTGTTTGGACCAAAAAACTAATCCTATAGTGGCAGAGAATATTTAATAGTTGCGGGTAGTGGCTTGTATAGTATTAAAATGAGAAATTTTGATTTGTTCTCTATTTTGTTTAACGTATTTCACGATGCACTTCACTGTTTTGCAATAAGGTAAGAGTTTTTTCACTTTTGACAGAAATCGTCTAGGACTAGCGGTCAACTGCTTTGACCGAAAATACCCCCATTAACTGCTTCCCCCAAAACCCCCTCCTGACCTCCCGTCCCGTCGCTGCCCCCCCCCCCCAAAACCCCCTCCTGACCTCCCGTCCCGTCGCTGCTTGCCGCGCTGCTATTGCTGCGTCGTGCCCCCCTCCGCTGCTGGCGCCGGAGAGAAAAAGATTGAAGCACCAAGAACCAGTACCCAACTTAAATAATTCCTCTATGCATAGATCGCTGGCATCCTCTCTGTCTCCTACATGAGCATAGTTTGCCCAACCACTCCCCATCCCAATCAGCAGCAGTAGCAATGAAGCAGCTAGCTCTGATCCAAAGCACCCACCATCAGCATTACCGCTTTGGCATCGGCATGGATCGGAAGTGGATCCTCCCCGCGCTCGGACTTGCTGTCTCCATCCTCCTCCTCTCCCTCACACCTTCGCTCTCCCTCCTCCCTTCCTTCCTCACCCGCTCCCCGGTCTTCGTCGAATCCAAGCTCCACATAATCCCCACTGGTACCACCACCCCTCCTCCTCTTCCTCTGCGCCTGGCCTACCTCGTCTCTGGCTCCGTCGGCGACGCGGACTCCCTCAAGAGGACTCTCGCCGCCCTCTACCACCCCCACAATGCCTACGTCGTCCACCTCGACCTCGAGGCCCCCGAAGCAGAGAGGGACGCCCTGCGCAACTGGGTGGGGGCCCACCCGGTCTTCTCGGCCGTCGGGGTCGGGGGGGGGGGGGGGGGGGGGGGGGGGGGGGGGGGGGCTCGCTACCGCTGCACTTACCGCCGCTGCTCGCTGCTACCCCCATCCCAGGCGTGCGCATGCCCGCTGCACTCGCCCCCACCTCCTCCGACACCCCCTCTTCTACGGCGAGCAGCGAGCACCAACGACAGTGAGGAGCAGCGGTTGCAGCCAGTAGCAAGTATTAGCGGTAGAAGCGGCTGCAGCGAGGAGGGGCGGTGGCGACTGCTGCGTCAAGTAACAAAGAGGCGGGAAGGTGGTCAGCACGGCGGGACGGGGAGGTGGTCAGCGCGGCGGGGAGGGGGAGGGGGGAGGGGGGAGAGGGGAGGGCGAGAGGAAGAAGGCAACGAGGGAAAGAGTATTTTAGTCAAAATTTTTGGGTCAAAAAAGTTGACCGCTAGTCATGAACGGTTTTCGTTAAAAGTGGAGGATTCTTACATTATTGCAAAACAGTGGGACGTACTTTGAAATATAGTAAACAAGGTGGGAGGCAAGTCAAAATTTTTCTATTAAAATTTAGGGTATCAACTTGAAAATTTTAAATAGTTGAGAGTATCAAGTTGAAGATAAACCTTTTAGCAATGTTTTAAAAATCGGATCGAGGATTGAACCAAAAATCTTTGGTACAGGTTTGACCGGGGTTCAAATAGGCTTGATTTGTTTCAAATAGGTAAGATATCAACATTTATTTCTTGGTTTGGTTCTTAGTATATTTGGTTGATTTGGTTGATTTGATTTTACAACTATAAGATCTATCAAAATCAAACCAAGAACCAAATGGTCTAAATCTCACGTGATAATATTTTTTTAAAATTTTTTTTAAAAATCAGAATCGGACGATTCAATTGTGTGCAGGTTCGATCGGTTCAATGGTTAAATTTCGGTTTTGAAAAAATTGTCGGTTCTTAAAAAATCTCGATTCAAGTTACAGGGTCCGATTTTTTGACAAAATTCGGTCAGACCCGATTCAATAGCCAGTCCAGTCTGAATTTATATATCACCGATGCATAGATTTGAAAACATGAGTCCACCTAGCTAGGATTATTCATATATTTTTAAAATGAAACAGTTTTTTCTTTTTTTTTTTGTTTTGACATGATTTAAAATGAAACAGTTGTGTACTTCTTTTGTCCTATGAACTGTAGATGAATAACATTGCATTCCTTTTTCTTCCTTAATCCTTCCTTTCTTCATTCGCTTTTTGCTTCAGCTATGGCATCATTGGCATGTTATTTTCAAGTTTGGAAGACACCTGGCAGATGTATTATGTATAAGCTTGCCTAATCGGGAGCCATTAGTACAAACCTGTTTCCTGTTTAATCGATGTGTTGGTGCATTGGAGCCTGGAGGTAGGGGTGTAAACGGATCGGACGGACACAGACAGTCCATTGTCCGTGTCCGGTCCGTTAATGAAAATGAGTTCGGACGGACGGACACGGACAGTTCATTGTTCAAATTCGAACCGGACGAACACGGACAACCACTGTTTGTTAATTCAATCGGACGGTCCGCGAACAAATTAAATACATTACCAAAAGTTATTATTTTATCAAGATATCTTAATAGTTGGTTCAAAAAAATCTAGTTGAAAGAAAATACAATTGAAGGTTATAGAATACAACAAACAATAGTAAAAGGATAACAAAAATCGAGACGGGACAACAAAAATTTGATGCAAAACCAAAATATTATGACATAATTGATACAAAACCAAAAGGAGTCTCCACTATCGGACTGTTCGCGGACGAATTCGGACCGGACATGGATATGACCGTGTCCGGGTCCGATTTTTAATCGGACCAAAAAAAATGTCCAAGTTTTGTTCGTTAATGAATCGGACGTTCCGTGGTCGAACCATTTATCGAGCCGGACACATACGGACAACGGACTACTTTGTCCATTTTACATCCCTACCTGGAGGTTTCTGCTTGACTGAGGGGGAAGACGTCAGTGTCATGGCGTGAGAGGGCTGGGCTCGGATCCAGTGTTGATCGAGTTTGACCGGATCTGGATCGGATCGGACTTAGGCCGAATGGAGAAGTGGAACAGACTGGATCGGCATGGGTTGAAAAAAAAATTCAAATCCAGTTCGAACCCATGGTCCGGTCTTGGACAGGCTCGAGCCGGTTGAGGGTTGGCCCGGATCGAACCTTTTTTTTTAAAATAACTTGAAAAAAAATAATAATTGAAAAAATATAAATATTATTATAATTTAAATATGCTATAACATTAACAAACAAATTTATTTTTAAAAAGAAGTCGACAGGATGAAGTTTGAAGATTCAGAAAATCGGGGGAGTATGTAGCCGTTGGAAGTATGTAGCAGCAGGGGGAGGTTTGAGATGCCATGATGAACTTTGAAGATTCAGAAAATCGGAAGAGATTTTGTGTCTACCTGTCCGTTCTAGTGTGGGATCCATCAGAAATATTTGAGTTCCACGTGGCATTCTTACCAAAGTAGTATTGATCAACAATTGCGTATTAATTAATTTTAACACTAATATTACTAAATATCCATACAGACATGTTTGATTTTATTAATGACTCATAATAATATTACTAGTACATAAGTTGCAATTGATGACTTATACATATTACTAGAATACAAATTTTTAGATGTCTACGTAGCTTCCAGGTACCATAGTTATGGTCTCATTTGATTCGTTTCCTACAATGCAAGCATTTTAAGAAAAAATTTAGTCGAGTATCTTCTTCATGTATCGTCACGTTCGCGCTGTCAATCCCCGTTCTCGATATACGTATTTGCCTTCTTGATTCCTGTATATGGCATGTGGTATTTTGTGCATGTACACCATTTTAATTTATTTTTCTATTAGTTGTTGCATGTAGCCACAAATCACGTCATTAGTTAAAATCGTTAAGAGCATGCTTAAGATTAGGGTTTTCTTAAGCCAACCCAACACTACTATATATGTATTCTCTTTCTTTTCTCTCTCCTCATAACTCTTCATTCATTTTCATCAACCACCACCACCATTAGGCAAGTACACCTTGCACCAAATGGAGAGATTCTTGTATTTTTTATTTCCTTATTTTTTTCTTTGATATGATTTGTCTATATTGTTTTTCTCATCATCTCCTACAAGTTTAGTACTTGGTATTTTCGATTTTGATGGCTAGTTTTGAGTAGATCTATGTTCAAAAAACTAAAGTTTAAGTGTTTTTATGGTTTTGATCTATCAAACTTATTCTTTTTCAAAAATTACTTATTCCATGTTGTAAATAATTCAATTTCATTCAGTTTAGACCTTTATTTTGCCCAATTTTGAGTCCTACAGCCCAAGTTATGGACATTGGAAGTTTCTAAAACTCCATGGCCAAAAGCTTGCTGGTAGGCACGACACCTCGCGCACCTCATGCGCACCTCGCGCACCTCATGCGCACCTTGCACCTCGCGCACCTCGCGTAACTCGGAAACCTCATGCACCTCGCGTACCTCGTGCACCTCGCACACCTCGTGCACCTCATGCACCTCGCGCACCTCGCGCACCTTTTGTTCCGTGCACCTTGCACCTCGCGCACCTCATGCACCTCACGCACCTCATGCACCTCGCACACATTTTGGTCAGCGCATCTTGCACCTCGCACACCTTTTGGTCCGCGCACCTTGTACCTCGTTGTCACGCCCCACAACCAGAATACTGGAGAGCGGGGGACAGACACAGCCAGCTACGTATATTAAAGTGAATTCCACCTCGATATACAGTCACGACTGTCTAGATACATGAGGGTTTAACTACAAGCCAATAGTTTCTTAAGGTCAAGAACAAGCCTAGTGTCTCAATCTCAAGCAAGCAAGTAAATGTAACAAGATGGTAGATCATCAGACATACAGAGTAAGGCGTCTCATACATTACATATTCAGATGATCATGAAGCTAGTCATACAAAATACGAAGACTAGCAAGAGTTTAAGTCATACATGATCAACCCTAGGATTTGTCAATCATGTTACAGCCCGTAGGCAGACAAAAGTATAAGTTTCAACACGAGCTAACACTTGCTCGGCGGCCAAACGCCTCAAAAGAATAATTAACAATTGAGCGAGAGAGCAAAATAAAACCCACTCGTTGCCAGGGTTACGTCTGGTGGTCACCATCTGGCTGAAAGGCTGAAAGATCCTCGGGTGCAACTTGTCACGCCCCGACTCGTCGAATCGGTCGCCATCACCTTGACTCGATATAAATCGATCCCCACGGGTCGGGACGTGATGCCGTGCAAGTCTTTAATGGACTTGCACAAGACAAGGATGTGCAATTGGAAATTCCTTTTAACTCGACGCGTTGAAATTAAACAGTACAGAGAGTTGAAGACATAACATAGGAAGAAATTTAGCTTTTCATTCATAAGCTTGCAAAGTATGTGCAAGGTCATTTTTACATTACATATGCCGTTGCGGCTACATCTTTGAAACACAAAAGAAAAACTCTCAACAAGCTTGCCCTGAAATAATCCTTGTCGTTCCATACATTCACGCCCCTTTATACATTTGAACAAAGCCTTCGATCTGAGTTGGGCTTCAAAATACTTCAAAATAGGAGAGCTTCGTGCCGTCTCCCATTCTTCAGCTTCAGGTCTAGTCTCGAGCTCCCGCAGCACGCTCGTTACCTAGGGAGTTGGGGGTTAGCACACTTGCTAGTGGATGGGACGAACCCACTCGTCTAAACCGACACTGCTTATTAAGGATTCTAGCATACGAAGTTATCTTTCTATTTAGAACTATATGAATTACAGTTCATATCGAAGGCACATTTTAAACGATAACACATAACCAATTTAAAGGCATTCTTACCACGGCCGTGCTCCTTTCCTGCACAAAATATACATGATACTTACCACCTGCACAAGATAATAGGTGAGCATGCAGTCTATCCTATATGCGGTCATTGGTGATATCGACATCATGAAGGACGATTACGTAGCCTTGCGATGTGCCCTCCAGTCCAGGTAGCGAGCCTAACTGGAGGTCTCGCAATGCCTCGCGCCGAAGCACGATTTTCATAATTTTCTCCTAGGCCGATTCGGTCCCAGGGCCCCGGGTACCGTCTCGAGGAAAGCTCACCTTGTGCACAAGTCGTCCTTGACCATGCGAATGCATGAACAGTTTAATATGTATAAAGTAAATTGTATAGTGTAACCATTATCAAATCACATAATCATTGCTACTCGTGCAAGGGTCCTTTCTCCCGAAATCGTACGTTCTGATTTAGCATCCCATAGGCACCAAATTCTCCGAGGCATGATGTACCGCCACCAAGGTTTTCATCGTTGTGTTTTGCATGGCATAAAATATATTCTATCTCTTTCTTAGAACTTTATCGTTTCCCTACTTAGTGTGAACTTATAAATTCGGAGTTAACTTCTCTAGGTTGATATATTATCCCGAGCTCTTGATCTTAGTGGCAAGCATACATCCCGTTAGCATCATCGATTTGAACGTTGAACTTTAAGAATTTAGTTGGCGGGAAATAGTAGAAAAGAAGGGGCCGAAGAACCACCCACCTAAGGAGATTGCGCCGAGAGTATGAGAACGCTTCACGACGGTCAAGCGTCAGTTACACGAACTCCTGCAATGGCACGAGCATCGAATTAGAACCCTTCCTTCGAAATACCCAAAGACGCATTCAGAAATCGACGCGAAAGCACACTATCAAATCCACGCAACAATTCGTTCAGAAAGCCAAGAAAACCAATAAAACCAACGGCAAATGGGTTGTGTCGCTCTCTTTAGAGTTCCTTCGCCAAGATGCCGCCTACCGCATCTAGGACTTATTCCAACAGTAGTCGATCCATTAGTTGGAACGGTACTCATATCACTCGTCCAAATCGATTTTATTGATGCCATAGTTTTTGTATACCAAACTCGTCGCCGTGTCAGACTAGCCATCTATGTTCCCGACCATGTCTAACTTGGCACGAGACTATTACATAGTGCTTCGCCCCAACGGGAGCGGGGCACTACAACTACTCCAAAATCTGCCCATACAAAATCAGCTGGATCAGACCCCAGAAAGAGCAAGTGCCACAAGGGAGGCTTCACTTAAGAACTAAAACCAGCAATTAGCACAAAAACATAATTATATAATAAAAGACTGGAGATATGGAAAATTATGATGATATACGATAAGATAACCATGGAACTATTCAGATAACCAAGTTATAACCCTTAAACCAAACAAAGACCGGGGTTGTAACCCTTCATCTGAACGGAACTTGGTTTTCCACTATTTATCGAAAAAGTAAGTCACAAGCAATTAGGTCATGTAACAATCTTGTGCAAGATCAGGAGAGACTAGATTGGGCTGGACTCCATCCAATCAATCATGGGCAAGCAATGAGTACGACTTGATACTTAACTCGCTAGCGTTATCACAAGCCTAGTTACTATCAAGATGCAATGAGATGTTCCAGCAGTCACAGGCCCTGCAGCTATCCAGGTTATCCAGGCGAGGTTGATTATCATAGTTATCCAAAATTATTAGATGGCTTAGAGTGCAACACATAACAGTGTGCCTTGTACTTGTTTTATGAAGTGCCCCACATGACAGTGGACTAGAAATGTGCCATACTCGATGGCAGGCTACAAGTCCCTCAGGTGTGACCGGAATAACGGGATCGCCTGTAACTGGAAACATCTCTATATGAACTACTTGATCAATCTAGTCATTAACCTTAGTCAGGTTCAGTATGAATTCCTGACCGTGGTAACCAGGGACTCATGCCCTAGACATGATGCAAGACGAGACTAGACTAGTAGCTTGTACAAACAAGTTTTAAGCAAGCACCCACGGTGTCAAGATACAAATTTCCTTAGCAAGTCGAGGTAGCTGTCACAACAGAATTCAAGGTTACATGTCAAGATTACTTAGCAGGTCAAGATAACTGTCGCAACGGTGATCATGAGTTCATGTCAGGATTATCTGTCAGGAGTGCACCACAACGGGTCACCATCATGTCAGGTTACTTGTACTTGTTACTTGTTAAAAGCGCGCCACGACGGGCCACTATCGTGAGTTGTCACAAAATTATGCCATGTACAGGTTATCATTCAATATTAACATATCATGACTATATCGAGTTCATGTCAAAAATGCGTAAGGATATAATAAAAGGTGCCACGCGCCCAATAAAGGAGAATCTAGTGCAATGGATGCCAGGGTCATACTGCGCCGAACACGGGGGTAAGATACGTATGCTAGTACTAAGAAGCCTCCGGGCAGGGGAGTATGCCAAAAGAGTACGCCAAGGGGAGTACGCGTAAAGAATGTACGCATAAAGGAGTATGCGTAAATAAAGTACGCGTGAATGAGTACGCACGTAAAGGAGGTATGCATAAAAGAGTACGCATGAAGCTTGTACGTGTAAAAGAGTACGCGTGAAGCTTGTACACATAAAAGAGTTTGCGTGAAGCTTGTACGTGCAAAGAGTATGCGTAAAAGAGTACGCGTAAAAGAGTACGCGTGAAAGAGTACGCGTGAAGCTTGTATACGTAAAGGAGGTATACTTTGTTTTACGCGTAAAACAGATTCACGCTAACACGAATAAACGTGGGCGTAGAGCTTGAAATTATGCGAGCACGTATAAACGTGGGCGTAGAGCTTGAAATTACGCGAGCACATATAAACGTGGGCGTATGGAACCTCCAGAACTCCAAATTTCTATGAAACCTTCAATCTAAGCCAAAAATGGGACTTCTATAGATCAAAATGGGGTAGAACAAAATTCTTTACAACATGGAACAACTAAAACTTGAAAATAATAAAGTTTGATAGATCAAAACCCAAGAAATCCAAAAATGCAACAAACTTAGATCTACAAGAAATAAATCATGGAAATTGAAAATGCTAAGTACTAAAGTATCTTCGAATCTCGTGAGGAAGACAATAGAACAACAAAAATAGAGTTCCTCCAAGAAGCAAGTTGCATTTGTCTAAGCTCTTGATAGGTGGAGAGAGTTATGAGGAAGAAGAAGGAGTAAATGAAAAAGTAAGAAAGTAATGAAGAGAGAAAGAAAATGGTTGGGCTTTAAATGGAGATGGTGGTAGGTAGGGGGTTGGGTTCATGATGAACCACCCTAAACCAAAACAAACCAACCCAAGTCGAACCCAAGTCAAAATAACCAAGTCATGCAAGATTAAGCTAGACAAGTCTGATTACGGGTCAAAATTCCGTACACGTATACTGAAAATACGTATAACGAAAAACCGAGGTGATAACTCTACTCACCTTAAAAGAATTCCGTCCTCGGAATTTAATCAAGAGGCTAGAGATGTCGAGCAAGCTATACTAGTCACATGCAAGTTATAACTAAGCAATCAATCAAGCAATCATTCATGCAAGCAATTAAGTTGAAGGCATAAGGCATAAGAAGACATTATACCTTATGAGTCAAGCAGGTCGGGATATCGCGATCAGATGTCATCCTCACACTCCCATGTTGACTCATCCAAACAGTGATGACCCCAAGCAACACGAACTAACTTGATAGTCTTATTCTTGAGTATCTTCTCTCTCCGATCCAATATGGATACGGGTCTCTCATCATACGAAAGGTTGGTACCAACAACCAATTCCGAATGATCGAGGACATGACTCGGATTCAGGATATACCGTCGCAATTGGGATACATGGAAGACATCATGTACCTCACGTAATGACGACGAAAGAGCGAGACGATAGGACACATCACCTACCCGCTCTAGAATGTTGAATGGCCCTATATACCTAGGACTAAGCTTTTCCCGTACGCCAAAACGAATGACGCCACGGGTAGGCGAGATCCTAAGGAATACGTGATCGCCGATAGAAAATTCAAGGGGACGCCGATGAGAATCGGCCCAATGACGCTGGCGATCTTGCGCAACTCGAAGATGATCTCTGACTTATCTTACCACCTCAATAGTCCGCGTTACCATCGCTGGTCCAAGCATTTGCCTTTCACCGATATCGTCCCAAGCTAAAGGAGATCTGCACTTCCTGCCGTACAAGGCTTCAAAGGGTGCCATCTGGATACTAGCCTGGAAACTGTTATTATAGGAGAACTCCACGAGATATAGGTAATCTTCCCAAGAACCACCGAAGTCGAGTGTACATGACCGCATCATATCCTTAAGAGTCTGGATCGTGCGTTCTGACTGACCATCTGTCTGCGGATGATAAGCTGAACTGAACTTGAGACGAGTTCCCAAACCTTTCTGAAGACTCCGCCAAAAGTGTGATGTGAATCTTGAATCTCTGTCAGATACAATACTGACTGGTACTCCATACAATCTGACTATCTGCCTGAGGTACATCTCTGCAAGCTGATCCATTGACTGGCTAATTCTGAAAGAAAGAAAATGAGCTACCATGGTGAGTCTGTTAACTATAATCCATATAGTATCTCTCCCAGCTGGGGATCTAGGTAATCTAGTTACAAAATCTATGGTAATATGCTCCTATTTCTATTCTAGGATCAGTAAAGGTTAAAGAAGCCCAACTGGTCTCTGATGTTCGGCTTTAACTTGCTAACAAACCAAACAACGAGAGAGAAACTGGACTATCTCTCTCTTCATGCCATTCTACCAAAAATGCTGTCGAATATCACGATACATCTTCGTGCCACCGGGATGAATGGAATATTAAGAACTGTGAGCTTCTGCCATGATCTTATGTCTAATATCACCATTGGGTACACAAAGATGCTTTCTATGTCGGAGTGTACCATCTTCATGAATACATAACTCTGGTCTTCGTCCTGCTACACATTATGCCCTAAGCCATCGAAGCTTAGAATCCGTTGACTGAGTTAACTTGATCCTCCCAACTATACTGGACTGAACTTGCATACTGGCCATCAATGCCACACTGGTAGGAAGAACTACTTCTATTCCCATCTTCTGAAGATCTGCTAATAATTCTGGTTTTGCTGTTAGAAAATAAACTCCGACTCTTCTGCTCAATGCATCTGCAACAACGTTGGCCTTCCCAGGATGATACTGCAAGTTGATGTCATAATCCACAAGTAGCTCTAGCCATCTCCTCTGACGCATATTGAGATCCTTCTGGGTAAACACATACTTAAGACTCTTGTGGTCTGTAAAAATCTCCACCCGATCTCTATATAAATAATGCCTCCAAAGCTTCAATGTGTAAAAACTACTGCTGCTAATTCCAAGTCATGGGTAGGATAATTTCTCTCATGGTCACGAAGCTGACATGATGCATAAGCTACTACCTTACCATGCTGCATCAAGACACATCCTAATCCCTTGTCGGATGCATCGTAATAAACTGAAAATCCTCCAGTCCTATCTGGAAAAGTGAGAATGGGTGCCGTCATCAATCCTTGCTTCAACTTCTCAAATGAACTCTGACACTCTGCTGTCCAGGCAAACTGCACATCCTCGCGAGTCAACTGCGTCAGTGGCGCTGAAATTCGAACAAAGTCTGACACAAACCATCGGTAATAGCCAGCCAATCCTAGAAAACTCTGAACTTCTACGACGGTACTGGGAACTGGTCATGATTCTATAGCTACTATCTTCTGGGGGTCTACTTCTACTCTACCTCTGGTGATGATATGTCCTAGGTACGAAATATGATCCAGCCAAAACTCGCACTTACTAAACTTCGCGTACAACTGGTGCTCTCTTAGAATCTGAAGAACTACACGAAGATGCTGCTCATGCTCTGCCTCATTCTTGCTATAGACCAGAATATCATCTATAAATAATATCACGAACTGGTCCAAATAAGGCATGAAAATACGATTCATGAGGTCCATGAATACTGCTGGCACATTGGTCGCTCCAAATGGCATTACAAGGAACTTCCAATGTCCATATCTAGATCTGAATGCTGTCTTGGGATGTCTTGCTCTCTGGTACTCTGATCTGATGGTAACATGACCGTAAGTCAATCTTTGAAAATACTGCTGCTCCTTTGAGCTGATCAAACAAATCATCTATCCTTGGTAGAGGATATCTGTTCTTGATTGTTACAGAGTTTAAGGTACGATAATCAACATATAATCTTGACGTACCATCCTTCTTTTTCACAAGAAGTATCGGGGCTTCCCAAGGTGATCCACTAGCACGAATGAATCCCTTGGTTCTTGTTTGCTATTAAAATCTTTTGATGTAATTTCAATACAAACAGAATAGTGTTACAATGTAGGACTTAGACGTAGTAATAGGAGTACACTTTTGTTTATCTGGGTCCCTTGTGCCGATGGAGCGAGTGGTAATACGTTGACTCCGTTGACAATCTGACGACGGTTCTCGGTTCTCTGAAGGTCTGAGTTGCTCTGGGTGCCGGAGCTTGCGGAGAGGAAGAAGACGTTGAGTGTCTGTATCTGCCTCTCTCTACATGTTGTTGGTGGTTATACGATGTGTGTCTCTGTGTGTAAGAAGGAAGTGATCCCTCTATTTATAGCTTTACAGGCTGGCTGCTCATGCGTGCATGTAGGATACGCCTGTACGTGGGGACGCCACGTGGTGGTTGCTGATGGAGGCGCATGGGCGATACGCTCTGATTGAGGAGTTGAACCCTTCTTGTTGCTGTCGTGGGCTGCGGCGGAGCTGACACGTAGCAATGGAGAGGATCTTTCAGTTGCTAAGATCTTGGGTGATTAGCACTCCTTCATAGGCTGAATCAAGTCAAAGGACACGTGTCGTAGGTCCATGACTCGAAGATCTCGGATTTGGTGGAGAGTGATCAGATAGGATGCGCCTGGGATTGGGCGTATAAGGAGGCTTTGGCTCGTAACCTTTAGGAGTCACGAACCAGTCGGGGCGCATGGCTTTTGAGGTGCATACGGGGCTTCAGTAGTGACTTAACTTCTGTCTTTAGGGATCAGAGAAAAGTCTGAGACGCATGGCTTTTGAGGCGCATGCAGAGATTTAGGCGCATGGCTGCGGAGGCGCATGCGAGATGGTTGGGCGGCCACGTGGCTTGTAACCGCCGGAGGGGAGTAATGATGGTGCTGACGTCGGTGACGTTTCGTCTTCTGAAAAAGCTGTCAACTGTTCAGTCCTCAGGGGACGTACTGCCAACTTTGTCAGACTTCGACATTTAATGTTCTTGACAGGTGATGGGCTGTTAAGTGGGCACATCGATCGACGTTCCACTAGGCACATGGGGACGCATGGGGGCGCAACCTTATGAGGCTGATGGGAGCTGGACGCGTCAGTACGATACGCGGTCTGGCCGGCGCATCTGCTTTGCATGACACGTCTTTATGGGCTCGACTGTTACGTTTTTCGAGTGCTTTAAATAGCCGTCTTTGACTTGGCTGAATTCGAAGCGTCAGGTTCATCACCATTCAATGCAAATTCATTGCACGGGATTCGGAGAGCCAGCCACTTGGCGCATGGGTTTGATTTGCTCGGCCTATAAATAGTGGCATGGAGAGGGTTTGCTTCTCGTTCTCTCATGTCCTTCCGAAATGAACTTGTTTGCTCGAGCACATTCTGTTGATGAGATGCTCTCGAGGGTGAAGATGCGATGCATTGTCTTTATTGATGCACTTGAAGGTGACTGTTACATCAAAAAGTCGGAGTCGAGGGCTTCTGAGGCAGGCGGAAGGTGCCTGTTGCATCCAAAGATCGGGATGCTCGAGCCTCGTCTCCGTTATGCTAGAAGAGCCGTAGATCAGAATTACGGTGCTCTGATCATCTTTCTTGGATTTTGGGAGAGCTACTCCTCCTGCTAGAGTGGGTGTTGCCCATTCTGGTTGGGTTGAAAGCTGCTCCTTTAGCCGCAGGTTGATTACGGTGCTCTCCTCTTGCTTGGTTTGGGGAGCTCTTTCTCCAGCTAGAGGGTTGATTGCCACCCTCGTTCTGCTCAATAAATGCTTCATTAGTCGAAGCATTTGATGGCGCATATGCTGAGACTTCACGATACGCCTGTGGGGCGCTGAAGGGCGGCACATAACTGAGCTGCTGAAGGGATGCACATAACTGAGCTGCTGAAGGGATGCACATAACTAAGGATGCACATAACTGAGCTGCTGAAGCGATGCGCGTGGCTGAGAGCGCATGGCGAGATGCACCTGTTTGAGAGCGCATGGCGGGATGCGCCTGTTTGAGAGCGCATGGTGGTTGCTGCGCCTAGCTGTAGACTTAGGGTCCTTTCTTTGTAGAAATTCTCCTTTGTACAGCTCTTTTTAAGACATGTAATAGACTTTTATATGAAATAAAAAAATTCTCTTTTAATGTCTATACTTTTGCTTTGCTGTGCCAAGTACTTCCTCTGAGCTCCCTGGCGCATGTGATGTTTTGGCGCATAGGATTTCTGGTCCTGAAATTCCATGCTTCTATAAGACCCCCTTCAAAGTTTTCAAAACTTTTCACCAAGTTTTGGAATACTTTGAATAAGAAGCATGGTGGCGTCTTCTATGGGGCGTATGCCTGTTCGGGCATGGATACTCCGCGCATTAGTGACGGGGCGCATGCTCCTCTCAGTTAATGCCAATGATAACGCTTCGATAATCAAAAAAATAAAATAATGATGATCTTTTTTGGATTTATTTGCAGTTATCTTCTCACAGAACCCGAGGCGGCGGCTGAGGTCACACTTCATCGGTTCACGCGTGCGACTGAGCCTATAAATAGGCGTGAGATGGAGAGGGAGAGAATTCTTCCTCTCTTTGCTTTCTTTCTTTTTTAGAGTTCTTCTTTTGAAAAAACTCTAACTTTCTTCTTTCAAGAAATGGCTCCCAAGACTCCTCGTGGCGGTGCTGGCCGAAGACGAGGCAAAGAAAAAGAGCCTGTAGAGACTGCCGTGGAGGATATCCCCCGGTCGCCCGTCGACGTTCGGCCAGCGGTGATTGGTAGGTTTCATCATTCTTTACCATCATTTTTAGAACTCACGTACGCCGACGCGCGTGGACCTTGAGTCCTGATGATGTGCTGAGGTTTTTTTCGCCGACGCGTATGGGTTTAAACCCTGATGATGCGTCGAAGCTCCTCAGCTGACGCACATGGGTTTAGACCCCGATGATGCGCCGAAGCTCCACTGCTGACGCGCATGGGTATTATGCGCTTTTGATGAGAACGTGGCTCAGATTCTTTTGTTGCTTCTAACATCTCTGAATCTTTGCCTTCTTTTGTTGTCCACCAGTGTCGATGACTGTCCTGCTCTTGAATGAAGTGCTTCTGGATGCTGTCCTCTGTCAGATGGGGATGGATTATAATGAAGAGGTGATAAACCCTGCCCAAGCTGCCATTATGTTGGATCAGCCTCCCGAAAGAATGACTCAAATCCGAGAACAACAACATGGGTTCCTCCAACGGATGATGGAGCGTGGCATTTTGAAATCTGCCACTTCTGACAATGTGACTTTCTTGAAGCCTGAGTTCCTGTTTGGAGACCGCCTTACTTCTATTGAAGCAAAAGTATTAAATGTCAAGGAAGATTGGTTCTTTACAGCAAAAGGGGTGCATATAACTGTTAAGCAACTTGAACGTCAATTACCTTTGACGGCTTTCTGTCGTCTTGCTTCCAAGAGGAGGATGTCTTGGGAGCTAACCCCATCTCAGGGGGGAGCGGTGGCAGGCATCATTAAGATCGACTCTACCTCCGATCAGAGGGATACTTTGGCCGTCGTGCGGGCTGGGCCTTCTTTCACCTGGCGGATTCTGCGTCCTGGTAGCATTTACAGTGACGTTTCCATTAACACATTTGCTTTTGGCGCCTCGACTTTGCAAATCGAATGCTGTTGTTGGAGCGGTCGTACCCGAAAGGTGAATTTTGGGCAGAGGGTTGGTGTCACTATGTTTCCAAGTGGAACAAGCTGACGATCTGGGTTCTAGCGCAGTTTTGAACCAAACTCCGAGAACTTGGGCTGACTGTCGCAATCCGTGCTACCCAGGCAGGCGTCGAGATCAACAGGCATATATTCCTCACGCTTTTGGAGATGTTTAACACCCAGACCGGGACTTTCTTCACTCCAGTGGGGGAGCTGGGACTCGCACTTCATGAAATGTACGAGGTGTCAAAGCTCCCTTGGGGATCAGAACCTTATAAGAAATACTTTCCGACACTACAACAAAAATACCCTTTAATGACGCTTGATAAGGGGATTTAATGACGGCTGATAAAGAAGCTTCATCAAATTTTAGCAAGACTGTAATCTATGACGGTTATCTATAAAAGCGTTATTGAATGTCTCTAAGTGGTACGAGCGTTATGGAAAAAAACATAAATTTTAAGTCGAAATCTCGACTCTCCCGCACTTACTCCCGTACTTAAGTCGAAAAGCCCCTTCTCCCGCACTTACTCTCTTTCTCCTTCTCTCTCCTGCAGCTCCCCAACTCCCTTCCGGCACTCCCGAACTCCTCTCAGCCCGCTCCGGCGCTCCCGATCAACTCCCCTCAGCCCGCTCCCCGCTCACCGCGCCCCAACTCCTCTCAGCCCGATCAACTCCCCAAGGTTTGTCCAAATTTTTTTCTTATTTTGTGCCCTAATTTCTGCCTCGATTTGATTTTAGTAAAATGCCCTAATGCCTCGACTTGATTTTAGTAAAATGCCCTAATTTTGACCTAGTTTCTATTTCCTAGTTTTCGAAAGATGGCTGAAATATCTTTGAATGCATGTTTGAAAATCTTTGAAAGAATTTTCTTTTTTTTACTAATTTGTGTGGCATTTTCTTCGTCCGACTTGATTTGGTTCATCTTCTTGTTTCTTTCTTTGTTGGTTCTTGCAGTGTGGAAGGGTGTTAATTCCATTGCTTTCGGACGAATACTTACAAGTTCAACTTCATGGAGACACGTTCGGGTAGCAAGGTTTGTTTTGGTTCATGGAGACATGTTCTTTTTAATTGCCCTATTTTCTAGAAATCATGGACAAGAAAGAGATCAATGTCCCTGTAACGTCGTGTATGACACATGTTGAACACGGCATTTTTACACTCGAAATTACTCCAGGTCACGCAGAAATCGGTACCGTGTCTGTGTATGTGCCATGTCATATTGTCTTTAAATCAAGTCCTGTTATTTTTAGATTAAATTACTCCAGGCAATACAACTTATTTTTTATAGTGTGCACGTTGCTCATGCATTGAGGGTGGGATGGATCTTTGACATCAATATATGCAATTGTTTGACTGTACATCTTTAGATTAAATGATATCGGTCATGTTGGATGTGAGCGTTGACCAACTTTTTTTTAGGTTTATTTGACCCTCTTTTGTAGTTATGTAGATGATTCATATAATGGTTGATTCCAGAATTCAGCTCATATAAAACCTGATTTTGGGATTCAAGTACAACACATAACCTGAGAATTAGTTCACTGATTTCCCATTTAATTCATCGACACTCACATGATACACCATCACTAATGTGAACTGTCATTTTTTCCAAATCCTGAGAACTGCATTGGGCTGAATTTTGGGTTATATACTCTAATAACTGAGGCTGTTTACACAGACTTCCTCACCCTGCTTTATACTTTCCTGCACACATGTTTCCCCACACACTCTTACATTTTCTGTCACTCACACACTCACTAACACACACATGCCTACATTGTTCAGCCCTTCGACACACACACAAGCACTCATGATTCACACACACATATATTCACTGTCACTTCATTCTAAATTCTGAGAAGAAATTGTTCCCTTCATGTTGATCCTCACACTCTCATGTGTAGACACACACAGGCCTGTAGGTTATACCCTGTTTTCCCCTATGTAAACACACACACATTTTCTTGACATACCTAATTTCCCTCTATGTTATGTATATATGTATGTATATATAGATGATATCTAACCTAGTGAATATGTGTAATGTGATGGTTAATGTTAAAGGAACAAATGCAATTGCCTATGTGAATGTGATATACACATGTGAGTATGATGTATATAGCCTAATGTGGAATGCTATAGATATGGCACTTGCCTATATAGCTACTCTATACATATGTATATTTACACATATGTGAAATGTGGGAATTGTACATTTGACATTTTGTAATATATATTCTTACATATTTTGACATTTTGTTACCTTTTATACCCGTATGCACATATAGGGAATTGTAAACCATTTTCTGTTTTGTAATAACGAAATAAACTATTCCTAAGTCATGTTCTTCTTCTTTTTTAACTCTAGCAATTAAAGTTATATTATGTAATCAACCTTCTCCACTTTCATGAGTCTGAATTTATTGGCCATATCTACTTCACATTGGCCATTCTGGAATTAATCTTCTCCGCATTCAGCTTGAAATAAAACTTTCAAGTTACAATCACTTACTCGGTGTTTTGCTTTATTATACAGTAGAATCAATCTTCTCCGCATATTGATTTGGTTTGGGTTTTTGATGTATGGTTGCATATGAATAATTCTCTGTCTGGTATACCTGAGACTTGTTCTCAGGATATCCATGTTAACATTTTGGTTGTTTCACCTTCAGTTTTATCTGTGAGCTTGGATTCCTTGATTCTCAGTTCAGTTGGAAATGTAGCCTACCTGGAATTTCTTATATAAAACATTTTTGAACTGGAAATGTAGCCTACTGCTTTGGCCTGGCCTGCTGCCACTTGCCCTACCTGCAGGCAATAGCCTCAAGCCTTAGCCCAACATCTGCAGCATCAGTGGCCTTAGCCAAGAAATCTCCAAGCTAGCTTTGTGACCATAGCCATATTGCTAATTGTAGGATCTCTGATTCCCAGACCACTATGCAGTTTAGATTTAGTAAAAGTCGACCAAGATCTGAAATGCATTTTTCTTGTAATATCAGAACCACCCCAGATAATATCTTTGTGACCTTTTTGGGAAGGATATAGGAAGACAGATAGTATGTCGGGAGGGACGACAGAGTTTATTTGATGAGAGTAGTCATGCCTGCATGGGAAGCATCTGCTGCCACTTGCCTACAGCAGGTCAAACTGGAAAGGGGGGATGAGTGCCCTGCTGCTAATGTAGCCTACTGCCACTTGCCCTACCCGCAGGCAATAGCCTCAGGCCTTATAAGCCAACATCTTTTTGATAGTTACATTATATATACAGAAGATGAATCTGACAGAAACTCCACACAACAGTTTCCCACAACATATGTTGAATTGTGATCTTATAAATGTGTGTTTTTAATCATGACTTATATCATTATATCACATTTATTAATCCTTGTTTTATCTTTTGTAGGGTACATGTGCTATGGACACAGGTCTTCATGTGAAGTTGTATGTTATGGTGTGGAATATGTGGATAGTTTTGATGTAAAGTGTACTAGCTATATTGGATACCGATCTATAGATTTTTGTGAAGATGTATATATATATGGCCTGAGAAATGTGGAATGATAGCTAAAGTGTACTCTATTTTGAGACAATGGAATGTACCCTATTTTGAGACAATGGAATGTGGTTCTATTTTGAGACAATAAAATGGAGATTAATGTTACATTTCAATATTTTGTTGTGAATATGGTTCAAATTAAGTGGTTGTTTTCGAATTGAATTGAGCAGGGTTTGGAATGTATAACATGCAGTATAGAGCGTTATAAATGTTATACAAATGACCAATCATAACGCTTTCAAAATGTCCTGACCCCAGCCATACTAAATTATTCATAACGTTTTTACATAACTATCTATAACGGTTTGAAAATAGAACGTAGTAGAAATTCATACTATTAATGACGTTTTCGGACGATTTATCTATAATGCTTTGAAAAACATTCATAACACCCGCTTTCATAACGCTTGGATGAAGAAAAAACCCGTCATGGTTCGTCATTAATGACGGTTTTTAGCCGTCATTAAAGCGTATTTCTGTTATAGTGCGACCAACGAGGAGTTCCAAGTCCTGGGGGATAAAGCGGAGGAGATGATGGCCGTCTTTAAGGAAGTGGCGAGTCATCATTATTATATGCAGAAGAGGGAAAAGGGCGGGTCACAGCCTCATGTGACTGCTTGGAGAGATTATGTCTTTAAACAAGACAAGGAAGATCCCTCTCGGTTTACAACTCCGCCAGCGCTTTCCAGTAGAGAGGTGCTCTCTGAAATGAGCAGGCTAAATGAGAAGGATCCCTCGAAAAATGAGGATCGGGTGTCGGATGAGCGTTCCTATAACTGCTTCTGGAATCTTACTCATCGGATGTCGTCCAAAGCAGTATTGGCTGCTTATCTGATGATTTGGCTCCGGGATTACGTCTTTTCAGGCGGGTCAGGCTCTGTGGAGAGAGTGACCCAAAATCTGATCCTGCCAGCTGTGAAGTTGGTTTTTGGTCGTCACCTGGCTCTACTCCCTGCAATGGTGTGTAACCTGCTGCAGGGTTTACGAGAATTTGTTGGAAATGTGGTTCACGAACGAGGTAGGAATGACAACTTTCCCCGTGCCGAACTGCCATTTTACTACTTGATGGGGTGGTTAATTTTGCACCATCCCAACGTGATGAGCCCGGTATTGGAAAAAGATCACAGAGCCGGAGATGCATTCCTCTGCCGTTTTCGCCAAAGGAGTTGGTTACATACCGGTGTTCCTGTTTGCAGGAAAGTTTTGTCTTATCTTCAGGGGTGGAAGATCGTCAAGGTCAGTCCTATCTTCAAAGATTTTGAGGCCGACCAAGATTTGGAAGACTCCGATAATTAAGAATGCGATCACTCTGCCGAAATGGGGATTTCGTTGGTTGCGGAGTATTCGGCCTTTCCACTTGGTCTACCGCAACCAAAATAAGTGTTATCTGGAGCCATACCTGCCAAGCCAGTTTGCTCGACAGTTTGGTTACACCCAGTTAATGTTACGGAACCCCAGTAGCAGTCTGGGGTTTGCTGGGAGTTTACTGGATGGAGCCCGGGGTTGGCAATATTACAATGCCGGGTGCACTGGTGTTCGTTTCAATACGCCAGTTCACAACCCTCGGCCGCAGATCCTGTATTCGGCCATTAAGCTGTATTGCACCATGAATACTGTGCCTCCCGATTATGATAGGAAGACCAGTTTTATCATTGGAACTCAGCTAGAGGCTACGAAGAACATATTGGTGGCGGCTCGGTCATATCGTCCACCAGAGTTGGCGGGATATCGGACTGCTGCTATAGCATCAATGGGAGGAGATCCCCCTGCTGGGAAGAGGCGGGCTGACGCAGAAGCCGGTTCGTCTGTACTAAAAAGGCCGAGAAAAACGACGACTCCAAAGGCTACAGGAGTGCCGCCTGTAACACCAATGGAATCAGTTCCTTTGAGGTAAAGACATTTTCCATAGTCTGGCTCCTTCTGTCATTTTTGTGACATATGCTTTCCTTTTGTAGGAACCGTTGAAGTAGAAGACCTGGGTTTCAAAACCGGGCGTCAGTAAACCGAAGGAGGTGGCAAGCTCTTCTGACGAGCGCATTCCTCCGATTGTAATGTCTCCCGTGGGGGAGAATCCTGACAATGTCGTTCCGGCGGAGATTTCAGTATCTCCAAATTATGTTGGAAGGGAAGCTGATGTTGAAGCAGTTTTCGAGATGGTGCAAGCCGCCGTGGGGGCCTTGGACGTTGAGGGTCCAGCAGACGCGGGGCTTCGAGATGAAGAAGTGGAGTGGAGTTCGTCGTCTTCAGATGACGTTCCTCTAGAGATGCGTGAGTTTGTTGCGGGGGCAACAGACGTGATTGAAACATAGGAGAGGGTTGATTCCCCTCCTTGTCATGATGAGGGGAGGTCGGCTGTAGCGTTGCCGAGCCCTACCCCAGGCTCAACTGTGGAGGCTGAGGTGGCTGTCGACCGGGAGGTAGCGACAGATTCTATTCCCGAAGAGGGATTTGATGAGGAGGGGGAGACTCGTCTGCCGAGCCCGACCCCAGAGGACGTGCCCCGCCAGGAAACGGGAGCTGATCCCGCTAGCTTGCCAGAGAAAGGCTCTGTGCTGGTTACAGGTCGTGCCTTGGTGGTGGAGGAGGCGACTCCGGATGTTGATAATCCGCTTGAGACAAAAAAGGGCAAGGGCTTGCTGGTGCGGAGCCCTCTGTTGCTTCTTCGACTTGGGGGACGATATCGACACCCCACCCAACTTCTTCTGCTCTCTTGGCATCTCGAGCTAGTAGCAGAATTCAAGTCCCTGATGCGGGAGGGTCTGCTGAGATCGATATTCCAGCCTCACTGATCGAGGTCGGCGGGTCCTCTTCAGGTCCGCCATTGTCACTTCCCGTTCCCAGAATACGTATTCTAAATACATATACTGCTGGAATGTATTTATTTAATATTTATCATGTATTGTTCTGTACTTAAATTCTTTTAATTTTTTGCTAATTATTTTTCTGTATTTTACTTTCTGCATTTTACCTTCTGCTTTGCTTATTGGGTTCGGCCCGAGTTGGTTTAATTTCCGGCCTTGATGGTTCAACATGAACCCAACTCTCCACCTACCACCACCCCCATTTAAAACCCCAAAACCTTTCTCTCTCTTCATTACTTCTTCTCATTACTCTTCTTCTTCCTCATAACTCCCCACCAACCTAGGAGGGCTAGGCAAGTGCCAACTTGCTTCTTGATGGATTCCCATTTTTGTTGTTCCATTGTCTTCCTCTCAAGATTTTTAGACACTTTAGTACTTAGCATTTTCTATTCCCATGGCTCATTTCATGTAGATCTAAGTTTAATACATTTTCGGAATTTTTAGGTTTTGATCTAGTAACTTTGTTATTTTTTAAGTTTTGATGGTTCCATGTTGTAGGAAATTTGATTCTACCCAATTTTGACTATTGGAAGTCCTGATTTCGACTTATTTTGAGTGATTTATGGTCTTTTTGGTTTATGAGTTTTTATGGCCATTAGAGGCTGATTGGAGAAGATGAGCAGTGCATGCAGTTTCTGGCGCATGCAGTTTTCTGGCGCATGCAGTTTTCTGGCGCATATAATTTTCTGGCGCATGCAGTTTCTGGCGCATGCAGTTTTCTAGCGCATGCAGTTTCTGGCGCATGCTGTTTTCTGGCGCATGCAGTTTCTGGCGCATGCAGTTTTCTGGCGCATACAGTTTCTGATGCATGCAGTTTTCTGGCGCATGCAGTTTCTGGCGCATGCAGTTTTTTGGCGCATGCAGTTTCTGACGCATGCTGTTTTCTGGCGCATGCAGTTTTTGGCGCATGCTGTTTTCTGGCGCATGCAGTTTCTGGCGCATGCTGTTTTCTGGCGCATGCAGTTTCTGGCGCATGCTGTTTTCTGGCGCATGCAGTTTCTGGCGCATGCAGTTTTCTGGCACATGCAGTTTCTGGCGCATGTTGTTTTCTGGCGCATGCTGTTTCTGGCGCATGCAGTTTTCTGGCGCATGCAATTTCTGGCGCATGCTGTTTTCTGGCGCATGCAGTTTCTGGCGCATGCTGTTTCCTGGCACATGCTGCATGAACTTCTATAATTTCTCGGGCCTTTGGACTAATTCTTGTCCCGAATTAACATTGGTTGATATTGATTGTGACCTTGACTAATAATTGATCATGCGTTCCTAGTTGGAACTAAGAGACTGGCTAGTCGTCTTATTGAATTGAATGAATGAGACACGTTCATATTAATCATGAACTATTATAATCGATTGGCCGATCCCGAATATTGACATACATGCACATATGTAGGCTTCAATTTATTTATTTATTTTCTACAAAAAGCAGCATGTGTACTTTATGGTCAAGGCATGATTATTCCGTGGCTAGTTTTGATTGTTGTATTACGCTATGTAAGACCTACAACCTAACCGCACGGGTACCGTTGTAGAGATGTGCATATCGTACCCCGTACGAAAGTACTCATTCTGAATGACCATGATCCACGGCATGGGATTTCACTCAACATAGAGGCTATTAAGTTAAATAAAATAATGATTGCATGGAGAGAACGGATTCCCGAGTTCTTACATGGCAGCCCTCTTTGGGACTATTAAGTGCCCGACAGGCCGGCTGGTTCCCACAGATACTACAAATTTGCCACACGGGCAGGGAGTGGTATCTGCTTATATTTTTTATTGTACATTGTATATTAACGACGGACGTCCCGCTGGGACTCGTCTAAATACATGATTGGCGCAATTGATTGATTGGATAAACTAGCCTTGTTTGCGCATAGTAAGAACTGAGGAATCCTTTATCGCATAATTCCAAGATAACTTGGAACCCACAATAGCAAGCCGTAGTAGTTGCATGGCCGTTTAAATTGATTTGGTTGTGTACTGTACCTACTCTGTTGACTAACTGAGATGATCAGAGTGTTGCGACATGACGGACCAACTTCTGTCCTTGTTTGGTTGGGAGGTTGGTTCGAAGTGTCGTGACGTTGTGTGAATCCCAGTAGCAAGCAGAGATATATTATTATATTCTCTTATTTACTAGTTTAAATTTCTCATATCGTGCTTCCTTGCGGTACTTGCTATTAGAGGTCTAACCTCTCTGGTTTTGAATGGCCAGATTTAGAGCCGGTTCCCGAGGACTCAGCTTACTTCCACCTCCAAGATGGTCAATACTAGAGGGATGATCGCAGGAGGACTCGAGTGGGTTCCTTACTTCCCCGCTCGTTTTGTTACTTACTTTATATTTTGCCGTTTGGCACCGACATGTTAGTCGGATTGTCTTGTACTTACTTTTACATAATTGTAATTAAGTCAGACTGCAGCTGATAACAATTGTGTATACCTTACTTCGTCATCTGGCTATGTTTTGTAAAGCCAGATATCAAGAATATTTTGACTGAGCATTTGGGATGCCTTACAGCTTTATCTTACATGTTCTCTATTTTCTGTTTCGTGTTTGAATGATTGAGACAATAGATGTAAAGTGACCATAGTATGACTTTCATGTAGTATGTACCCCCTCGTCTTATTAGACAGCATTGATCGTATTATACGGTATTCCTCTACCCGTAATACGTAGTTGGCTGAGTCATTCCCCTGCTCTCCAGTATTCTGGTTCTGGGGCGTGACAAGGTTTTAGTGGTGGCCCATGCAGGTCTGATTTCAGACTTGTGGGGTGTTTTGATTTATAGGATGTCTCAATCACACATGTTCCCCCTTGATCTCATGATTCGTTGTTCTCAACTCTAGCTTGACATTCTAGTATCCTTTGACTTCATTGATTTTTCCTGTTCGGTCATTTGATTATTCTTTTGTCCCTTTTTAGGGGCACTTCGTCCGCATCTGTCAGAACTGGACAGCAACAAGGGCAACATGGACAACATGGACAACCTGACCAGGTTGGTCAGTAACAAGGGTCAGAACTACTTCAAGAGACTATCCAAGAAGAAGTGATAGTGGGAGCAGCAGCTGGATCGCAGTATCCGGAGGTTCCACCACCACCAACAGTTCCACCTACCCCAGTGGAAGTGTACACACCGACCCTTCTGGAGATCATGAGAGGGATGATGGCTACTCAGCAACACCAGATGTTAGCCCAGCAGCGCATGCACGCTCAGTTGCAGGAGCAGAACGTACTACTCAACCAAGGGTTACAGACAGCTTTGGAAAGAGGGGCAAGGCCAGATTCAGGAGCATCAACCAGATTTTGCAAGTTCAACCCCCGCCGTTTCGAGGGCACGGAAGATGCCATCTCAGCAGATACGTGGCTTAAGGATATTGAGGCTATTCTGACGGCAACTAAGGTATCGGCGGAAGAACGTGTGGATCAAGTGAAGTTATTACTTCAAGATCTCGCACGTGATTGGTGGGAATCAGAAGAAGTAGGTATCAGACGTCCTGTTGCTTGGGACGATTTTACTGCAAGGTTCAAGACGAAGTACTATGGAGTTGTGGTGCAGTTTGAGCTACAACAGAAGTTTATCAACCTCAAGCATGCCGACAAGACGGTAGATGCTTATGCAGCGGAGTTCTGCAGATTGAGTAGGTTTGCCCCAGAGATGGTAGCAACGGAGAGCCAGAGGGCTATGAGGTTCCAGCAAGGGTTTCATCTTGAGTGCTTGCAATTGATAGAGGGGCACAATTATCAGACTTTTGACGAAGTATTGACGGCAACCCGAAGACATGAGATCACCATTCAGAGGATCACGGCAAGGACTGGAGGTCAGAAGAGACCCCACAGTCAGATTGAAGGAGGAGGAGGAGGAGCGCCCTGAACAACAGCACCATCCCCTGGCATTCGCATTCACGATACGGCAATACGAGGGCCAGTACCACCACCAAGGCAGCAGCAACAGCAACAGAGGAAGAACCAGCAACCCCCAGCGGGCTGCACTTATTGTAGGAAGTTAGGGCACACTAGAGATGTGTGTCGGACATTGAACGGACAGTATTTGATATGTGAAAATCCAGATCATCGGGTTACCACCTGTCCCATGAATTCGAGGTCAGGAGGACCAGTGCAACAATTTTCTGCTCTGCCAGCACCAGGGGCAGGACAGTATCGAGGACCAGCGGTAGCAGTGAGACCGTTGGCACAGCGCCCGTTCATGACACAAGCTCAGATGTTTCGGCAGCAGGGACCGTCGATACAGCAACACCAGCATAGACCACCCCAGCATCATCAAGGCAGGGTCAGCAGCAGCACCAGGCTAGGCCGCAACATGAGAACCAACAAGGAGGTCGAGGGCAGGCATTCACTCTGTCCTTGGAGGAGGCATTAGCATCGGGAGATGTTGTGGCAGGTAACATTCTCGTCGCCCCATATCCCGTAGTAGCATTGTTTGATTCGGGAGCATCACACTCATTTATATCTGCACAATTTGTGACACGGCTAGGAATGGAATTAGAGGCATTGCCAGGGAGGTTAAATATACTCACTGGTAATGGGCTCGTAGGAGTTAGTAGAGTTATTCTAGCATATAGCGTTGTAGTTTGCGGGCATTCCTTACCCGTCCGGTTGATAGAATTTTCTGTTGGAAATTTCGACGTTATCTTAGGCATGGACTGGCTGAAAAACAGTCATGCGACAATAGATTATCGTAGAGGGAGTGTATCTTTTGATATTTCAGGCATGAAGCGGTTCACCTTAGTCAGATCAGTGGCAACTCAACAAGAGCAGGGAGTAGTGACGGCAATGGAAGAAGTTCAAGTTCCGAAGGTAGTTGAAGAGTTTCTGGACGTATTTCTCGAAGAACTTCCAAGTCTACCACCGGTTAGGGATATTGAGTTCAGCATAGAATTGGTACCTGGAACTAAACCGATATCAGATCGAGTTTACAGAATGGCGGATTCAGAACAGGCCAAGGTATATCAGCACATAGAGGAACTGAAGGAGAAGAAGTTCATCCGAGCTAGCATATCACCATGGGCAGCACCAGTGGTACTTATGGGGAAGAAGGATGGGTCATCGAGATTATGCATCGATTACAGGAAGCTTAACGTGGCAACAGTAAAGAACAAGTACCCACTACCCAGGATCGACGACTTGTTTGATCAGTTGAGCAAACCTAAAGTTTTCTCCAAGATAGATCTTCGTTCAGGGTATCACCAAGTAAGGGTTCGGAAGGAGGATATTCCCAAGACAGCATTCAAGTCGAAGTATGGGCATTATGAATTCTTGGTAATGCCGTTTGGTTCGACCAATGCTCCAGCAATATTTATGGATTTGATGAACCGCATCTTTATGCCGTACTTAGATCAATTTGTCGTTGTGTTTCTTGACGACATTCTCGTATACTCTGCTAGTAAAAAGGAGCATGAAGACCACCTCAGAAAAGTGTTACAGGTTCTGAGAGAGAACCAGTTGTATGCCAAGCTTAGCAAGTGTGAGTTTTGGTCGGACCACATTTCATTTTTGGGGCATATCGTATCAGGAGCTGGAGTAGCAGTGGATCCGAAGAAGGTAGAAGCAGTAGAGAGTTGGCCAGTACCCAAGACCGTAGCAGATGTACGGAGTTTCTTGGGATTGGCAGGATATTACAGGAGATTTGTATCAGATTTTGCAAGACTTTCATCACCCATGACCTGTTTGACACGAAAGGATGTACCTATTCTTACATTGCCAGTTGGACCCGGAGGTTTTACTGTATATTATGATACGTCAGGTAAAGGACTTGGATGTGTCCTTATGCAGCATAGAAAGGTGATAACATATGCATCTAGGCAACTTCGAGACCACGAGAAGAATTACCCAACTCATGACTTGGAGTTGGCGGCAGTAGTATTTGCTTTGAAGCTATGGAGGCATTACTTATATGGTGATCGAGTGGACATGTACACAGACCACAAAAGTCTGAAGTACATCTTTACTCAGAAGGAGCTAAACATGAGACAGAGAATATGGTTAGAGCTGATCAAGGATTATGACGTAGAGCTTCAGTATCATCCAGGCAAGGCTAATGTGGTAGCAGACGCTCTCAGCAGGAGAGGCGGCGCATTTATGTTGACAACACAAAAGCATATCTTAGAAGACCTGCAGGAAATGGGCATCGAAGTTATACTTCCTAGTGATGTAGGAATTCTGATAAGTCTACAAGTTCAATCCAACTTGGTAGACAGGATCAAGGCAGCTCATGCACAGGACCCAAGGATTCAGAAGCTTAGGGCGGAATATGAGTCAGGACTCAGAAAGGAGATGCAAATTCATGAAGATGGTACACTTAGGTTTGGGTCACGTCTATGTGTTTCCAGTGGAGATATCAGACAGGAGGTTATGGCAGAAGCTCACAGTTTTCAGTATTCTATACACCCTGGAGGGACCAAGATGTACCAAGATATCAAGCAGCACTTCTGATGGAATGGGATGAAGATGGAGATAGCTAGATTTGTTTCCCGTTGCCTGGTATGTCAACAAGTGAAGGCAGAGCAGCAGAGGCCAGTTGGGTTATTGCAACCGCTTCCTATTCCGAAATGGAAATGGGAACATATTACAATGGACTTTGTGACCGGTTTACCGAGATCACCAAGTGGTAAAGATGCCATTTGGGTGATAGTAGATCGGCTTACGAAGGTGGCACACTTTCTTCCTTTCAGAGTAGGGCGATCTACAGAAAAGTTGGCAGAGTTGTATATGCAATAGATAGTCAGGCAGCATGGAGTCCCTGTCAGTATTGTGTCAGACAGAGATACCCATTTTATATCACATTTCTGGAAGAGCTTACATCATAGCCTGGGTACCAAGTTAAGATTTAGCACGGCTTACCATCCCCAGACAGACGGGCAATCAGAAAGAACAATTCAGACTTTGGAGGATATGTTGTGAGCTTGCACTCTAGATTTTAGAGGATCTTGGGAGAGCCACCTGCACTTAGTCGAATTTTCATACAACAACAGTTATCAAGCCAATATCCAGATGGCGTCATTTGAAGCATTATATGGTAAGAAGTGTAGGTCGCCACTGGCATGGGATGATATTGGGGAGAGGAAGATGTTAGGCCCGGAAATGATTGTCCAGACAGTTGAAGTGGTCAAAGGAATTCGAGAGCGACTTCGAGTTGCGCAGGATCGACATCGTCATTGGGCGGACCAGCATCGTAGGCCGCTAGAGTTTTCTGTTGGGGACCACGTGTTCTTGCGGATCTCACCTACACTTGTTCTTGCGGATCTCACCTACCTGGAATACGTATTTCAATAGTTAACCGATAAATTGTATTTATCTTGTATTTATACTATATTTATTATACAGTATTTCTTCATGTATTTCCCAAAATATTCGACAAAATATTATTTCGTAATTTATTTTCTGCATTTGGGCCTACAGTTTTGGCTCATTTGGGTAACCTATTTTTGGTTCACCAATGGTTCATCATGAACCCTTTGGTTCATCATGAACCCTTGGGTTCAAGATCTTTATATATAACTCATCTCATTCTCTCTCCTCTCATTATTTTCCTCTCATTTATTTCCTCCACCAACCAAGGCAAGTACCAACTTGCTCAAGAGAAGGATCCATAAATTTTTGTCAATGTTTCTAACAAAATTACTTGTCAAAATATGTTCTTCTCCTCAACCTATACTAGTTTAGAACTTGAAAATTTTTATTTTGAAGCTTTGATTTTTGTAGATCTAAGTTTTAATCATTTTCGGATTTCTTTGGTTTGATCTATTTTTGTTGGGGTTTTGTGGGTTTTGATGCTTCCATGTGGAAGAGAATTCAATTTTACTCAAGTTAGAACTTTGAAAACCTAGATTTGGTTTTGATTTGGTCAAGTTATGAGAATTGGAACTGCGCTGGTGCTCCTTAGGTTGAACTGGAGGAAAAGACCCTTCAGCCTGCGCTCTTTAGCATAAGGTTGAACTGCGCAGATCGTCTCTTGACGAATTGCACAACCCCTCGGCCAGCGCATTGCGCTGAGCTGAACTGCGCTGGTGCTCCTTAGCTCCAGTGCCATCCGACCCTGCACAGTCTGACCCTGCGCAGTCTGACCCTGCGCAGCCTGACCCTGCGCAGTCTAACCCTGCACAGTCTGACCCTGCGTAGCCTGACCCTGCGCAGTCTAACCCTGCGCAGTCTGATCCTGCGCAGTCTGACCCTGTGCAGTCTAACCCTGCGCAGTCTAACCCTGTGCAACCTGACCCTGCGCGATCTGATCCTGCGCAATCCATCCCATGCGCATCCTGACCATGCGCATTCTGACCTGGGCTCTCTTTATATTTTATATTTTCTTATATTATATATATATAGGTGAATGTTTGTGTGTGCTATATATCCTTACGCCTTTTGTCCTGAACATGATATGAGCACTAATGTGACCTCGGTGAACAAAGTATTCCCACCTGATACATGTACTTGAATGTCCCAGTTCTTGTTCATGCTCGACAAATGACTCGTAAATCCACGTGGCGTATTTGCAATGATGCATTACACTAAGGAGGGTAGAACATGTTGACATACTGATTGACATGGATCCTCTTTGGGGTACTCGTACTAAAGTACGACTTTAGGAGGATGATTGACATGGATCCCAATTACGTGGGTATGTCCCGAATCCGAGTCATGTCCTCGATCATTCTGAGTTAGTCGTTGGTACCGACCTAACTTACGAGGAACGACCCGTGTCCATTTTGGACCGACGAGAGAAGGTACTCAAGAATCGGACGATAAGCCTTGTCCGTGTTTCTTGGAACCATCACTCTTCAGGAGAGTCAACCTGGGAGCGCGAGGACGAGATCAGATCTCGGTATCCGCATTTGTTTGACTAATCAGGTATACTTTTTTTATGCCTTATTGACACGATTCTATGCTTATCTGCACTTGCTTGTTTTGCACTTGGTGATGTATAATAATAACTGCTATGATAGTTAACTTGTATGTGATTATGCCTTGCTTGTCCTGATTTCACTATCCTGTCTTGGCTGGAATTCCGAGGACAGAATTTTTCTAAGAAAGGTAGAGATGTCACTCCCCGATCCTGGAATACGTATTTCAATAGTAAACCGATAAATTGTATTTACCTTGTATTTATACTATATTTATTATGCAGTATTTCTTCATATATTTTCCAAAATATTCGACAAAATATTATTTCATAATTTATTTTCTGTATTTGGGCCTACAGTTTTGGCTCATTTGGGTAACCTATTTTTGGTTCACCAATGGTTCATCATGAACCCTTGGGTTCAAGATCTTTATATATAACTCATCTCATTCTCTCTCCTCTCATTATTTTCCTCTCATTTATTTCCTCCGCCAACCAAGGCAAGTACCAACTTGCTCAAGAGAAGGATCCATAAATTTTTGTTAATGTTTCTTACAAAATTACTTGTCAAAATATGTTCTTCTCCTCAACCTATACTAGTTTAGAACTTGGAAATTTTCATTTTGAAGCTTTGATTTTTGTAGATCTAAGTTTTAATCATTTTCGGATTTCCTTGGTTTGATCTATTTTCGTTGGGGTTTTGTGGGTTTTGATGCTTCCATGTGGAAGAGAATTCAATTTTACTCAAGTTAGAACTTTGAAAACCTAGATTTGGTTTTGATTTGGTCAAGTTATGAGAATTGGAAGTTTTTGGTGTTCTTGAGGATGCTCCCGGCCTGGAGGAGAAGACCCTTCAGCCTGCGCTCTTTAGCGCAAGGTTGAACTGCGCAGCTCGTCTCTTGACGAATTGCGCAACCCCTCGGCCAGCACATTGCGCTGAGCTGAACTGCGCTGGCGCTCCTTAGCTCCAGCGCCATCCGACCCTACGCAGTCTGACCCTGCGCAGCCTGACCCTGCACAGCCTGACCCTGCGCAGTCTAACCCTGCGCAGTCTGACCCTGCGCAGTCTGACCCTGTGCAGTCTAACCCTGCGCAGTCTAACCCTGTGCAACCTGACCCTGCGCGATCTGATCCTGCGCAATCCATCCTCTGCGCATCCTGACCATGCGCATTCTGACCTGGGCTCTCTTTATATTTTATATTTTCTTATATTATAGTGCTTATATATATATATATATATATATATATATATATATATATATATATATATATATATAGGTGAATGTTTGTGTGTGCTATATATATATATGATAGACCCTTCAGTCTCGACGCGCCGGCTGGTCTCCACGGATACTGTGTCATCTGTAACGAGTGGATGACTGTATCCGATTAATTCCTGCTATATATTATATGTTTTGGCAAGGTGGCCTTACGAGGGACCTGTGCTCAATCATACCTGTCTACGCGAACCCCTGGGTTGGCTAGCCTTGCTGGAAAGATACGATCTGAGGATTTCTAAATAACATGATGCGAGGAATACCTCGTCCCACTAGAAACTCGTAGACTTGATTGGCCGTGGAAAATGACTTGCGTGTATCCTATTATCTTCCGTGAATAACCGAGGGAAGCGGACTGTCATGGCACGTGATCCAACCCATGTTCTTGTTTGATTGTTGGGTTAGTTATCGTACTATGACAGGCTGTGGACCGAAGTTATGAACGGAAGACTTATTCTGGTTGTGAAGTGCTACTTCTGTGAATGACTGAGGAACATGGTCTATCATGGTACATGATCCAACCCATGTTCTTGTTTGATTGTTGGGTTGGTTATTGTGCTGCGATAGGCTATCGACCGAAGTCACGATCAGGAGATTTTATTATTTATACCTTTTAACTTATGCGGAAGTTATAGAGTACGACACGTCCCGACTCCATGCGGCACCTTTTGTCCTTGTTTGGTTGTAAGGGTGCCATATGGGTTCGAAGATGTAGCGCTATCCTATAATAGTAGCATAAGTATTACTATTATTAATCATTCTATTAACTGGGTTTTTAATCTTAACTCTTGTGCCCCTTTGGCGGTACTTGCTATTCGGGGCTGACCCCGCTGGTTTTGTTTGGCCAGATCTCGTAGCAGAGCCCGAGGACACGATCTTCCTTCCTGACATCCATGGTGCATACTAGGAGCATGGCGGTTCGGGGACTCGAGTGGGTTTCTTCTCCACCACTCATGCCTTTACTTTGTGCGGCGTTTAGCCACCGGCACCTATTAGCCGGATTACTTGATATTTTGTGTCAGTAAAATATTGAAAATA
Source organism: Iris pallida (assembly GCA_029216955.1). Classification (NCBI taxonomy): domain Eukaryota; kingdom Viridiplantae; phylum Streptophyta; class Magnoliopsida; order Asparagales; family Iridaceae; genus Iris; species Iris pallida. Next base: position 3,585,064 of record JANAVB010016191.1, on the reverse strand, counting down.
AACAGACTGCAGCTGTATATAATTTTGTACTCCTGACTCTCTGAGATAGCTAAATTATAAAGCTAGTCTCTCATGATCATTTTGATGAAGCGTCGGGGACGCCTTACTGCTTTATCTTTAATGTTCATTTAAATTGCTGGTGTGATTTGATTGATTGAGACATAGAACTCTGTGGGACCATAGGAGACTTGATTGTAGCATGTACCCCCTAGTCTCTTGACAGCCACGATCGTCGTATGACGTTATGTACCTCATATGGAGTAACTGGCCTAGTCCGTCTCCGTATTTCGGTACTGGGGCATGACAAGGTTTTAGTGGTGGCCCATGCAGGTCTATTTTTCAGACTTGTGGGGTATTGCGAATTATTAGGAGTCTCAATCAAAACTTGTTCCCCTTGAAATTCTGTTTCGAATTCTCTGTCCTTGCCTTGATCTCTAACCTGACTTGTATCCTCGAAATCTTCCTCGTCCGGACTTGATGATCTTATATCTTTCTCTATAGGGGTGCTTCATTCTCAGTAGCAGGTGAGGCCCATGAGGAAGAGCAGCGAGAGCATGGCTCGACTGGGCACCAGCAGGGGAGAGAACCTTTCCCACGGCAGACACGAGCAGAAATGGAACCAGAGGCAGTGCAGCCGCAGGTTATTGAAACTCCTGCAGCACCAGCAGCGACGACAGCACCAGATGCCGTAGCACTCCTGGAGATCATTCGGGGGATTCTTGTCACTCACCAACAGCAACAGACTCAGCAGCAGGAGCAGAACGTGTTGCTGAACCAAGGGATTCAGTTAGCTCTTGAGAGGAGTGCCAGGGTTGACTCGGAAGCATCAGGAAGGTTCCGTCGCTTGAACCCGAGGTATTTTGACGGCACGGAGGAGGCCATCACTACGGATGCATGGATTCAAGACATCGAAGCCATTCTTGTGGCAGCCAAGTTCCAGATGATAAGAAGGTTGATCAGGTCAAATTGGTACTTCAGGATCTTGCCCGCGACTGGTGGGCATCAGAAGAAGTTGGTATAAGATGCCCTGTTCGTTGGACCACCTTCAGTGAAAGATTTAAGGCCAAGTATTTTGGCGTAGTAGCTCGATATGAGCTCCAGCAGAAGTTTATTAGTCTCAAGCAAGCAGGCAAGACCGTAGATGGGTATGCAGCAGAGTTCTGCCGATTGTGCCGTTTCGCACCAGCAATGGTGGCAACGGAGCCAGAGAAAGCTATGAGGTTCCAGCAAGGACTTCATTTGGAACTATTACAGCTTGTGGAGGGACACGACTACCAGACGTTTGACGCTGTTTTGACGGCCGCTCGGAGGCACGAGCTTACCCAGCAGAGGTTGGCATCGAGGACAGGAGGTCAGAAGAGGTCCCATTACCAGGTTGGAGGAGGAGGGATGCAGCGAACATCGGCACCAGCACCCGGTGTACGTATTCATGATGCAGGAGCACCGCGGAGGACGGCCGTGTCAGCTAATACAGCGCCAGTTCGGCATCAGCAGCCGAGGAACCAACAGCAGCGTCAGGGAGCACCCCAGGGCTGTATATTCTGTGGGAAGGCAGGGCACACGAGGGAGGTGTGCCGGTCAGCGAATGGCTTATGCTTGAGGTGTGGTAGTTCAGACCACCGTATCTCCACTTGTCCTGTGATGCAGAGGCCAGGAGGGCCAGCTCAGCAGTTTCCAGCATTACCAGCTCCGGTAGCAACCCCGAGTGGAGGGCCAGTGTTAGCAGTAAGGCCCCTAGCCCAGCGTCTACCAACGCAGGCTCAGATGTTCCGCCAAGCACAGGAAGCCAAAGGCCCTCAGAGGCAGCAACAGCATGGTCGAGGAAGGCCGCAACAAGGGGCTCCGCGGGGCCAGGCTCTCACATTATCCTTGGGAGAGGCTCTAGCGTCTAGTGACATTGTGACAGGTAAAATTCTCGTCACCTCATTTCCCGCTGTAGCATTTTTTGAGTCAGGCGCTACTCATTCATTCATCTCTGCACAATATGCTACACGGATCGGATTAGAGTTTGAGGCATTGCCGGAGAGGATGGATATACTCACCGGCAATGGGCTCGTAGAAGTTAGCAGAGTGCGCTTTTCATGTCCGGTAGAGGTGTGTGGGCATTTACTGTCCGTATTATTGATTGAATTCCCTATGGGGAATTTTGATGTTGTTCTTGGCATGGACTGGTTGAGAGACAGTCATGCGACAATTGATTGTAGAGGAGGTAGGGTCATATTCAGTGTTCCTGGGATGGAACAGTTCATCTTTACTCGAACCTTGAAGAATCAGGCCGGAGGCGTCATCTCAGCAGCAGTGTCAGAGCCAGGACAGATTCCGAGAGTTGTCGAAGATTTTCTCGACGTCTTCCCTGATGAGCTCCCAGGGATACCCCCAGTCAGAGAGGTAGAATTTAGCATTGAGTTGAACCCTGGAACGAGGCCTATTGCAGACAGAGTTTACAGAATGTCGCCGTCAGAACAGGATAAGTTGTATCAGCATGAAGAAGAGTTGAAGTCTAAGGGATTCATCCGAGACAGCAAATCGCCCTGGGCCGCGCCAGTGATTCTAGTTCCCAAGAAGGATGGGTCGACGAGGATGTACATCGACTACCGCAAGCTGAATACAGTAACAGTGAAGAATAAGTACCCACTACCAAGGATTGATAACCTGTTTGACCAGTTGAGCAAGGCCAGCGTCTTTTTCAAGATCGATCTTCGGTCGGGATACTATCAAGTAAGAGTCCGGGAGCAAGACATACCGAAGACAGCATTCAGATCTAGATATGGGAATTATGAGTTTTTAGTAATGCCCTTTGGACTAACCAACGCCCCCGCAGTATTCATGGATTTAATGAACCACATCTTTCTGCCGTATTTGGATAAATTTGTGGTGGTGTTCATAGATGACATTCTTGTCTATTCCAGCAGTGAAGAGGAGCATGAAAAACATCTTAGGACTATCTTACAGACATTGAGGGAGCATCAACTTTATACGAAGCTCGACAAGTGTGAATTCTGGTTAGACCACATTTCGTTCCTGGGACATGTAATTTCTGGAGCAGGAGTGTCAGTGGATCCGAAGAAGATTGAGGCCGTAGAGCATTGGCCGGTCCCTAGAACGGTTACAGAAGTGCGAAGTTTCTTAGGATTAGCTGGTTACTACAGAAGGTTCGTGGCGGACTTTGTCAGGAACTCTGTGCCCTTAACGCGTTTGATGCACAAGGACGTAGAGTTTGTTTGGTCAGCTAGCTGTCAGGCATCATTTGAAGAATTGAAGAAGAGATTGATCTCAGCCCCGATCTTGACGCTTCCAGTAGGAGCGGGAGGCTTTACAGTATATTGTGATACATCAGGGAAGGGTCTTGGATGTGTATTGATGTAGCACGGAAAGGTGATAGCATATGCGTCTCGGCAGCTTTGAGACCATGAGAAGAATTACCCGACTCACGATTTGAAGTTAGCAGCTGTGGTGTTTTCATTCAAGTTGTGGAGGCATTATTTATACGGGGATCGGGTAGAGATCTATACTGATCATAAGAGTTTGAAATACGTGTTCACGAAGCGAGATTTGAACATGAGGCAAAGAAGATGGTTAGAACTGCTGAAGGATTTTGATTTAGATCTTCAGTATCATCCAGGCAAGGCGAATATAGTTGCAGATGCACTGAGTAGGAGAGGCAGTGCCTTTATCATGACCTCGCAGAAGCATATTCTAGAAGATCTTCAGAGTATGGGAATCGAAGTAGTTTTGCCAAGGGATATAGGAAGAATGACCAGTATGCAGATTCAGTCAACCTTAGTAGAGAGGATAAGGGCAGCACAAGCAGGAGATCCACAGATTCAGAAATTACGGTCGGAGTGTGAATCTGGCCGTAGGAAGGAGTTAGTGATTCATGAAGATGGTACGCTCAGGTTTGGAAACAGACTCTGTGTACCGAGTGGAGACCTTCGGCAAGAAGTTATGTCCGAAGCTCATAGTTCTATTTACTCCATTCATCCAGGAGGAACGAAGATGTATCGAGATATCAGGCAGTACTTTTGGTGGAATGGCATGAAAAGAGAGATAACAAGATTTGTATCCAAGTGTCTGGTATGTCAGCAGGTGAAGGCCGAGCAGCAGAGACCATCAGGGTTGCTACAGCCGCTTCCTATCCCAGAATGGAAATGGGAGCACATTACGATAGATTTTGTGACCGGTTTACCTAGATCCCCGGCTGACAAGAATGCAGTCTGGGTAATAGTAGATCGACTCAAGAAGGTCGCTCATTTTCTTTCCTTCCGAGTTGGACAGACTACTGAGCAGTTAGTAGAAATGTACATGAAGCAGATAGTAAGGCAGCACGGTATTCCAGTTAGTATAGTATCAGATCGGGATACGCGGTTTACTTCCCATTTTTTGTGGAGCTTACACCAAAGTTTGGGAACCAAGTTAAGATTCAGTACTGCTTATCATCCGCAAACTGACGGGCAATCAGAAAGAACCATTCAGACGTTAGAAGATATGCTGCGAGCGTGTACCTTAGATTTTGGCGGATCTTGGGAGGATCACCTTCATCTAGTGGAGTTCTCCTATAACAATAGCTATCAGGCTAGCATTCAGATGGCCCCGTTCGAAGCATTGTACGGAAGAAAGTGCAGGTCCCCTTTGGCATGGGACGACGTCGGAGAACGAAAGTTGTTGGGGCCAGAGATGATCACGCAGACTGTGGAGATAGTTAAGTTGGTCAGAGAGCGCCTTCGAGTTACACAGGATCGACATCGTCATTGGGCAGATCAGCATCGTAGGCCTCTAGAGTTCAGAGTTGGCGGTCAAGTGTTTCTGCGGATTTCGCCTACTCGGGATATCATCAGATTTGGAACCCGAGGAAAGCTTAGTCCAAGATACGTTGGTCCTTTTGAGATTCTCGCTCGGGTAGGCGATGTAGCTTATCGACTTGCCCTTCCGCCTTCGTTAACTGGCATATATGATGTGTTTCATGTGTCCCAATTACGTGGGTATGTCCCGGATCCGGGTCATGTCCTCGATCATTCTGAGTTAGTCGTTGGTACCGACCTAACTTACGAGGAACGACCCGTGTCCATTTTGGACCGACGAGAGAAGGTACTCAAGAATCGGACGATAAGCCTTGTCCGTGTTTCTTGGAACCATCACTCTTCGGGAGAGTCAACCTGGGAGCGCGAGGACAAGATCAGATCTCGGTATCCGTATTTGTTTGACTAATGAGGTATACTTTTTTTATGCCTTATTGACACGATTCTATGCTTATCTGCACCTGCTTGTTTTGCACTTGGTGATGTATAATAATAACTGCTATGATAGTTAACTTGTTTGTGATTGTGCCTTGCTTGTCCTGATTTCACTATCCTGTCTTGGCTGGAATTCCGAGGACAAAATTTTTCTAAGAAGGGTAGAGATGTCACTCTCCGATCCTGGAATACGTATTTCAATAGTAAACCGATAAATTGTATTTACCTTATATTTATACTATATTTATTATGCAGTATTTCTTCATGCATTTCCCAAAATATTCGACAAAATATTATTTCGTAATTTATTTTCTGCATTTGGGCCTACAGTTTTGGCTCATTTGGGTAACCTATTTTTGGTTCACCAATGGTTCATCATGAACCCTTGGGTTCAAGATCTTTATATATAACTCATCTCATTCTCTCTTCTCTCATTATTTTCCTCTCATTTATTTCCTCCACCAACCAAGGCAAGTACCAACTTGCTCAAGAGAAGGATCCATAAATTTTTGTCAATGTTTCTTACAAAATTACTTGTCAAAATATGTTCTTCTCCTCAACCTATACTAGTTTAGAACTTGGAAATTTTCATTTTGAAGCTTTAATTTTTGTAGATCTAAGTTTTAATCATTTTTAGATTTCCTTGGTTTGATCTATTTTTGTTGGGGTTTTGTGGGTTTTGATGCTTCTATGTGGAAGAGAATTCAATTTTACTCAAGTTAGAACTTTGAAAACCTAGATTTGGTTTTGATTTGGTCAAGTTATGAGAATTGGAAGTTTTTGGTGTTCTTGAGGATGCTCTCGGCCTGGAGGAGAAGACCCTTCAGCCTGCGCTCTTTAGCGCAAGGTTTAACTGTGCAGCTCGTCTCTTGACGAATTACGCAACCCCTCGGCCAGCGCATTACGCTGGGCTGAACTGCGCTGGCGCTCCTTAGCTCCAGCGCCATCCGACTCTGCGCAGTCTGACCCTGCGCAGCCTGACCCTGCGCAGTCTGACCCTGCGCAGCCTGACCCTGCGCAGCCTGACCCTGCGCAGTCTGACCCTGCGCAGTCTAACCCTGCGCAGTCTAACCCTGTGCAACCTGACCCTGCGCGATCTGATCCTGCGCAATCCATCCCCTGCGCATCCTGACCATGCGCATTCTGACCTGGGCTCTCTTTATATTTTATATTTTCTTATATTATAGTGCTTATATATATATAGGTGAATATTTGTGTGTGCTATATATCCTTACGCCTTTTGTCCTGAACATGATATGAGCACTAATGTGACCTCGGTGAACAAAGTGTTCCCACCTGATACATGTACTTGAATGTCCCAGTTCTTGTTCATGCTCGACAAATGACTCGTAACTCCACGTGGCGTATTTGTAATGATGCATTACACTAAGGAGGGTAGAACATGTTGACATACTGATTGACATGGATCCTCTTTGGGGTACTCGTACTAAAGTACGACTTTAGGAGGATGATCATGCAGGCCATAGCATGTGAGTCCAAGATTTTACCTAGGGTTAAATTATGCAACTAATTATACTAGATGCATGGGGAGGGCAAAATTCCGAGATCGTGTTACACCAGCCGCCTTGAGATATTGTCTCGACGCGCCGGCTGGTCTCCACGGATACTGTGTCATCTGCAACGAGTGGATGACTGTATCCGATTAATTCCTGCTATATATTATATGTTTTGGCAAGGTGGCCTTACGAGGGACCTGTGCTCAATCATACCTGTCTACGCGAACCCCTGGGTTGGCTAGCCTTGCTGGAAAGATACGATCTGAGGATTTCTAAATAACATGATGCGAGGAATACCTCGTCCCACTAGAAACTCGTAGACTTGATTGGCCGTGGAAAATGACTTGCGTGTATCCTATTACCTTCCGTGAATAACCGAGGGAAGCGGACTGTCATGGCACGTGATCCAACCCATGTTCTTGTTTGATTGTTGGGTTGGTTATCGTACTATGACAGGCTGTGGACCGAAGTTATGAACGGAAGACTTATTCTGGTTGTGAAGTGCTACTTCTGTGAATGACTGAGGAACATGGTCTATCATGGTACATGATCCAACCCATGTTCTTGTTTGATTGTTGGGTTGGTTATTGTGCTGCGATAGGCTATCGACCGAAGTCACGATCAGGAGATTTTATTATTTATACCTTTTAACTTATACGGAAGTTATAGAGTACGACACGTCCCGACTCCATGCGGCACCTTTTGTCCTTGTTTGGTTGTAAGGGTGCCATATGGGTTCGAAGATGTAGCGCTACCCTATAATAGTAGCATAAGTATTACTATTATCAATCATTATATTAACTGGGTTTTTAATCTTAACTCTTGTGCCCCTTTGGCGGTACTTGCTATTCGGGGCTGACCCCGCTGGTTTTGTTTGGCCAGATCTTGTAGCAGAGCCTGAGGACACGATCTTCCTCCCTGACATCCATGGTGCATACTAGGAGCATGGCGGTTCGGGGACTCGAGTGGGTTTCTTCTCCACCACTCATGCCTTTACTTTGTGCGGTGTTTAGCCACCGGCACCTGTTAGCCGGATTACTTAATATTTTGTGTTAGTACAGAATTATAAATAAACAGACTGCAGCTGTGTATAATTTTGTACTCCTGACTCTTTGAGATAGCTAAATTATAAAGCTAGTCTCTCATGATCATTTTGATGAAGCGTCGGGGACGCCTTACTACTTTATCTTTAATGTTCATTTAAATTGCTGGTGTGATTTGATTGATTGAGACATAGAACTCTGTGGGACCATTGGAGACTTGATTGTAGCATGTACCCCCTAGTCTCTCGACAGCCACGATCGCCGTATGATGTTACGTACCTCATATGGAGTAGCTGGCCTAGTCCGTCTCCGTATTTCGGTACTGGGGCGTGACAGATGGATTCCATTTCATCATACGTAGCTGTCTATGTCCGCCCCCGCTCTCCAGTATTCTGGTTCTGGAGCGTGACATGGTTTAAGTGGTGGCCCATGCAGGTCTTATTAATCAAGATATGTGGGGGTTTACCAGATAGATGTCTCAATCTGTACTCGCCTTTGATCTTCACTCGTATCTTCTTATCTCCTTGGATCCCTGACTTGATAACATGCTTGCATCATTGTTCTATCCTGGTCCTTCCTTAATATCCCTGATGTTATTGCTTCAGTGGCATCATTCCTGTTGATCAGCCAGAAGGAGCTCAGCCAGCAGCCCAGCAACAACAAGAAGATCAAGATCAGTCCTCAACGGCCGCCTCTCGAGCCATGCCTTCTGGAGGACCATTGCCCCCAGTTCAGCCAGTCCAGCCAGTAGAGCCTGATGATGGCACTTTGGAAGGTCTCATCAGATCATTATTAGCTTCTCAAGATCGCCGAGGTGATGCATTGCACCAGCAGTACAGGATGCTCTGAACAGAGGCGGTCATCCGGAAAATAGTGCAACCAACAGTTTCAAGTGCCTGAACCCTCCATTCTTCGACGGTACCGAGGATGCCATTACCGCAGATGCTTGGGTCCAGGATACAGAAGTTATTCTGGAGGCTGCAAAGACTCCAGAAGACGAGAAGGTGGCGGTGGTGCGCCTGCAGTTATTAGATCTAGCCCGCAACTGGTGGGCCATGCAAGCGGTAGGATTGACAGCACCTGTTCCCTGGGCAGTGTTTAGCGAAAGATTCCAGACCAAGTATTTCGACGCGGTGGCTCGATATGATTTGCAGACCAGATTTGCCAACTTGAAGCAAGGAGGCAGGACAGTCGACAGTTATGCATCAGAGTTTTCTAGGCTCAGTCGGTTTGCTCCCACCTTGGTGGCGACCGAGTTTGATAGGGCCCAGCGGTTCCAGCAGGGGCTCCACTTGGAGATCATATTGGCAGTAGAGCAGTTCGAGCACAGAACTTTTGATGCCGTCTTGCGAGTAGCGAGGAGGCATGAGTACACTTTCCAAAGGATTGTGGATAGGACCGGAGGTCGGAAGCGGTCCCACAGTCAAATGCACCAATCATCAGCTCCAGCCCCGGCAGCTAGGGCCTTGACTATTGGAACTCCGAGGCGGGCAACCTCAGTTACGTCGGTCCAGTACTCGACCCCGACGTACCCTCCGCAGAAACAGAAGCAAGCGCAGCCTTCCGCCGAGGGTTGTTCTTATTGTGGGAAGCCTGGACACGTTGTGTCAGAGTGTCGTAAGGCACTGGGATTATGCTTGTTGTGTGGGGCACCGGACCATAGGGTGGGGTCCTGCCCATTCAGAGTCGATTCAGCATCAACAGTATCTAGCCCCTCGGTTAGGGGACCAGCACCAGCTCCAGTACCAGTCCAGCAGCAGCAACAGTTGCCGAGGCCATTGCCGTCTCAGGCCCAAGTGTTTCAGCATCAGTACCAGCCTCCGAGGCCATTGCCGACTCAGGCCCAGGCCTTCCAGCAACAGAGGCCTCAGCAGTTCGCCCTGGCCCAGGCCCAGATCCAGAATCGACAGAGAGGTATCCATGTCCTATTGTCTTGCTTTCCGCCAATGTTATGCGGGACACGTGTCATGTTTCATGTGTCCTAATTACAACGGTATATCCCGGGCCCGAGCCATGTCCTAGATCATTTGAAAACGGTTATTGGTACCAACCTTTTCGTATGAGGAGAGGCTCGTGTCCATGTTTGACCAAAGGGAGAGACCTCAAGCGCAAGACTATCAGTTTAGTTCATGTTGCTTGAGTTCATCGCTCCTTGGGAAAGTCAAACGTAGGAGTGTGAGGATGATATCCGATCACGTTATCCCTACCTGTTTGACTCGTGAGGTATAATATCTTCCTTATGCCTTGCGCTCTTCATTCCTTGATTGCATGTATGATTGTATGATTGAATTTGCTTAGTGTAGTTGTCTGTGCTTAGTGTAGCTTGTCGTGGCAATCTCTAGCTCCTTGATTAAATTCCGAGGACGGAATTCTTTTAAGGTGGGTAGAGTTGTCACCCTCATTTCCCGTATTTCCTGTATTTTTCCTGTATTTCGTATTTGTACTCGTAATCTGGATTTTGGCATGTATTTTTATTTTTCTCAACTGGTAGAATTTCGATATTTCTCGTATTTTAGGGTTTTGGCCTGGCTCGGTTTTATTGGAGTGGTTTGGTTTGGTTTATGAGTATTGGATCACTTTAGCCTATGCTCCACCCTCAATACACCACAACCTACCCTCATAAAACTCCACCTACTTTTCTCTCTTCTCATTATTTCTATTAATTTCTTACAACTTTTTCTTCTTCCTTCTTCCACACAACTCTCCACACCATAGGCAAGTGCACCTTGCCACCACATGAGAACTACTTTTTATTTGTCTATTAGCTAGATTAGGCCATGGAGATCAACATTAGAACTTGATATTTTGTGATTTGGAGTTTCCATTATTCTATATCTATGTTTTTACTATTTTTGGATTTACATGATTTTGATCTAGTTAACTTGGATTTTAGTTTGTTTTGATGCTTCCATGTGGAAGAGAATTCAATTTTACTCAAGTTAGAGCTTTGAAAATCTAAATTTTGTTTTGATTTGATCAAGTTATGAAGTTTTGAACTTTGGAGTTCTTGGAGTCTTCTTCTCGGCCTAGAGAAGAAGACAGCAGCCTGCGCTCTTTAGCGCAGTGCTGGATTGCGCATCCCCCTCGGCCAGCGCTCTTTAGCGCAGCGTCGACCGCACAGCTTGTCCCTTGGCAAACTGTGCTCAACCCGAGTGTGCATGGATTCTTGCGTAGTCTGCTCATGCGCAGTCCACTTCTGCGCAATCCATCCATGCGCAGTCCGTCCCTGCGCAATCTGACCCTGCGCCATCCATTCCTGCGCAACCTGATCCAGCGCAAACCATCTGCTGCGCCATCCACTCCTGCGCAGTTGGTACCCTGCGCAGCTCACCCCTGCGCAGTTGGCCCCTGGCGCACTTGACTCCTGCGCAACCCGACCCCAGGGACCCTTGCGCAATCTGTCCAATTATGGAGATTTGGTTTTATTTTCCTTAAGCTTGACTCTTCTACAGTCCTGTGTATTGATATTTTATTAGATATTTTATGCCCATTTTATATCCTTATGCCTTTTGTCATGAACTTGATTTTACTTAATATGTTTGGAATGACTATTGTACATGGCTTGGTATGACAAGGAACTAGCATAACACGAAAGTGACCCGTAGTGGTGCGCTCCTGACATGACCAACCTGACTTGATAGTGGCCCGTGGCGGCGCACTCCTGACTTGACTTGACTTGACTTGATAACTTAACTTGACCTGCCTTGACACCGTGGGTGGTTCTTTCTTGCTTGCTTGTTAAATCCACTTGTCCAGTCTTACATCATGTCTAGGATGGGACTCCTGAGTACCACGGTCAGGAGTACCTACTAAAATGGATTAAGGCTAATAACTAGAATAATTCAGTCGTTATGAGAGATTTCCCAGTTACAGGCAATCCCGTTATCCCGGCCGCAATTGTTTGGACTTGTAGCCTGCCGTCGAGTAGGGCACATTTCCAGCTCACCGTCGTGTGGGGCACATAATTATTGATAACTGCTTAATGAATTCAAATCGCCTGGATAACCTGGATTAGCTGCAGGGCTTGTGGCTGGAGGAACATCTCATTGCATCTTGCTAGTAACTAGGATTGTGATAACCCTAGTTAGTTAATGTAGAAAGCCGTAGGCAATGATTGGCCGTGATTGCTTGGATGGAGTTTAGTCCAGTATAGTATTGTCTAGAATTGATTGATTGTAAGAATGTACCAGAATGATAGAATGATTGTCACTCCAGATCGTTACTTGACCTGATTTCTTATATTTATCTTGTCGATAAATGGTGAGGGAAACCAAGTTCCGTTCAGACGAAGGGTTACAACCCCGGTCCTTGTTTGGTTTACGGGTTGTAACCTGGCCATCTGAATAGTCCCATGGTTATCTCATCGTATATCATCCCGTCATGCTTTTCCACATGTCCTGTCTTTCAGTGATTCTATGCAAGATTGTCTTTATAACTACCCATCATGCTTTTCTTTAATTACCGTCTCTTATTATGTATTTATATTATTGTGCTAATTGCGGGCTTTTGTTCTTATTTCGTGGCCTCCCTTGTGGTACTTGCTCTTTCTGGGGTCTGACCCAGCTGGTTTTGTATGGCCAGATACCAGAGCAGCTCCAAAGGATCTACCTGTCTTCCAGCCCGATGGTGACAACCAGGCGTAACCAGGGCAACGAGTGGGTTTTCTATTTTGTTTCGTTCACTCTATTGTAAAAATTACTCTTTTGAGGCGTTTAGCCGACGAGCACCTGTTAGCTCGATGCACTTTTACTTACTGTCTGCCTACGGGCTGTAACATGATTGGCAACTCGAGGTTGATCATGTATGACTTAACTCTTGCTAGTCCTTACATTTTGTACGACTAGCTTCATGATCATCTGGATATGTAATGTTTGGGACGCCTTACAATTGTATATTTGGTGATCTGATATCTTGTGATTATTATTAGTTGGTTGAGATTGAGACAATAGGATAATTTATGACCCTAAGAGACTGATGGCTTGTAGATAAACCCTCACATATTTAGATAGCCGTGACCGTATGGTGAGATGGATTCTATTTCATCATACGTAGCTGGCTATGTCCGCCCCCGCTCTCCAGTATTCTGGTTCTGGGGTGTGACACCCGTTCCCGGAATACGTATTCTAAATACATGTACTGCTGGAATGTATTTATTTAATATTTATCATGTATTATTCTGTACTTAAATTCCTTTAATTTTTTGCTAATTATTTTTTTGTATTTTACTTTCTGCATTTTACCTTCTGCTTTGCTTATTGGGTTCGGCCCGAGTTGGTTTAATTTTCGGCCTTGATGGTTCAACATGAACCCAACTCCCCACCTACCACCACCTCCATTTAAAATCCCAAAACCTTTCTCTCTCTTCATTACTTCTTCTCATTACTCTTCTTCTTCCTCATAACTCCCCACCAACCTAGGAGGGCTAGACAAGTGCCAACTTGCTTCTTGATGGATTCTCATTTTTGTTGTTCCATTGTCTTTCTCTCAAGATTTTTAGACACTTTAGTACTTAGCATTTTCTATTTCCATGGCTCATTTCATGTAGATCTAAGTTTAATACATTTTTGGAATTTTTAGGTTTTGATCTAGTAACTTTGTTATTTTTTAAGTTTTGATGGTTCCATGTTGTAGGAAATTTGATTCTACCCAATTTTGACTATTGGAAGTCTTGATTTTGACTTATTTTGAGTGATTTATGGTCTTTTTGGTTCGTGAGTTTTCATGGCCATTAGAGGCTGATTGGAGAAGATGAGCAGTGCATGCAGTTTCTGGCGCATGCAGTTTTCTGGCGCATGCAGTTTTCTGGCGCATGTATTTTCTGGCGCATGCAGTTTCTGGCGCATGCAGTTTTCTGGCGCATGCAGTTTCTAGCGCATGCAGTTTTCTGGCGCATGCAGTTTCTGGCTCATGCTGTTTTCTGGCGCATACAGTTTTCTGGCGCATGCAGTTTCTGGCGCATGCTATTTTCTGGCGCATGCAGTTTCTGACGCATGCAGTTTTTGGCGTATGCTGTTTTCTGGCGCATGCAGTTTCTGGCGCATGCAGTTTTCTGGCGCATGCAGTTTCTGGCGCATGCAGTTTTCTGGCGCATGCAGTTTCTGGCGCATGTTGTTTTCTGGCGCATGCAGTTTCTGGCGCATACTATTTTCTGGCACATGTAGTTTCTGGCGCATGCTGTTTCCTGGCACATGCTGCATGAACTTCTATAATTTCTTGGGCCTTTGGACTAATTCTTGTCCCGAATTAACATTGGTTGATATTGATTGTGACCTTGACTAATAATTGATCATGCGTTCCTAGTTGGAACTAAGAGACTGGCTTGTCGTCTTATTAAATTGAATGAATGAGACACGTTCATATTAATTATGAACTATTATAATCGATTAGCTGATCCCGAATATTGACATATAGGCACACATGCAGGCTTCAATTTATTTATTTATTTATTTTCTACAAAAAGCAGCATGTGTACTTTATGGTCAAGGCATGATTATTCCGTGGCTAGTTTTGATTGTTGTATTACGCTATGTAAGACCTACAACCAAACCGCACGGGTATCGTTGTAGAGATGTGCATATCGTACCCCGTACGAAAGTACTCATTCTGAATGACCATGATCCACGGCATGGGATTTCACTCAACATAGAGGCTATTAAGTTAAATAAAATGATGATTACATGGAGAGAACGGATTCCCGAGTTCTTACATGGCAGCCCTCTTTGGGACTATTAAGTGTTCGACAGGCCGGCTGGTTCCCACAGATACTATAAATCTGCCACACGAGCAGGGAGTGGTATCTGCTTATATTTTTTATTGTACATTGTATATTAACGACGGGCGTCCCGCTGGGACTCATCTAAATACATGATTGGCGCAATTGATTGATTGGGTAAACTAGCCTTGTTTACGCATAGTAAGAACTGAGGAATCCTTTATCGCATAATTCCAAGATAACTTGGAACCCACAATAGCAAGTCGTAGTAGTTGCATGGCCGTTTAAATTGATTTAGTTGTGTACTGTACCTACTCTGTTGAATAACTGAGATGATCAGAGTGTTGCGACATGACGGGCCAACTTCTGTCCTTGTTTGGTTGGGAGGTTGGTTCGAAGTATCGTGACGTTGTGTGAATCCCAGTAGCAAGCAGAGATATATTATTATATTCTCTTATTTACTGGTTTAAATTCTTCATATCGTGCTTTCTTGCGGTACTTGCTATTAGAGGTCTAACCTCTTTGGTTTTGCATGGCCAGATTTAGAGCCGGTTCCCGAGGACTCAGCTTACTTCCACCTCCAAGATGGTCAATACTAGAGGGATGATCGCAGGAGGACTCGAGTGGGTTCCTTACTTCTCCGTTCGTTTTGTTACTTACTTTATATTTTGCCATTTGGCACCGACATGTTAGTCGGATGTCTTGTACTTTCTTTTACATAATTGTAATTAAGTCAGACTGCAGCTGATAACAATTGTGTATACCTTACTTCGTCATCTGGCTATGTTTTGTAAAGCCAGATATCAAGAACATTTTGACTGAACATTTGGGACGCCTTACTGCTTTATCTTACATGTTCTCTATTTTCTGTTTCGTGTTTGAATGATTGAGACAATAGATGTGAAGTGACCATAGTATGACTTTCATGTAGTATGCACCCCCTCGTCTTATTAGACAGCATTGATCATATTATACGGTATTCCTCTACCCGTAATACGTAGCTGGCTGAGTCATTCCCCCGCTCTCCAGTATTCTGGTTCTGGGGCGTGACAGCCATCCTGGACAGCTCCTCCAACTCCTGCCATGACACCACAAGTGCTGGCGGATGCGGATGAGTATGTGAAATTCATCGTTGAGGCAGTGTACAAGATGCTGCAGAAGGGTGTATCGACGGTGATGAACGCTAATGGAAGTTTCGCGATGGCAAAATCCATGGCGCTTTCCCACATCGGTCTGATACGTCTCCACCAGGGCCATGATCATATGGCCGAGATTCTGGAGGCCTCGGTGGCTGAGCTGGACCAGCTGCTTTCCGAGTTTCAGTGTATTCAGCGAAATGATCTCTCCGCCCTGATAGACGCGGAAAAAGAGAAGTTGATCGCTGAGACTGAGTCCTTTTATCAGGCCACCGTGGGTGTCTGGGAACGCGAGGTGGCTGAAACTGAGGCTGCGGTGGAGAGGCTATCTCAGTCCACGCTGGAGAAGGCAGAGTTGCGAGCTGTATTGGACGCTAGTATAGCGGAGGTTGATGCCAAGATTCGTAACCTTGAAGACCAGCGGGCCCAACTCTTATTAGATGCTGAGCGAGTCCAGGCTGAACATGTAGCATCTAAGGGGAAGGAAGCAGCTTTCACCCGCCAGGCTCTTTCCCTGGCTCAGCAGCGGCAACAGTTGGACGAGAAGCATGAGGACGACACTTCTCCTGAGGCCATAGAAATGATGCGTCAAGAAGCCGAACGCCGGGTCTTGACGACCGTAGAGACTCGGGCGGCAGACTTGAAGCGTCGGATTGAAGAGCTTTCGGCCAACCCCGGGGATGTTTAGGGATTGTAGTCTCTTCTTTTATGTATAATTTGCAACTCTTGCTGGGGGTGTAATCCTTTACTTTTGAATAAAGAATACAGAGAGTTTTTTTTCTTCTTTGTGGTGTTCATTTTTGCTGTCATGAACTTGATGATTTGAGTGGACTTATCATCTTTTGCGCACCTTGGTTTTTAGGTACAGATAATAAGTTCGAAAGAACTGACATGTTTGCTCAGAGGTGATATGGACGTGGCAAACATGGGATTCAAATGATAGAATCTCCCTACTCAGAGGTGTTATGGACATGGTAGGAATGACTCTGGGGGGATACGCGGAACTCCTCAGAGGTGATATGGACGTGGAAGTTCTGCGATCAATGTACGGCAACGCAGGGGTTGTTTGTACGGAATGTTTACTCAGAGGTAATATGGACGTGGTAAACATGATGAGTAGCATAGTCTTACGGAGTGTAAGATTCCGCTTTGTAGGGTGTAGGGGAACAACTCAGAGGTAATGTGGACGTGGTTGTCCTTCTACTGGAGGATAGAACGCCACGGAACAGCTGGGTTCCGGAAGCGTAAGATTTTATGGAAGGGAATTGTACGTGAGCCCTGATGATTGGGTCCACAAACTCCCTTGTTGGGTGAAGATAGAAGTACATGTCTGAAGGATGTCAAGAGTAGTACTTCTTTAGGAACTTGCCGTTGATGGGCATCATGAACAATCCCCATTGGGTTTGGCGAGGCGGTAAGCACCGTTTGAGTATACCGTCTCTATGATGAAAGGTCCCTCCCACTTGGGCTCGAACTTTCCTGGTGTCTTGTGAGTCAACACCATTGACCTCCTGACTGCCAGAACCAGGTCACCTACTTGGAAAGTCCTCTGCTTGACCTTCTTGTTGAAAGCCTGTGATATACGGGCTTGATAGAGTTCAATGCGTTGTTAAGCTAGGAGACGCTTTTCGTCAAGTGCCTCCAATTCTCGCAGACGGCGATGTTGATTGTCTTCTTCTGTGAATTGATTTGTGATTGTTACACGGAGTGAGGGTATCTGGATCTCGAGAGGCAGTACCGCTTCGCTCCCGTAGACCAGGGAGAATGGTGTGTTGCCCGTCGGGGTCCGTACCGTTGTGCGGTAGGCCCAAAGGTATTCGTCGCGCTTTTCGTCCCAGTCGCGTTTATTGGATGACACGACCTTTTTGAGTAGCCTGACGATAGTCTTGTTGAATGCCTCGGCCAATCCGTTTGCTGCCGGATTGTAGGCGGTTGATGCTACGTTTTGAATGCGATTCTTGTCACAGAATCTGCTGAAAACAAGGCTGATGAACTGAGGACCGTTATCGTGGATAATCCTCCGAGGTACCCCGAAACGGTAGATGACATGGTGCTTGATGAAGCTGACCACCCTGGAGCTTTTCACTTCCGCCAGTGGAACTGCTTTTGCCCATTTGGAGAAGTAGTCGGTGATGACTAGGATGAAACGGTGCCCCCTTGATGAAGGAGGGGTGATCGGTCCTACAATGTCCATGCCCCAGGCTTCGAAGGGCCAGGAGGCGACCGTTGGATGTAGTGGTTCTGACGGCGTATGGATGATGTCGGCATGAAGCTGGCACACATGGCACTTTTTAGCATAGTCGACAGCGTCGGCTGCCATGGTTGGCCAGTAGTAGCCCATGCGTCGCAGTCGATCCTGCAACTTAGGGCCATGTTAATGGGCCCCGCAGGTTCCATCGTGAGCTTCTCGAAGGGCTTCGGCTGCTTCTTCGTTGGATAAACATCGAAGAAGAAGTCCATTGTAGGAGCGTCGGTACAACATTTTAGTAGCTGTATCGTAATAGAATCGAAGGGAGCGCCTCCTGACTGAGACGGCTTCTTTTGGGTCCTCCGAGAGAATTCCGTAGACAGCGAAGTCGATGAACGGGAACCTCCAGTCTCGGACACTAACACCAGCACTTGTTGACATGGCATGGGCCATTTGTGAGCAAAGGTTGTTTTTAGGACAGACCAAGTCTCGGCCAACTACCGTGACGTAGTGTTGAGTCCCGAGGGGTGCTGCCAATGAGGCTGCGAGGCCAGCCAGAGCGTCAGCCTCCAGATTTTGTAAACGAGGTACATGTTTGATGAAGAACTTGGTGAAGGTTGAAATGATGTCCAATGCAACTTCATGGTAAGGAATCAGATCTTCATGGCGAACTTCGTATTGCCCTCTGACCTGGTTAACGATGAGTTTTGAGTCGCCGTAGGCTTCCAGATGATCCACCCCCAGCTGTTGCGCCAGCTGGAGTCCCATTATGAGGGCGTTGTACTCGACAACATTGTTGGAGCACGGCTTCGAAACACGCTGGATGACTAGCTGATCGGGGGAGACCAGGACTACCCCCACACCTGCGATGATTTGGCCTTTGGGGCCTGTCCTTGAAGCGCCATCGAAAAACATCCGCCAGACGGAGTTTTCTTCGGTGACGTTTGATTCTTGGACCTCATCCGGGATTTCTTCATAGAGTCTTGAGGACTCTGGGATGGGGTGCGCAGCTAAAAAGTCGGCCAGAGCCTGACCCTTGATGGCTTTTTGTGAAACGAATACCATGTTGTATGGCGTCAGCAGGATTGCCCATGTAGCTAGCCAGGAATTTAATGACCCTGGCTTCGTCATGAGAACTCTGAGTGGATTGACTCGGAAGATGACATGAATTGTCTGGCCCGAGACATAATGGCGAGTCTTCTGGATGGCAAATACCAAAGCCAAACACTCTTTTTCAACGGGGTTGTACCGGTGTTCGGCCCCGATCAGTGTTCTACTGAGGTAGTAGATAGCTTGCTCATAGCCTGTATCACTGTTCTGAGCAAGCAGAGCGCCGAGGGAATGATCCATGGTACGGACGTAAAGGAGAAATGGTTTGCCGGCGACGGGTTCCACCAGGACTGGCGGGCTCGTCAAGTAAGCCTTGATGTCGTTGAAAGCTTTTTGGCATTCCTCTGTCCAGACGTAAGAGACTCCCTTCTTCATGAGCTGGGTGAAGGATTGACATTTTCTGGAAAGGTTTGCTATAAACCTCCGGATGTATGCCAGACGCCCTTGCAGGCCTCAAAGTTCTCGGAGGTTCTTTGGAGGGTCCATGTCAAGGATGGCTTTGGTCTTCTCAGGATCGACATGAATGCCTTTCGCCGTGATAATGAAGCCCAAGTACTTTTCGCTAGAAACCCCAAGAAAGGATTTAGCGGGGTTCATCTTGATCTGGTTGTAGTCCGAATACCCGTCCATGAAAGACATGCGTTCGAAGCCACATGTGTTGTCGATCATCACGTCGGTAATTGGAAACGGGAATTCGTCCTTCGGGCAAGCAGTATTGAGATCCCTGAAGTTGATACAGACTCGTATCTTTCCATTCTTCTTGGTGACAGGGACGACGTTGGCCACCCAATCCGGGTGTTGTTCTTCACGAATGAATCCGCTGGTCAGGAGTTTGTCTACTTCCTGATCGATAGTGTTCATGATGTCAGGACAAAAACGTCGCTGTTGTTGCTTTATAGGCTTGGCATCAGGTAAGATGTTAAGCCTATGCATCGTGATCTGGGGATCAAGTCCCGGCATATGTTCGTAGCTCCAGACGAAGATATCGATATATTCTTTAGCCAGCTGGATTAAAGATTCCCGATCTTCTCCTTTTAGGCTTTTGCTGATGAAGATGGGTTTGGAAGAAGATCCATCCCCAAGGTCGATCTGCTCGACTTTGTCTTCGGTAGGGGTTCACGTAATTCAAAACGAGACTCCCACTGTTCTCCTAGGCGTTGAGCCCAGGGTTCTTCTTCGAAGAATTATGGCATTTGGTCTTCGTCTTCATCTTCTTGAGATTGTGCAGATGTCATGTTGGCTGATAGTACTTTCTTGAATACTGATCCGATACTGGTATCAGAATCCCAAGTTGATGCTTCGGATGAATGAGAATGTTCTAGTTCTTCTGCTTCCGAACTCTCTGGAGTTGACGGTGGCGTGACATAGCCCACCCTCCGTCGAGTTCGATGATAGTAGTCCTGCGGCTTTCCTTTAGGTGTTGGGAGCCGGAGAGGAAGACGTCGACCCTTGCCGTAGTTCAGGCCTTTGTTGCTTCTTAGATCGTAACCCATCTTTTGGATGAGATACTTTGCCTTGTTCGTGTACCGATAGACTTGTATTCTGCTGGTATCTGGTTCTGGCTCAAGTGGCAGGAGGTCTTGATGACGCTCGACTTTGTCGAAGATGATGGATTCTTCGTCTCGATTCCGTGGTGGGACTACAAAACAGATCCCTTGGGACGGGACTACTCGATTTACATGATGGACGGTTGTTATTTGTGTTTGCAACGACCGTAGAGCGTTATCTAATGTATACATGGCATTATAATGTGGAAGACTAGAATAATTAAAAGACACTCTATTATTGATAAAACACGAGATTTTGTCCCGTGGGACTACATTGTCCAGAGAGGGTGCGTCTACATCAGCAGAGATATATTCCCCTAGCTCTTCATCTGTGAGTACTGGGATTGGATCGGGAGAGTCCACCACAGCTTTGATCTTGGGCTGCGAGAGGGCTATGTGGGTTTTCTCTGGCAGTTTGGATGAGACAGATGACTGTGGCGGCTTGCCCTTAAGACGCACCTTCAGAGGTGTCTCAACTGCGCCTTTAGTGATTGGTGCCTTCTCCTGTAGTTTTGCCACAAGGGGAGCCGATGTTTGAGGTGGCTTTTTCTTGAGCCGTATCTTCAAGGGAGCTTCAATGGGTGTTCTACCTGGAGCAGTTGGTGCTTTTCCGGGTAGCTTGATGTTCATGGGAGGCAACGTCTGAGGCGGCTTCCCTTTGAGTCGAATTTTTAAAGGAGCGTCGGGAATCATCTCTAGATCCATGTAGGGCTCTGCTGCCGTTTCTGCTTCATCGTCAGCATCATTGGCTTCCTCCTTGTCAGGTGACTTGTACAAGGTGGTATCAGTGAAGTAGGCTTCAAACCCCTTGAAAGGGTCAATGTCCGCGAACTCCGTCCGGATGATGTCATTGGTGGACACGTATTTCATACATTGGTGGAGTGTAGATGGCACCACCATGTACTCATGCAGCCACGGACGACCTAGTAGGAGGTTGTAGTTGACATCAACGTCCACGACATAGCAAGTGACCTCAGTTCTGAGGTTATCAATATGACACTTCAGCCGTATTTTTTCCAGCGGCTCACTTTTGCTGGCATTGAAGCCACTGATTATTGTGTTGGAAGGCGCCAGTCGGTACATTAGGATCCCCAGTATTGAGAGCAGCATCTTTAGGATGATGCCGAGGGAAGACCCTGGATCGATTTGAATCCGCTTCACCTTGACGGAACCGATATATCCTGTATAGTACAGAGGCCGGTTGTGTCGGTTGTGCTTGAGCAGCATGTCTTGTTGGGTGAAGGTTATGTTGGGGATAACTTCATCCGCACAATGACAGTGCGCACATGTAATCGGAAGATCTTCAGGCTGCTTGACCTGACTGATGAAGGATTCAGCATCCTTCAGGGCTTCACAGAGAGCTTCACGAGTGTCCTTGGAAAGACGAAAAAGCTCATACAGAGATAGGCGGGCAGGAGTACTGGCCAGTTGTGCCACTATGTCGAAGTTGTGGGGCTTGGCTAGCCCCGAAGCATTCTCCTTTCGCAGAGGCTTGTCGAAATAGGCCTCTACATGCTTCTGCTTATTGGCTGCTGGGGGCTTAGATGGGCCCTCTTCCTGGACAGCAGGGATGGTGCAAGGAGGCACCACCTCGACGGCAGCTTCGTCAGGTTGGGCGTTCTGATGTGAATGCGTCTGCACAGGAAGTGCCTCTTTCTCAGAGGAAGAGACCATCCGGCAAGACTTGATCTTCCTGCCCTTAGTTTTGGAGGCAGAGCATACCTCCGATTGAGTAACCTCGGAGACGAGATCAGGGTGAACCCATAAGACCTCTCTCCGAGATGTGGTGAGTGGGATGAGTCCACTCCCGTTGTCACGAGTAGGTGGTAGATTGACCACCTCCATTATCGCCTTTGGGATGGGGACGACGCCATCTTGCGTTGTGGTTGGCGGCAAGGTGCCAAATTGGAGTGACACCAGGTTGGCCGAAACCGTTTTCTCCTCGTAGTCGACGGAGATAACATCCGCATTGATCATGCGCTGGATGTAGTTTTTGAGGATGTAGCAGTCCTTAGTTGGATGTCCGACAAACCGATGGTAGTGACAGTACCTCGGATTGTCCACTTTCCCAACCTCGTCGGGACGCTTTGGGTCGGGCAACTTGATCTTGTCACCCTGCTTCAGTATCTCAAAGAGTTGCAGGGTGTCTTTATCGTGGAAAGAATAAACCTCCTTTGGCCTTGGTGCAAGTGGAGGCTTCTGAGTAGGTGCTGATGCACCTTTGGAGGCATTGACAGTCAACGCCTGTTTCCCCTTCGTCTCTCGTCCGGGGTTGTTGGCTGCAGGCCGTTTCCCCTTGTCCTCAAAGGCAGGAAAACTAACTCCCAGAAGGCGAGCATTGGATGCCTTCTTTTCTGCTGCTTCGGCTTCGATGATCAAGGAACTCCAGTAAGGAGGAGGAGTGGAGTTGAGCCAGAGTTTGACTGCAGGCAGCATATTCATGCTGCAGGAGGAGAGGAGTGCATGTTCTGGCATGCCCAGGGGCAGTCTGAAGCAGGCCTGTCGGAAGCGTTCAATGAATACTCAAACTGTTTCCTTCTCCTTCTGGCATATCTCTATGAGGGACGCCATTGTCATGTCCTTCCCGCCGTCGTAGAAGCGGTCGAGGAAGAGACGCGTCAAGTCGTCGAAGGAAGATATAGAGTTATCGGGGAGGCTGCAGTACCAGTCGTACGCCACTCCTTTTAATGCCCCCACAAATATGCTGGTGAGGAGTGCGTCCTCCTTCGAGAGATGTACCGTTTGGGACTGGAAGTACGTCAGATAGCGACGCGGAGAGTCCTTCCCATTGTACGGCGTCAATGTTTGCGATTTACACTTAGGAGGATAAACCACTTTGTTCCATTTGAGGGGATAGGGTTGGGGGATCCCCATCTTCTGGCGCTCCTGTTGCCTGTTCTTGGACTCAAAGCGCTCGCGCAAGTCCCTGATCATCTCCACCACATCTTCCGTGGAGCTGGGAGTCGGGGAAGGTGGTACCGCCTGGAGTTGAGCATTTGAGGGCTCCGACGTCCGTGGTGCCTCGCGACGATCTGTATCCAAGGATACCCGTTGAAGGGGTACACTTGATTCTCCATTGGCCCCTGGGTCAGGACCGGTAGAAGGTGCCCTGGCTAAAGCTGACAGTATCTCAAACACTGCTTGAGTCAGTGTTTGCATGGAGGCAGAGAGGGTTTTGAGTCCTCCCTCCAGGGTATCCATGCGCTGGACGAGGTCTGCTGGCGGCACATCTGGCTCGGCATCACCTCCAGTCATGTATACTGTCATGACTCGGCTGGAAGAGGATGGGTCAGTTGAGGCTTCGCTTTCGGCCTCACTCTCTTGTAGGGAAGTTGCCTCTCTTGGAGCTCCGTCATGGCTACCCCCAGCTATGTTTTGGAGGACACCCTCGTCTTCGGGAGAAGTATCCGCGAGGGCCTGATTACCTCCAGTTCTGTCTTGGAGGACTTCTTCGTCATCGAGGCGCAGGTCCACAGGGGCCAGACTACCTCCAGCTGCGTCCGGGAGGCTGACTTCGTCTCCAGGATGAAGATCCACCCCAGCTGTGCTCTGGAGGACATCTTCGTCTTCAGAAGGAGGATCAACATGGGTTTGACTACCTCCAGCTTCCTCCAGGATCTTCTTTCTCTCCCGAGTGCCTTCAAACACTCCGGAGGATGGAACAGTTGTCTTGGTTCTCCTCGACTGGCTTTTGGACGAGGACGAGGAATGACCAGTCGCCTTTCGGATTGATAAGGAATTAGAGATTACGTTGCATGAAGCAACCTTTAGTTCTGGTTCCTCTTCAATTAACACCTTCTTTCCGAGGCGACGTCGGAGAGGTGTTGATGATTGCAGCCGCTGGAACACCGACTGCCTTGGTGGCGGGACTGCTATTTTGCAACAACAGTTGATGGTGACTACAGCACAGGCGTACCCTATGAGGGGCGCATTGTGCTTGTCAGTCGACTCTCCTGACCGGCGTTTGTGAGTGATCACGTTATGCAGATCGTTGGAAGAGAGTGCCACCTTCGTACCCCTATCAGGTGCATGGCAAGGCCAAGCGCCGGGGTGGTCAAGTGAATGTTGTGCCCCATGATCCAACACTAAACAGGTGCTTAGATCAGTAGTGGGGGAACAATATTTACAGTGACTTGAAGGAACCTCAAACGCACAACCAGAGGAGGCGCGGGAGTTCAAGACCACAGGGTTTGCCTTGGTCGACTTGGTTACGAACGCAACAGATGCGCCCAAGTGAGACAAGGACTTTGAATGTCGACTCATTTTTGGTACAAAAGCACCCGAGTCGACCTTATACAGCTTACCATCAGCAGAGCACATGATTGTGAGCGCATGCTTCTGATTTGCTGCCTGCATAGCACGTTTAAGGCGCATGGCCCGTGCTGCCTTAGACTTCTTCGTACCAGTCCGCTGGGGTGCATAGTACTTAGAGTCCAAATTCTCCTCGCCACTACAGCAAGTGAGTCTGTCAAAGACATAGACCTTCGGTGGCGCATCATAGGGGATGCGCGGGGTATTAGCTGCGCCCCTGCTCTGTCGACGCATCTTCCTCGCCTGAGAGGGAGATAGCTGGGGAATGTGGTCAGCCGTACGTTTCCCCGAGAGATGCGCTGCAGCGGTGGGCGCATCTTGGTTGCTGAGGACGTCAGCAGGAAGGGAGAGCTGCATTGGCGCATCCCCTTCGGTAGTGGTGCCAGAGGCGTTGACCTTACGCACCCAGACTTGGCGAGTCTTCTTCGGCTTCAGCGGCTGCCTCGAAGGACTCGCACTGCCTTCAGAGATGAACTCCTCATACGTCTGTTGATTGAGGCGTACGACCAGCATCTTGTGGGAGGAGCCCACCTTCACGTCGTCGGATTGCGACACAGCTTTCTCGGTGGAGAAGAAAGAGGTCCCCAGCAGAGTCGCCAGCTTGTTTGCCATTAAAATCTTTTGATGTAATTTTAATACAAACAGAACAGTGTTATAATGTAGGACTTAGACGTAGTCCTAGGAGTACACTTTTGTTTATCTGGGTCCCTTGTGCCGATGGGACGAGTGGTAATACGTTGACTCCGTTGACGATCTGATGACGGTTCTCGGTTCTCTGAAGGTCTGAGTTGTTCTGGGTGTCGGAGCTTGCGGAGAGGAAGAAGACGTTGAGTGTCTGTATCTGCCTCTCTCTATATGTTGTTGGTGGTTATACGATGTGTGTTTCTGTGTGTAAGAAGGAAGTGATCCCTCTATTTATAGCTTTGCAGGCTGGCTGCTCATGCGTGCATGTAGGATGCACATGTATGCGGGGACGCCACGTAGTGGTTGCTGATGGAGGCGCATGGGCGATGCACTCTGATTGAGGAGTTGAACCCTTCTTGTTGCTGTCGTGGGCTGCGGCGGAGCTGACACGTAGCAATGGAGAGGATCTTTCAGTTGCTGAGATCTTGGGTGATTAGTACCCCTTCATAGGATGAATCAAGTCAAAGGACACGTGTCGTAGGTCCATGGCTCGAAGATCTCGGATTTTGTGGAGAGTGATCAGATAGGATGCGTCTGGGATTGGACGCATAAGGAGGCTTTGGCTCGTAACCTTTAGGAGTCACGAACCAGTCAGGACGCATGGCTTTTGAGGCGCATGCGGGGCTTCAGTAGTGACTTAACTTCTGTCTTTAGGGATCAGAGAAAAGTCTGAGGTGCATGGCTTTTGAGGCGCATGCAGAGATTTAGGTGCATGGCTGCGGAGGCGCATGCGAGATGGTTGGGCGGCCACATGGCTTGTAACCGTCGGAGGGGAGTAATAATGGTGCTGACATCGGTGACGCTTTATCTTCTAAAAAAGCTGTCAACTGTTCAGTCCTCGGGGGACGTGCTACCAACTTTGTCAGACTTTGGCATTTAATATTCTTGACAGGTGATGGGCTGTTGAGTGGGCGCATCGATCGGCGTTCCACTAGGCGCATGGGGACGCATGGAGGCGCATCCTTATGAGGCTGATGGGAGCTGGACGCGTCAGTACGATACGCGGTCTGGCCGGCGCATCCGCTTTGCATGACACATCGTTATGGGCTCGACTGTTACGTTCTTCGAGTGCTTTAAATAGCCGTCTTTGACTTGGCTGAATTCGAAGCGTCAGGTTTATCACCATTCAATGCAAATTTATTGCACGGGATTCGGAGAGCCAGCCACTTGGCGCATGGGTTTGATTTGTCCGGCCTATAAATAGTGGCATGGAGAGGGTTTGCTTCTCGTTCTCTCATGTCCTTCTGAAATAAACTTATTTGCTCGAGCACATTCTGTTGATGAGATGCTCCCGAGGGTGAAGATACGACGTATTGTCTTCATTGATGCACTTGAAGGTGACTGTTACATCCAAAAGTCGGAGTCGAGGGCTTCTGAGGCAGGCGGAAGGTGCCTGTTGCATCCAAAGATCGGAATGCTCGAGCCTCGTCTCCGTTATGCTGGAAGAGCCGCAGATCGGAATTGCGGTGCTCTGATCATCTTTCTTGGATTTTGGGAGATCTCCTCCTCCCGCTAGAGTGGGTGTTGCCCATTCTAGTTGGGTTGAAAGCTGCTCCTTTAGCCGCAGGTTGATTGCGGTGCCCTCCTCTTCCTTGGTTTGGGGAGCTCTTCCTCCAGCTAGAGGGTTGATTGCCACCCTCGTTCTGCTCAATAAATGCTTTATTAGTCGAAGCATTTGATGGCGCATATCCTGAGACTTCACGATGCGCCTGTGGGGCACTGAAGGGCGGCACATAATTGAGCTGCTGAAGGGATGCACATAACTGAGCTGCTGAAGGGATGCATATAACTGAGGATGCACATAACTGAGCTGCTGAAGTGATGCGCCTGGCTGAGAGCGCATGGCGAGATGCGCCT
Organism: Iris pallida; assembly: GCA_029216955.1. Lineage (NCBI taxonomy): Eukaryota > Viridiplantae > Streptophyta > Magnoliopsida > Asparagales > Iridaceae > Iris > Iris pallida. The sequence continues at coordinate 3,557,728 of JANAVB010016191.1, read as the reverse complement.
GTTTGAGAGCGCACGGTGGTTGCTGCACCTAGCTGTAGACTTAGGGTCCTTTCTTTGTAGAAATTCTCCTTTGTACAGCTCTTTTTAAGACATGTAATAGACTTTTATATGAAATAAAAAATCCTCTTTTAATGTCTATACTTTTGCTTTGCTGTGCCAAGTACTTCCTCTGAGCTCCCTGGCGCATGTGATGTTTAGGCGCATATGATTTCTGGTCCTGAAATTCCATGCTTCTATAGTTCTAAGTTCTTCAATCATCTTGTACAAGATCTCCAACTCTGAAGGCGCCATCCTATAGACTACCTCTGATACTGGTGCTGATCCGAGAATCAAATCAATTGTGAACTCGATCTCTCTCTCTCTCTGGGGGCATGTCTAGAAGTTCTTTAGGAAATACGTCAAGAAACTCTTCTACAACTCTGGGAAACTGAACTGCTGCTACTACTGCCATCCACAACACTGGGGAAGAAGGTTCTACTCCGTCTCAAAAAAATAAAAACTCTGGCTCACCAGGAATACTAAAAACAATCTTGCCGATATGGCAATCTATTCTAGCATACTGGTCCCTCAACCAATCCATTCCTAGGACCACATCATAGTCGGCCATCGAAAATTCTTTCAATCTAGCGAAAAACTTTCTACCGCTAACTACGATCCGATACGAAGAAAAGACTCTATCTACACCCACAAGACCGTTACCTGTAAGTATATTGAGCCTCACTGATAAGAACTCGGGCTCCAGTCCTATCTGTGTTGTGAATCGTGCAGACATGAATGAATACGATGCTCCCGAATCAAATAATACTAATGCAGGAAAAGAGTTGACGAGAATGGTACCTGCCACCACCTCACCTGAAGCTAATTCTTCTTCTATCGTCAGAGCCATAGCCTGACCTTGTCCTCTTGGTGCTGGTCCCCTCTACTGGAAACCTCTCTGCCTGTTCTGGTTCTAAGCTTGGGCCTGGGCATACTGCTGCGATCTTTGATGCTGGAAGGCTTAGGCCTGAGGCGGCAATGGCCTCGGAAGCTGGTACTGCTGCTGTACTGGTGCTGCACCCCTAACCGATGGACTGGTTAGGTTTGATGACGATAAACTGGCCCTGTGCGGACAAGACCCTATCATGTGATCCGATGCCCCACAAGCCAAGCACAATCCCTATGCTCTGCGACACTCTGAAACAACGTGACCGGCCTTCCCATAATAAGAGCAACCCATTGTGGAAGACTTCTTCTGCTTCTTCTGCTGAGGATACGTCGGGGTTGAATGGTGAACCGACGTAACTGATGCCGCCCTCCTCGGAGCTCCAATGGTCAAGGCCCTAGCTGTCGGGACTGGTGCTGAGGACTGGGTCATCTGACCATGGGACCTCTTTCGACCTCCGGTTCGGTCCACTATCCTCTGAGAAGTATACTCATGCCTCTTCGCTGCTCGTAAGATGGCATCAAAAGTCTGGTGCTCGAACTGTTCCACAGCTAGAATAATCTCTAGGAGGAGTCCCTGCTGGAACCACAGGGCTCGGTCCAATTCAGTCGCCACCAAGGTGGGAGCAAACCGACTTAGTCTTGAAAGCTCGATCGCATATCCATCGACCGTCCTGCTCATCTGCCTCAAATTGGTGAACCTCGTCTGTAGGTCGTACCGAGGTACAGCATCGAAGTACTTGATCTGAAACTTGTCACTGAATATCGCCCATGGGACAGGCGTCGGCAATCCAACTGCTAGCATCGCCCACCAGCTACGGGCTAAGTCCAATAACTACAGGCGCACAACGACCACCTTCTCTCCTTCGGGAATCCTGGCTGCCTCTAGGATAACTTCTATATCCTGAAGCCACGCATCAGCAGAAATAGCATCTTCACTGCCATCAAAGAAAGGAGGGTTCAAACGCTTGAAGCTGTTGGCCGCGTTGTTCCCTTGGTAACCAACTCTGCTCATGGGATCTTGTACTATCTAGTGCAGGACGTCACCTCGACGATCTTGAGATGCAAGCAATTCTCTAATAAGCCCCACCAGGGTTCCATTATCAGGTTCTGTCGGCTGGACGGGCTGAACTGGTGCCTCTTGACCCCCGGTAGGTATGACTCTGGAGGTTATCCCTGAATGCTGGGCTTGATCTCCATGTTGCTGCTGGTTCAATGGAGGTGTTCCGCCTTGCTGATCGGTAGGACCAGGAACAATGCCGCTGAAGAAACGACATGGAAAATAATAAGGAAGGACCATGATAGATCAAGGATATAAGCATGTGGTCAGATCAAGATTTTGGAAATATTAGAAGACACGAGTAGAGATCAAGAGCGAGTGCTGATTGAGACATCTATTTCATGAAACCCTCACATATCATAATTTTCAGAGACCTGCATGGGCTACCACTAAAACCGTGTCACGCCCCACAACCAGAATACTAGAGAGCGGGAGACAGACACAGCTAGCTACGTATATTAAAGTGAATTCCACCTCGATATACGATCACGGCTGTCTAGATACATGAGGGTTTAACTATAAGCCAATAGTCTCTTAAGGTCAAGAATAAGCCTAGTGTCTCAATCTCAAGCAAGCAAGTAAATGTAACAAGATGGTAGATCATCAGACATACAAAGTAAGGCATCCCATACATTACATATTCAGATGATCATGAAGCTAGTCATACAAAATGCGAAGACTAGCAAGAGTTTAAGTCATACATGATCAACCCTAGGATTTGTCAATCATGTTACAGCCCGTAGGCAGACAAAAGTATAAGTTTCAACACGAGCTAACACTTGCTCGACGGCCAAACGCCTTAAAAGAAATTTACAATTGAGCGAGAGAGCAAAATAAAACCCACTCGTTGCCAGGGTTACGTCTGGTGGTCACCATCTGGCTGGAAGGCTGGAAGATCCTCGGGTGCTACTCCGAAATCTGGCCATACAAAACCAGTTGGGTCAGACCCCAGAAAGAGCAAGTGCCAAAAGGGAGGCTTCACTTAAGAACTAAAACCAGCAATTAGCACAAAAATATAATTATATAATAAAAGACTAGAGATATGAAAAATCATGATGATATACGATAAGATAACCATGGAACTATTCAGATAACCAAGTTACAACCCTTAAACCAAACAAGGACCGGAGTTGTAACCCTTCATCTGAACGGAACTTGGTTTTCCACCATTTATTGATAAAGTAAGGCACAAACAATCAGGTCATGTAACAATCTTGTACAGGATCAGGACAAGACTAGACTGGGCTGGACTCCATCCAATCAATCACGGCCAAGCAACGAGTACGGCTTGATACTTTAACTCGCTAGGGTTATCACAAGCCTAGTTACTAGCAAGATGCAATGAGATGTTCCAGCAGTTACAGGCCCTGCAGCTATCCAGGTTATCCAGGCGAGGTTGATTATCAAAGTTATCTAGAATTATTAGATGGCTTAGAGTGCAACACATAACAGTATGCCTTGTACTTGTTTCATGAAGTACCCCATATGACAGTGGGCTAAAAATGTGCCCTACTCGACGACAGGCTACAAGTCCCTCAGGTGTGGCCGGGATAACGGGATCGCCTGTAACTGGAAACATCTCTATATGAACTACTTGATCAATCTAGTCATTAACCTTAGTCAGATTCAGTATGAACCCCTGACCGTGGTAACCAGGGACTCATGTCCTAGACATGATGCACGACGAGACTAGACTAGTAGCTTGTACAAACAAGTTTTAAGCAAGCACCCACGGTGTCAAGACAAGAATTTCCTTAGCGAGTCGAGGTAGCTGTCACAACAGAATTCAAGATTACATGTCAAGATTACTTAGCAGGTCAAGATAACTGTCGCAACGGTGATCATGAGTTCATGTCAGGATTACTTGTCAGGGGTGCACCAAAATTGGTCACCATCATGTCAGGTTACTTGTACTTGTTACTTGTTAGAAGCGTGCCACGATGGGCTACTATCGTGAGTTGTCACAAAATCACGCCGTGTACAGGTTATCATTCAATATTAATATATCATGACTATATCGAGTTCATGTCAAAAAGGCGTAAGGATATAATAAGGGTGCCACGCGCCCAATAAAGGGGAATCTAGGGCAATGGATGCCAGGGTCATACTGTACCAGGAAAGGGGGTAAGATACGCTAGTGCTAAGAAGCCTCCGGGTAGGAGAGTATGCCAAAGGTGTACACCAAGGGGAGTACGCATAAAGAATGTACGTATAAAGGAGTATGCGTAAATAAAGTACGCGTGAATGAGTACGCGCGTAAATGAGGTATGCATAAAAGAGTACGCGTGAAGCTTGTACGCGTAAAAGAGTTAGCGTGAAGCTTGTATGCATAAAAGAGTACGCGTGAAGCTTGTACGCGCAAAGGAGTACGCGTAAAAGAGTACGCGTAAAAGAGTACGCGTGAAAGAGTACGCGTGAAGCTTGTACGCGTAAAGGAGGTATACTTTATTTTACGCGTAAAACAGATTCACACTGACATAAATAAACGTGGGCGTAGAGCTTGAAATTACGCGAGCACGTATAAACGTGGGCGTAGAGCTTGAAATTACGCGAGCACGTATAAACGTGGGCGTAGGGAACCTCCAGAACTCCAAATTTCCATGAAACCTTCAATCTAAGCCAAAAATGGAACTTCCATAGATCAAAATGGGGTAGAACGAAATTCTTTACAACATGGAACAACCAAAACTCGAAAATAATAAAGTTTGATAGATCAAAATCCAAGAAATTCGAAAATGCATTAAACTTAGATCTACAAGAAATAAATCATGAAAATTAAAAATGCTAAGTACTAAAGTATCTTAGAATCTCGTGAGAAAGACAATGGAACAACAAAAATGAAGTTTCTCCATGAAGCAAGTTGCACTTGTCTAAGCTCTTGGTAGGTGGAGAGAGTTATGAGGAAGAAGAAGGAGTAAATGAAAAAGTAAGAAAGTAATAAAGAGAGAGAGAGAAAGGGTTGGGCTTTAAATGGAGATGGTGATAGGTAGGGGGTTGGGTTCATGATGAACCACCCTAAACCAAAACAAACCAACCTAAGCCGAACCCAAGTCAAAATAAACCAAGTCATGCAAGATTAAGCTAGACAAGTCTGATTACGAGTCGAAATTTCGTACACGTATACTGAAAATACGTATAACAAAAAACGAATGTGACACTCGTACACCTCGTGCACCTCGTGCACCTCGCACACCTTGTACCTCGCGTACCTTGTACCTTACACCTCGTGCATACCTCGCACACCTTGTACCTTCAACTATCTAGGTTGACCTCAGCATACCCATGCCTTCCCAGTGCTAAGAGTGATTACGGCTAAACCTAAAAAATGTTAGTTTTCAGTCAGGAATGGAACGAGTATATTCTCACAACAGAATCAATAAATGACGAAATCCATAAATTTGTAATAATATAGAGATACATGATAATTGGATAAACAGGGAATCATGGTATGAATCATGCGAGTAAAAGCAGGAAGATATGGTACACAAGACAAGCAATGACAAGAAATTTTAATATAGCAAGACTATATCTAACAAGTGATTTGAAATACACTTTTGACATGTAAACGACTAAGGGATAAATCCGGCACCCCGCACGTGAGTTGTGCGACTGCTATTAGGCAAGAATAGACATTCAGGATATTTTTGGGTATGTTTACATGTCTACTAATGTACTTCCCGGCCCGGCTAGTACCTATGGATTCAAACAGATCACGAACACGAAAATAGATTGGTCACGAACAACATGCAAGAATCCATAACTACTATCTCGTGTGACAAGCGTGTCAAGAATCAACATGATATCAATTTAAAACATTATTAAATACATGAAATATAGAGATAATCAAATATAAAAACTATCAGAGATGTACTCGCCTGAGGTCCTGTGCTGGTAAAATCGATAATACTATACCACTCAATGAGCCACCAGTCAACACATGCAAAAAGTCTTCGGATGCTGAAATAAATATTACCAACATTTTTAAAATAGTCAAATTAGCTAGAATTGACTGTCCTTAAGTCCAATTCTGGACACAGGAGCAAAACAGTAATTTCGGGCCAAAACAGTATCCGCCGTTGGATCCGCTTTGCACCGAAAAGTGTGCCAAAGTTTGTAGTCTCTAAAGTCATCAAACTATATGTCTACAGGTCCGATTTTTTGATACAAACTAAACCGTATGTCCAAATTTAGATTCCGACGGACCGTGCACAAAATCGTCCGTTGAGTCAGATCGTGGGGCTCGTAAAACGGCGATCCGGTCAACTGTCTCAGAATCAAAGCAAACTTGGTATACAAAATCAAAAAAATGATACGGTCCTGTTGACGTAAGTTTCGTCTCGATCTGACAAACGTGCACGATGTAATTAGAAAATTTGCAAAGGGGCCGATACGATAAATTTTGACGGATACGTATCAATTTCGTCGCGCACACGCAACTAATTTGAATTTCGTCAAAGCCCACACGTCCGCGAAGCCATTACGCACCTTTCGATGCTTTCGGTTCGCGACCACGTCGCCCGAATTGGCAGGACGCACGTCGTATTGAAGGTTTTTTGGGGTTTTGAAAACAGGTTTTTTTTGGTTTTCAAACTGGATTTTCTTACTGTATAAACAACTAAAAATAAAAAAAAAGTGGGGTTTCCATCTCGGTTAGGTCCTCTAGAAATTTGTTCAATTAGGTTTCGAGAATTCACTGTGGTTTTACAGAATCTTGCCTTCCTAATAGGGGTGGGGACTGCTTATATGTTTTGTTCATGGAACAGTTTTTTGGCCATTTTTGGATTCGATTTCAAGACAAATAAATGCTATTGGTTTAAAACTATCTGAAGGTAGTTGGAGAGGGTTAAATCGTGATCATACCAGTACGACTAGTTCGAAGAACGGTTAAGCGTCATGAGAGGACTCCTGCCACGAAGTCCGGTCGGCCCGGGCTGTACTACTGCTGCTGAATCCGCACGCGCGCGTTCCTGGCCGACTCCGGCCGCGCGCGACGGTGGCACCGGCGGTGGATGGCCGCTCAGGATCAGGGGATGGGCGTGGGGTTAGGGTTTGGATGAGAACTTCTCTCGATCTCGATCTCGATCTCTCGAATATATATACGCGTACGTGCGGTCGGGTTCAGTTTTTGGTGTGGGGAGATGGGGGCTCGGGTTCGTTGGGCCGTTCAGCTGGGTTATGGGTTTTTGTTTTATTCTTCTGCTTATTACTTAATGTAACTAACACATATATATTTATATATATACACATGCACACATATATATTTTTACATATAAATATGTCTAAATAACTCCATAATACCATTTTCTAATCTAGATCCATTTTGGGCCTATATAAATAAGTACACATATGCTATAATATTTATTTGACAATAAAATAAACATAACCAATAATAGTAAAATAATATTATTTAATAATAATATCAACAACATTAATAATAATAATAATCCTAATAACACTGGAATTAAACCAATAATAATATATTTTGGTGAACTCATCAAACACACCATTTATTTGGCTCCAGAAATTTATATATGTGTTCCAAAACGCAGTTATTGTTAATAATAGCTATAATCTACGTTTATAGCGAAGATCTAGAAACATATGTTAATTCTTAAATAGATACACAATGTTTGCATACAGATAAAGTACATCCTCAAGGACGTCCTTGGTCTCACTACATGTCTACCCGGGCTTGAGCTTGGTTCGGGTCCAGTCCGGCTAGTTTGGTACAGCCAAGTCTCCTACAAGTCAATAATATAATATTAGTTAAATAATTAGATCATTTATAGGATCATATCACAACTTAGCCTGGTTTTCCTAGTTAGGGCACACTTATGGCTGGGTCTTCCTTGGCATGGCTAATACACTAGTCAAGGCACGCCACTGCACTATCCGTGCCATGATTCCTAGTCGTCTGGTACTTCAAAACTCAACCATGGCTAAAGTCATCTACCGTAATAATTAACTAATTAATTATTTATAACATTCTAAAAATTACCATTCAAATAAAATAAATAATAATAAAATATTTCAAAATTTCCGGGAAGGGGAGCTACAAATCTATCCACCTTAAAAATAATTTCGTCCTCGAAATTCTAATTCATAACTATCCTTAAAATTCATAAAGAAAGTCTACCTTAACCTTAATTTCCTTAAATTTTAATTCCTCAAAATAGTTTATATCCTCCTCCTAGCCATAACCTCTAGGATTTCTACCCACCTTTGGTCACACTACTCCTCAAAACTAAAATCTTATAATCTTCTAACTAGTTTCTAACAATCCTACCAACAAATATCTGCTGCATATGGCATATATAATTCCTCTCCTATCTATCAAGCAACCCAAAATTTAATAAGCAACAAATTTACACAAGTAGCTAAGAAATATTGATAAATCCTAATAAGCGTGACCATTCGTCGCTCTGAAATAGGAAGGACAGAAAGATAAGAAAGAATAATCGAGAGCAAATATGAAGTTTCAAGAGCTGTAGAGAGTATCCAATGATGCAAATAAAAAGGAGTTTAGGAACCATTAACTTATTTGCTAGATTGGGCTACTCTAGTCTAGTCACTTGCCAAATCAAAGAACCCTTCGTTTCTTAGAGGGGCTTGTAATCCGTACAATATAGAAGTTCCGTTCTCAAAATTCTAAACACGATTTCATAATAGAATGAGATTTGAGAAATCAAGATTATGATCTTTTCCATGGTTATTTAAACACACGAACAAGGGATATACTGCAATACAAGTTCGTATCGCGACTTCCAGATAGATGGAATAAGGGTTACGAATGACTTCACATTCTAAGAGGTGGCGACTACATAATAGGTACAGGGACCTATTTCAAATAGTTTAGTTTTATAGTCCAAATATGGTGGTATACATGGATGGGTTTTACTGGGTCTTAATGGGTTCCCTATTTGGCCATCACTCGTTGGTTGGATGAACCTTGAATTTTAATCTATATTGACTGGACAAGATCCCAATGATAAAACTATTTCTACTAGGTTAGGGTAACCTAGAATAGGTTTCCACCCAAGTGGTTAAGCTAGTTGCCAGTCGGGTTGGTTAGCTAGGTTCCTAAAGTCCAAAAATGTGCCTTCAGTGACTTTTGTGTTTAAGTAGCACATGAGGCTTCCATTGGGTGGCACAGTAGTGGCATGTGCGTAGTGGACTCCGAGTTGATCACAACCATATATTGGGTCGAAGGAATTAATTCGAGGTTGGGGCTTCTAATGGAAGTCGAGAAATATACCGGTATTATGGTAAGGGTTATAGCTAGTCCTTTTGACCTGAAAGTCATACCATAAAAATAGAGTACAAGAGAACGTGTTTGAGTGGGACATGATATACCTAGATGAAGGTGAACTCATCTAGATCTTGTATATGAAATTTGTTGGAAGGTAACAACTGGTCTCGTGCTCCGAATATTAATGACATGGCCGGGGACACCAAATGATCTAAATGAAAAGTGGGAGTCCATGGGGCACTAATTATCATCCTAATGAAAATTATTCAAATCAATCGGTAGTTCTCGTATATCCCAAAATTTTTGAAGGCTTACAGTCTACTCACCTTATAAGCTAGGACATGGTTTTAGGAATAATGAGGTTAAAAGAATTCAAAATACCGAATATTGTACCTCGACTCTTGTTAATAAAGAATAAGGCACGACATACGAGATATGGTAGATATAAGTCAAGTCAAGGATCGTTTCTCAATAAGTGGAAAACGAGTGTGTACAATGACACATGGTCGATACAATAGAATGATCTACTCGTCCATAGTATACAAGAGTTATCGACGGGATAACCAACTCTAAGGCACATCATATGAAGAGATTTCTAACAACTGAGTCATGAATTTCTATTTGTGTCAAGCCTGCCATACTATTGTCACAAGAGTTCTAGTGGTATGGGTTGTAGTGATCATCTATTGCTGTTGATAACTGGTAAATCATAATATGACAGGGTATTTAAGCTTTGGTATTGGCTAAGCTAGTGACTGTGGTATTCCAATACTAGTTAGGTCTTAATAATAATATTTACATAACTAGGGTAATATTTGTTGGAAACCAATCTCGGGATGGGTGTCTACCATAGTCATGGTAAATGATTGTCCTTACCTATGTCTATTCATCTCATGTCTAAACTGTGGGCTTTGGTCGAGGAAAGGTTGGATTAAGGTTTAAGGGTTGCTAGTTAAAGCAAGTTTCAAGCAAATAATTAGAGACTCACAACATTTGGTTTCTTAAGAATATATAGTCTCCTAGGTTGGCATTATGACTAAGGGTAAAATCCTAATCATTCTCAAATTCAGATGGCTAGAAGGTCCCAATAGTAGTTTGAGGGTCGAGAGGAGAACGAGTAATTCAAGGCAAGGTTCTAGTCATATGGCTGGCCGATGGTAGCTACACTTGTGTGTACAACTATCATAGCCATGGGGATACTCTGTATCTATCTACCAATTACGAGCTTTCGTCTTTCCAAATCAATGAAAGACAAAAACAATAAGGAGTTCAAGAAAGATGGCATCGGATACAATTATGTGATTTAAGGGCGAATGTATAATTCAAGAGAAATTGTCAATACAGTCGTGGATGAGATCCTGGATACCTCTATATCTCAATCCATGTAGGATAATTAAATGAAGAGCGAACCAAATGCATCATGGTTGATCAGACCGTAATACACTGATTCTGATTAGACAATATGTTAGTAGGCGTCCCTAATAAACATATGTCTTGAATCAAGCTCGATAAAAGAGTAAGCTTACAAAACTAGGCTGTAATAGCAACATTGGTCAAGATACAAGTATACGAGATTTTTGAAAGGAGGCACAAGTAGTTCGAGTTTTGTGAGAATCAAAACCTTACCTGGTGTTATTGCTTATGCAGTCGTCCTACTATCTTCTTATCCATAAGGCCTTGGTCGACTAATAGGTTATGGACCTCTAAATTCTATATTCCAGGTAAACCTATTAGTGTCAGTCAATTACCTTGTCAATAGATTACAAGGACCACGGAATGCTAGGTTGGGAGACATGCCACCCAACTTGCAGAACTTTTACTAGTATTGGCCTTGGATCTTATGGGACATACAGGGCATTTTTCTATCCTCTATAGTATCCTAAACTTGTAATCACGTCTGAAGTTATTTTACTGAGAATTATGCCTCGCCCGTATACTCCGGCTGTGGTAAATCCTTGGTTCCATAATTCAGATGTGAGATGCTATCAAATATTCTACTTTATATTGAACAAGGTCTAAAGAGGTCAACGAAGATATAGTTTTAGCAATGTTCTATAACCTACGATTCCTTGAAATAATTTTGACTCTATGGGTCGTGCCTCGCCAGTGCGCTGCTGGCTGCAGTGAACCCACACTCTCCATTCTCAAGCAATTGGCGACAGTGCGCTGTTGTCTAACCATCACAGTCGTTAAAATTACTCCAACTATATTTCTAAGAACTTCAAGGAGCTGCTAGGGATTCAAACTAGTTGACTATGATAGAAAGCGTAAACATCTACCTATAAGTCTCAATTCTTAAACTAAAAGATTGATCGGGGGGGGGAGGGGGAATAACTGAAGACAAGGGAAGTAAGAACATCCTAATCTTTATTTCATATGTGTTTCAAATGGCTGAGGGAAAACTTTGAATCAAATCTAACTCGAGATTCGTATATGAATAACAAAATTAGGAATTATAAACTAATTCCTTACAGCAAATATGATTTTAAATAGGCAATTCTAACTAATGATATAGGGTTTATATCTAAAAGAGCAAAAGAAAATTGAACATTTTATCAAGATTAGAGCCTTAATTCTAGGAAAGCCTAACTAACCAAGTGAATAGTATATCCACATTGGATCATATCGTCATATCAAAAGTAGTGGTGTATCTATAGAGAAATGGCAAGCTATCTAGATTTAATAATTCTTTATCTAATTTGCATGGCCTATCTGACAACCTTAACTACCCAACGGTCAGTTTAAACAAGAGACTCCTAGTCCTAATCATTCTCTTAAATCAATTTAACTCTAAGTTGTGAATGAGCATTTTCTAGTCGCAGGCTCGCAATGGTACGACTAACTTAAGTACCATCACGAGTTTAGGGGAGAGCATTCGGTTTATTCGGTTTAAACCGAACCGAATAACCCAAAACTGAATTGGACCGAAACCGAATAAGCAAAACCGAAACCGAACCGAATTGGCCCAAAACCGAATCAAACCGAACCGAATTAAATCGGTTCGGTTTTTGGTTTATTCGGTTTATTCATATTTTTTTGATTTTTTTGAGCTTTTTTTTGTTAATATATATAGTAACTAAATATACATAGACATATTTAGTATATACCTATATATATTTAGTATGTACCTATATATATTAATACTTATATATATAGTACACACACACACACACACACACACACACACACACACACACATATATATATATATATATATTTTATATATATATATATATATATATATATATATATATATATAAATTTTTTTATTCGGTTTTCGGTTTTGGACCGAAACCGAAACCCAAAATCGAAACCGAAACCGAATAAGAAAATTTAGTATTTTCAAAACCGAAACCGAACCGAATTTTTTTAAAATCGAACCGAACCTCTTATTCGGTTCGGTTCGGTTCGATTTTCGGTCCAAAACCGAATAATGCTCACCCCTACACGAGTTCGCATATTTTGCGAAATTTGACCTGCATGGGCCACCACAAAAACTTGTCACGATCCGTACCCACTTTTTCGGATACGAGACGTGTCCAAGACAGCCTACGCCGCAGAGTCGGCGGTAGAATGATGTCACGGCCAAGATTGCTCAAAATCACAAAATGTAACATTTATTGCTCATTCACATTATTAAATCAAGTTTATAAATTACAAGGTTTTACAACCTCACATTTGCTAGAAAATACACTGTCTCATAAACAGAAAAAGATAACTAATTCAACTATCTAGGTTGACCTCAGCATACCCATGCCTTCCCAATGCTAAGAGTGATCGCGGCTAAACATGAAAAATGTTAGTTTTCAGTCAGGAATGGAACGAGTACATTCTCACAACAGAATCAATAAATGACGAAATCCATAAATTTGTAATAATATTGAGATACATGATAATTGGATAAACAGAAAATCATGGTTGGAATCATGCGAGTAAAAGCAGGAAGACATGGTACACAAGACAAGCAATGACAAGAAACTGTAATATAGCAAGACTATATCTAACAAGTGATTTGAAATACACTTTTGATATGTAAACGGCTAAGGGGTAAATCTGACACCCCGCACGTGAGTTTTGCGACTGCTATTAGACAAAAATAGACATTTGGAATATTTCTAGGTATGTTTACATGTCTACTAATGTACTTTTCTGTCCGACTAGTACCTATGGATTCAAACAGGTCACGAACACGAAAATAGATTGGTCACGAACAACATGCAAGAATCCATATCTACTATCTCATGTGACAAGCGTGTCAAGAATAAAAATGATATCAAAGTAAAATATTATTAAATACAGGAAATATAGAGATAATCAAATATGAAAACTATCAAAGATGTACCCGCCTGAGGTCCTGTGCTGGTGAAACCGATAATACTATACCACTCAATGAGCCACCAGTCTTCGGATGCTGAAATAAACATTACCAATGTTTTCAGAATAGTCAAATTAGCTAGAATTGCCTGTCCATAAGTTAAATTCTGGACACAGGGACAAATCGGTAATTTCGGGTTAAAACGGTATCCACCGTTAGACCCGCTTTGTACCGAAAAGCATGCCAAAGTATATGGTCTCTAATGTCATCAAACTATATGTCTACAGGTCCAGTTTTTTGATACAAATTCAACCGTATGTCCAAAGTTGGATTCCGGCGGACCGTGCACAAAATCGCCCATTGAGTCGGATCGTGGGACCCGCAAAACGATAATCCGGTCAACTGTCTCAGAATCATACCAAACTTGGCATACAAGACCAGAAAAATGATGCGGTCCTGTTGGCGCAAGTTTTGTCTCGATCTGATGAACGTGCACGAAATAATTAGAAAATTTTCAAAGGGGCCGACACGGTAAATTTTGACGGATACGCATCAAATTCGTCGTGCACACGCAACCAATTTGAATTTTGTCAAAGCCCACACATCCGCGAAGCCATTATGCACCTTTTGATGCTTTCGATTCGCGACCACGTCGCCCAGATTGGCGGGACGCACGTCGTATCTAAGGTTTTTCGGGGTTTTGAAAACATGTTTTTCTTGGTTTTTAAACTGGATTTTCTTACTGTATAAACAACTAAAAATAAAACAAATAGTGGGGTTTCCATCTCGGTTAGGTCCTCTAGAAATCTGTTCAATTAGGTTTCGAGAATTCACTGTGGTTTGACAGAATCTTGCCTTCCAAATAGGGGTGGGGACTGCTTATATGTTCTGTTCATGGAACAGTTTTTTGGCCGTTTTTGGATTCGATTTCAGAACAAATAATTGCTGTTGGTTTAAAACTATCTGAAGGTAGTTGGAGAGGGTTAAATCGTGATCATACCAGTGTGACTATTTCGAAGAACGGTCAAGCGTCGTGAGAGCACTCCTGCTACGAAGTTCGGTTGGCCCGGGCTGTGCTGCTGCTGCTGAATCCGCACGCGCGCGTTCCTGGCCGACTCCGGCCGTGCACGACGGTGGCGCCGGCGGCGGGTGGCCTCCTAGGATCAAGGGATGGGCGTGGGGTTAGGGTTTGGATGAGAACTTCTCTCGATCTCGACCTCTATCTCTCGAATATATATACGCGTACGTGCGGTCGGGTTCGGTTTTTGGTGTGGGGAGATGGGGGCTCGGGTTCGTTGGGCCGTTCAGCTGGGTTATGGGTTTTTGTTTTATTCTTTTGCTTATTACTTAATGTAACTAACACATATATATTTATATATATACACATGGACACATATATATTTTTATATATAAATATGTCTAAATAACTCCATAATACCATTTTCTAATCTAGACCCATTTTGGGCCTATATAAATATGTACACATATACTATAATATTTATTTGGCAATAAAATAAACATAACCAATAATAGTAAAATAATATTATTTAATAATAACATCAACAACATTACTAATAATAATAATCCTAATAACACTGAAATTAAACAAATAATAATATATTTCGGTGAACTTATTAAGCACACTATTTATTTGGCTCCAGAAATTTATACATGTATTCCAAAACGCAGTTATTGTTAATAATAGCTATAATCTACGTTTATAGCGAAGATCTAGAAACATATGTTAATTCCTAAATAGATACAAAACGTTTGTATACAGATAAAGTACGTCCTCAAGGACGTCCTTGGTCTCACTACATGCCTACCCGGGCTTGAGCTTAGTTCGGGTCCAGTCCGGCTAGTTTGGTGCAGCCAAGTCTCCTACAAGTCAATAATATAATATTAGTTAAATAATTAGATCATTTATAGGGTCATGTCACAACTTAGTCTGGTTTTCCTAGTTAGGACATACTTATGGCTGGGTCTTCCTTGGCATGGCTAATACACTAGTCAAGGCACGCCACTGCTCTATCCGTGCCATGATTCCTAGTCATCTGGTACTTCAAAACTCAACCATGGCTAAAGTCATCTACCGTAATAATTAACTAATTAATTATTTATAACATTCTAAAAATCACCATTCAAATAAAATAAATAATAATAAAATATTTCAAAATTTTTGGGAAAGGGAGCTACAATGTGCTATCTTATTTGTGAAGTGTTCCTACACGATATATGTCAATACATCCAATGCCTCCAGCACTTACATAATGAATAGTCGGTAGTAATGGCGTGGTTTGTGTAGCGTGTTGCATTACACTAAGGAGGGATCCTTATGTATGACTCATTGAGCGAGTATGGATCCCTTCTTGGGGTACTCGTGCTATGTACGACATTTAGGAGAATGAGCATGTGACCACGGCATGTGAATCTCGAGATTAACCTAGAGTTAACTAGGAAACTAATCTGGTAGATGCATTGGACGGGAAGAATATCGAGATCGTGCCACACTAGCCACCCCAGGTTCCGTCCTAACGTGCTGGGTTGGCCTCCACGGACATGGTTTCATCCGCTTATGGTCGATGACCATATCTGACTCCTATGTGCTATGTGTCATATGTTTTAGCGCGGTAGCCTTACGGGGACCGGTGCATGATCAAGGTGCTATGTGTTTATATATATATATATATATATATATATATATATATATATATATATATATATATATATAATTTGGATTGGCTAGACCTGCTGGAATGACACGATCTGAGGATTCCTATAATAGCATTGCGGGGATAACCCGGCCAAATATAGAAAGCCGCATGAATGAATGGTTGTAACGCCCAGAACCAGAATACTGGAGAGCGGGGACATACATAGCCAGCTACGTATATTGAAGTGTAACCCACCTCGCTATACGGTCATGGCTGTCTAGATACATGAGGGTTTAACTACAAGCCATCAGTCTCCTATGGTCATGAACAAGCATATTGTCTCAATCTCAAGCAAGTAATAACAGTTACAAGATGTCAGAACATCAAATATACAATAGTAAAACGTCACATACATTACATATTTGGATGATCATAAAGCTAGTCATACAAAATGTCAAGACTAGCGAGAGTTTCAGTCATACATGATCAACCCTAGGATTCGTCAACCAAGTTACAGCCCGTAGGCAGACAGTAAATAAAGGTACAATCGAGCTAACACGTGCTCGTCGGCTAAACGCCTCAAAAGAATATTTTTACAATAGAGTGAGAGAACAAAAGAAACTCACTCGTTGCCTTGGTTACGCCTGGTGGTCACCATCTGGCTGGAAGATAGGGAGATCCTCTGGGGCTGCTCCGGTATCTGGCCATACAAAACTAGCTGGGTCAGATCCCAGAAAGAGCAAGTGCCACAAAGAAGGCTTCACTTAGGAACTAAAACCAGCAATTCACACAGAATATAATAATAATATAGTAAAACTGGAGAGGTAGAGCATCATGAGGATATACGGTAAGATAAGCATGGAACCATTCAGATAACCAAGTTATAACCCTTAAACCAAACAAGGACCGGGGTCGTAACCCTTCATCTGAACAGAACTTGGTTTCTCTCATTTATCGGATAAAATGAAACACAAGTAGTCAAGCCATGTTACAATCTTGTACATGATCAGGACAAGACTAGACTGGGCTAAACTCCATCCAATCAATCACGGCCAAGCAAACGAGTACGGCTTGATACTTTATATACTAGGGTTATCATAGGCCTAGTTACTAGCAAGATGCAGTGAGATTATTCCAACAGCCACAAGCCCTACAGACCATCCAGGTTATCCAGGTCGAATATTTGTTCAAGGAGGGCGCAACACATGACAGTGTGCTGGAAATGTGCCCTACTCGTCGGCAGGTTACAAATCCACAAGCGCACCCAGATAACAGGATTGCCTGTAGCTGGGAAATCTTTTCATGACTACTGGATTATTCTAGTTATTAACCTTAGTCAATTTCAATAGGTACCCCAGACCATGGTACTCAGTGGTCCTGTCCTAGACATGATGCAAAACAAGATTGGTTCATTTGTACAAGCACAATCGTCCACGTTGTCCGGGTCATTCATTCTTGTCATGGCATGTCATGTTGGCCGTCGCAACAGCAATTCGAGATATATCATGTCAGATTTACTTGTCAGGAGTGCGCCATGGTGGGCCACTAGCATGTCATGTTACTTGTTAAGAGTGCACCCTTACGGGTCACTGTCGTGTTCATGGTACATGTGCAGGATAACATAGTACAAGCGTTATCAAAAGGCCCAAGTACACTGAGGGCCACAAGATATAGGCCTAAGTAATAACAATTAAATTATAAAATACAAGGCTATGGAAGAGCCATGCGGCTCGGGCATATGCGGCCAGGGAAAGGGAGTGCATGCAGCTCAGGGCGATTCAGGGTACATGCGGCTCAGGTAGGACATACATATGCGACTCAGGGAGTGATCTCATACGGCTGGGGAAGGAGCAGCCCATGCGGCTAGAGAGGACTCGGGTATATGCTGCCAGGAAAAGTTTCATGCGGTCGGAAAGGGGCGGTCCCATACGGCCGAAAGGGGGAAAGCTCATGCGGCTCGGGGGAAATTCGGGTTTATGCGGCTAAGAAGGAGGCAGGAGCTTATGCGGCTGGGAATGGAGGGGGTCTTATGCAGCTGGAATGAGCTGAGTCCCATGCGGCTGAAAGGGGGAAAGCTCATGCGGCTCGAGGAAAATTCGGGTTTATGCGGCTAAGAAGGGGACAGGAGCTTATGCGGCTGGGAATAAAGGGGGTCTTATGCGGCTGGAATGAGC
Organism: Iris pallida; assembly: GCA_029216955.1. NCBI lineage: Eukaryota > Viridiplantae > Streptophyta > Magnoliopsida > Asparagales > Iridaceae > Iris > Iris pallida. The sequence continues at coordinate 3,539,355 of JANAVB010016191.1, read as the reverse complement.
TGAGTCCCATGCGGCTGAAAGGGGGAAAGCTCATGCGGCTCGGGGGAAATTCGGGTTTATGCGGCTAAGAAGGGGGCAGGAGCTTACGCGGCTGGGGGATTTCAAGTTCATGCGGCTCAATTAATGAGGGCACATGTGGCTCGGTTACGAGGCGCATGCGATTCAGCCCACGTAAGGCCATGCGGCTGAAAGTTCATACGGCTGAAAAAAACACTTGCCGCATGAATATTCATGCGGTCAAGTACCGTTCTTCTTCTCCAAATTCCGAGAAGAGAACCATGAAGGCCATGCTCCCAAGCTCCATAATTCCATCATCCAGAGTCAGAATCCAAACTTCCATAGGTCAAAATGGGGCAGAATAAAATTCTCTACAACATGGAACCATCAAAACTTGGAAATAACAAGGTTAAATAGATCAAAACCCAAAAAATTCGAAAATAAAATAAACTTAGATCTACATGAATTTAGCCATGGAAGTTAAAAATGCTAAGTACTAAAGTCGGTTAAAATCTTGAGAGGAAGAAAATGGAACAATAAAACTTGGGTTCCTCCATGAAGCAAGATGCACTTGCCTAAGCTCTCCCTCTCCCTCTTAGGTAGGTGAAGAGTAATGGTGGGAAAGAAGAAGAGTAAATGAGGAGAGAGAAAGGAGTGGGGTTAATAAATGATGAGGGTGGTAGTAGGTGGGGTTGGTTCACAACAAAATCGAACCAAGCCAAACCAGCCGAACCGAACCAAGATAAACCAATCAATGAAATGCCAAATTAAATCAAGCAGGGAGACATGCAATACGAGTCTAAATACGTACACGTATACCAAGATACGTAATACGAATCACATGCATTACAATGGCAGCTTGAAAAATGACTTGACTGTGCCTTGTACCTTTCGATAGTAGCCGAGGGACATGGACTGTCATGGTGCATGGTCCAACCCATGTCCTTTGTTTGGTTGTTGGGTTGGGCTATCGTGCTACGACAGGCTATCGACCGAGGTTATGACCGAAAGGTTTTTTATTATTATGCTTGTATTTTATCTCACTATTTTGTGCTCCCTTGTGGTACTTGCTATTCGGGGCTGACCTTGCTGGTTTTGTTTGGCCAGATCACGCAGCAGAGCCAGAGGATCCGACTTTCCTTCCTGACGTCAATGGTGCATACTAGGAGCATGGCGGAAGGGGGACTCGAGTGGGTTTCTTCTCCACCACTCTAGTATCATTACTTAAGTTCTGGCGTTTAGCCACCGGCACATGTTTAGTCGGTTGTTCTGGATATTTTGCCTTCTAGCATAATTGTAATTAAATCAGACTGCAGCTGACTACGGTTATGTACATATGACTCTCTGGGCTAGCTAACTTAAAAAGTTAGTTCTCCATGATCATTTTGATGAAGCGTCGGGGACGCTTTACTGCTTTATCTTATATGTTCATTAATTGTTGCTTCTTGCTTTATTGATTGAGACATAGATGCTTTATGGGACCATAGGTGACTTGATTGTAGCATGCACCCCTAGTCTAATGACAGCCACGATCGACGTATGACGTTTATATACCTCATATGGAGTAGCTGGCCTAGTCACTCTCCATATTTCGGTACTGAGGTGTGACACACGCTCATTGTAAACTCCGCTAAAATGATGCCAATTTTTCAATTCAGCTTCAAACTCCTATTGCGGTGCAGATTGCTGATCTTGTGGTTGTTGTGATAGTTGATTATTATCTATGATATTAAATTGGCTATTCACACTGGAGTGATTGTAAATATTGTAAGAGAGAAGAAATCTTGGTGTGGTTAATTTTGAAGTTTTATGGCCTATTTTTGGAATTTTTGGGTGCAAAATTATATCTAATACCCTCAAAATATAGTTTTTATGAGAATATTTTTGGTTGTTTTCAGCAAAATAACCAAAATAACCAAAAATATCCTTAAAATATAAAAATAGTCCTCCAAATAAGGGCATTTTTGTCTTTTTTGGGCCAAACGATCATCTAAAAAAAAGTGTCCAGATGAGACCTGAACCGGGCCGGTCCGTGCCGTCCCAACTGGTTTTACCGGGTTTAACCAGACAGGGCCGATCCGGGCTACCAGATCCAAAACTCCAACCCACTCCGGAGTTCGAACCCCGGGGGACTCGAGTCGAGCCGGTCCGGGTTGTTGACCGGACTCTAGGCGGCCCAGATCGAATTTGACCGAATCTGACCGAATCGTGTGTGTGTGTGTGTGATATATATATATATATATATATATATATATATATATATATATATATATATATATATATATATATATATATATATATATATAAACTTGCCTCCACAGGGTCTCGAACTCCCGACCACTTGGGCCGCATACATCTCTCTTAACCACTAGGTTAGAGATCATTTGCATGTGTGTGTGTGTGTGTGTGTGTGTGTGAAAAGAAAAGAAAAAGAAAATATGCACGTAGAATGTACATATTTTATATTATTTGAAAAGACCACTTTTAAATTTTTTTCATTAGAGAAGTGCAATTTTTTTTCATTTTCTAATACTTGGAAATCATTTTTTTCCTAAAATTACCTAACTATTCATTTTAAATTTGTTAAACAATTTTAATTAATATTTATAGATAAAGATATTTTTGGAACAATATTTTTGGATACTGTTATTGATACTTCTAAAGTGTTATTTTGCACTATTTTCAAAATTTATTAATTCAAATTCTAAATTTGCTCCTGCATTAAATCTGACATTGATGCATTCACCTCTTGAAGTCCGGTATTCACAAATTAATGTCATATTTAATACATGGACAAATTTAGAGTTTGATGAATAAAATTAGAAGAGGAGTCTAGAATGACATTCTAGGAGTGTCAATAACGGTACCTATATTTTTTAGGATATTTAGTTTAGAGTCTCATATATACATGAATATTAGGATTTGGGTCTCGAAATCACTGTTCACGTAGGCTAATGAACAATAATTTCGAGAACCAAATCCTAATATCAGTCAATTTCGAGACCCAAACCATAATATCCATATATATATGTGAGACCGTAAAATTAAAAAAATCCTATTTTTTTTTACCTTGAGTAGAACTTTTTCATTATATACTATTGTGGATTTATATTTAAGATTATATTTATAAGCACAAATGTGGCTGTAGTTTAGTGGTTAGAATTCCACGTTGTGGCCGTGGAGACCTGGGCTCGAATCCCAGCAGCCACACTAAATTAATTTTATTTTGCTCTTTTGTTTATTTTTTATTTTAACTTACTCTTTTTTAAAGTTTTTTGTAAAATAATATACAATTTTTTCTAAACATTATTAATATTAATGTATTGATGACATCTTATTCCCCACTCTAATTATTTTAAATTTCTTTTAACACATACAACATGCACCCACGATCAAAATTATGACTGCAAATTTGTTGTTCCGAAAATGTTCCCTCGATCAATATTACGGAAACAAATATACTATTTTTAAAATATGTGTCCAAGTCATGTCCTCGTTCATATATATACAATGTTTATATTTTTTATTTAAAAAAATTAAATAATGATGAATACAAACAATTGTATGTATAGAAAGGGAGACAATGTTAGGATATCCATTTTGGGGTGCTCCCAGAATTACAACCCATTCCACTTCCCAAGGTTTCGATGCAGGTCAGGGTTCAGGTTTGTGGCTCAACATTGCCTAGCTATTTTTGCAATGCAACAATGTTGCACAAAGTGTTCTATAGAGAAAGTAAATTGACTAAAAACGAAAGGTGGGTCAGATAGCTAGGTCAGGAAAATGCTAAGTTTATTATCAAAAATTTACAAATTTTTTATAATCTGGCACCCATCTCTGGCTAACATAGTCCCATACGGTCCCTCCTCTCCCTAATCAAAAAATATCACGTAGACGATTGTAAAGCTTAAAACCAAAATTGATCGTAAGCACAATATTTTTTGGGTCTTAGGAGGACGTTCATGATAACTCAACTGATGGAGCGTCGCGCGGGAGGTCGGGGACCGGCACCATTCTACTATGGGTATAAACGACGGCCAACTACGCGGTCCGTCGTGCGGCGTCGTAAGGACGTCGAGAAGACGTCGTGCGCATAGAACGGGTGTTGCAAGACGTCGTGGCCCTCTCGTGGAGCTCTGGAGCGCGCAGAGTGCGCGGGGTGTGCGTACAAGACGATGATGACAAAGTCATGCATACAAGATTCGCATAAAGAATCCGAAATAAACTGACGACCGGCTAAAAATCGTGTACAGAAGACACACGATTTAACTTAGTCCGGAGAAAAGAAAAAAAGAAGTCGTCAATAATCCTGCTAACCACGTTGCTAAAATTGGAATAGGTTAAGCAATCTCTATTCATATGGATAATTTTCCAATATAGAAAATAAAAAATGTCCCAGTGGCCGTAGCCTGTTGGGAACGGTGGAGCACCCCGGCGCAGTGGCGCGGGTTCGAGCCCCCTTGGAGGCATGTCTCCAAGCACCATTAAGAAGTGGACACCCTCAAAAAAAAAAAAATAATAAATAAAAGAAAATAAAAAATTAATGCCAATACAGCAACGTACATACGTACAGAGAGAAGACAAGATCCACCTCAATGGAAAAAGAAACAGAAAATTTCATGTAAGGAGAAGGAATTCATGTTATTTACGTAAAAAGGGAGAAGTTTCTGAAAATTTGATCCACCTCAATGGAAAAAGAAACAGAAAATTTCATGTAGGGAGAAGGAATTCATGTTATTTACGTAAAAAGGGAGAAGTTTCTGAAAATTTCAGATATAGGGATCTGGCGCCAGTTCAACTGGCGCCCAATTTTTTTTTTTTTTTTTTTTTTTATAAAGGGGGCGCCAGTTGCACTGGCGCCGAAAATAAAAAAAAATTAAAAACAAATCCTGGCTCCAGTACAACTGGCGCCAGGTTTGGTTGGGATGGGGTGGGGGGGGGGGGGGGGGGGGGGCGGGGGGGGGGGGGGGGGGGTTGGTGTTGGCTGTTTTTTTTTTTACACCGTTTCTTTTCTTTTCTTTTTATCTTTCCTTCTTTCTTTATTATATTAACTAAATAAATTTTGTTATTATCTATATTATACAATTAATATATAAAATAAACAAAAAAATATTTGTATTTATATACAAATTAATTTGTATTTTTTGTATCATCTATTTTGTATTAATAACAAATTCTCATATATATATATATATATATATATATATATATATATATATATATATATATATATATATATATATATATATATATATATATATATATATATATATATATATATATAATAACAAACTGATGCATTATTATACAAATAAATATAAATAACAATAAGTTAATATATAGTTTGTTATTTTATATACTGCTTTATTGTTATTTATATTTATTTGTATACCATTAAATTAGTTTGTTATTATCTATACTTATTATTATATTAATTTGTTATTATCTATATTGCTATATTTATTTTTTAATAGTCGACAATAACAAAATTTTGTTTAGTTAATATATATAATAACAAAATATACTAGTTAATATAAAATTATAATATACAAATATATTAACTAGTATATTTTATTATTAACAAAATGTACTGGTTTGATGATAACAAAATATACTATTTATATTTATTTGTATAATAATGCATCAGTTTGTTATTTTATATATATATATATATATATATATATATATATATATATATATATATATATATATATATATATATATATATATGAGAATTTGTTATTAATACAAAATAGATGATACAAAAAATACAAATTAATATGTTTATAAATACAAATATTTTTTTGTTTATTTTTATATATTAATTGTATAATATAGATAATAACAAAATTTATTTAGTTAATATAATAAAGAAAGAAGGAAAGATAAAAGAAAAGAAAAGAAATGGTTTAAAAAAGAAACAGCCAACACCACCCCCCACCCTCCATCCCAACCAAACCTGGCGCCAGTTGTACTGGAGCCTGGATTTTTTTTTTAATTTGTTTTTTATTTTCAGCGCCAGTGCAACTGGCGCCCCCTTCAAAAAAAAAAAAAATTAGGCGCCAGTTCAACTGGCGCCAAATCTCTATATCTGAAATTTTTAAAAACTTCTTCCCTTTTACGTAAATAACATGAATTTCTTTCCCTACATGAAATTTTCTGAAAAAGAAATGCCACCACTCGACCACCAGCAGCTGTTCCAAAATGTCACTATACATGACAGGGAAAGGGAAAATGATACTCGATCCGAAAATTTGGACCTAGAAACAGACGGAAATGCCACGTGACAGGCCGGAATTGGTTGGCACGTCAATCCCCAAAAAAACAGTTTCCTCTGCTAACTTGGTAAAGACTCCGACCAATGGAGATCCGACACGGACGTCGGTTCACGTGTCGGACCCATCTCCTGTAGCAGTACTGTGATAGGAAATGGATGGTACAATTTCATTTATAGATTGAAAGCCACAAACAACTGCCATCATGCACGGGGACATATCAATTCAGAGTAATTACGTGCTTATCAATATATTTTTTAGTTAATTCTTCTATGTAATCTAATTTAGCATGGCATGCTGTTACGTGTCTTTGTAAAGGACCACAGTTCTGCTGATGGACCACATTAGCTTATATAGACTGCTACCTGTAATATTAATATTCTAGTCCTACTTCTAACGCCATAGTGCAGTTGGCTTATGGCTTTCAATCTATAAATTGAAGAAATTGAATTGTACCAACATATTCATAATATGTATCATGACATTTGGCAGCAGCTGCGAGGCTTGAAAACTGTTAAAATGAACCGTACAAGTGGTATGTATATTTTTATATAATTAATAATTAAAAATTTTAAAAAAAATTAACTAATTGTTTAACTATCTAAAATTATCTTATTATAGCAAAATATATCTAACTCATGTTAATGTGGAAGACACTTTTCTTAGTTGTGTGGGTTTGATTTCCTGGAGTAACGATATTTATAAAAAAAAAATTATTTTTGTTTCAACCATTTTTTTTATACTTACAATGTACTACTTATGTGCAATGTACATACAAGTTACTTGTATACAAAAGAATACTAGTGCTTAACTATATGACTGACGAGTCACTCCCAAGTGAGTTGTACCTTATTATTATTTTCTTATTTTGTTGAAAAATAATTTAAATTTAAATTTGTTATAGATATTATCTGAATATGTTTTAATTATAATTTCATATAGATATCATTTATATTTAGTTAGGATTTGTTTCAAATATCATTTATATTTTAATTTTAATTTGTTGTAGATATATGTGTAGTTAGCTAGATAATATCATGTAGTTAAAAATTAGTTATACTTTTTTCTTATAAATTTTAGTTACATGAGGATATACGTACGTGTGCAACTATATATGTTTTTCAACAATAATTCAAAACTTTTGATCAGATCAATTGTAAGAGCATCCACAGTGGAGATATTCCAAATATGTACTCCAAATTATTAAAAATTGTGTAAATTATTACTTTTGGAATGTCTCCTTGATATTGGCACACAATGGTACACTCCAAACAAATACTCCAAATTAACATATTCTAATCTTTCCTTTTTATTTTTCTTCCATGTTTGGAAAGATTTTTCCTCCCTATTTTTTTCTTCATTTTTCTTCCATGTTTGGTAAAATTGGTTAATATTGATGGGCCCGAAAATTAATGTAGTGGAGCTAGCACACGCTCCAAATCTGGAGTGTCTCTTAACTTTCTAGCAATTTTCAAGTATGGATAAGTGCCCACTGTAGTCATTGAGTGCTACAAAATTTGACTAAAGTCAAAATATAGTACTTAAATCTCTTCTTCTGTGGATGCTCCAAGCTCCGTAATCACCTAAGATAACTTCACTGACTCACTCTGGATAATACATTCAGTCCGTCCGGACCGGTCATGGTCCAGGAAAGAATGGGTAGGTGTCCGGGGCCCAAAATTTAATTTGAGGGGCACCATTTTTTTAGCCCATTATATACAGGTCTTCAAAATTATTTTTAGTCCATTATATGTATCCAGATTTTTTTAAGTGCACATTGTTTTATAAAATACACATGAGAAAATTTAAGAACAATTGCAATTAAAAACGCATATTACTAGAGAAAGCCTGTTTCCAATTGTTCTTAAAATTTTGTTGGAATCAAGTAAGAACAAGTTGTCCTGAAATTCCGTCATTGAATGTGCAATGTCAAATTTGTCCCCTTGCGATCCGTAGAACGCATGAAAAGTAATTACAAATTTTCGGAAAATATCGTTACGATAAAATTTGGTAGATATGGATCAAATTTGTCACACATAGTTGACAAATTCGAATTCTGTAAATTTCCCCAAGTTGGTAATAACCGTACGAGTCTTTCATGCAATTGGTTCATGCCCGATCATGACCCTGTATCTGTAGGCTTAGACCATCTCCAATGGTGATTTCTAAATTTGAGTTCTTATCCTACTTGGCATTGTACTTTAAGAAGATTTCTATCCTAGTTGGAAGAGTTTCTACATAGAAATTGTAGACATACAAAAATGCTCTCCAATGGTTCTCCATTTCTATCCTATGTGTCACATAGTAAAATGACCAATTTAATGGTGTGGGTCCAATAATAATTGTCATGAGAGAGATGAAAATTTCTATGAGAGTTTCTACATGTAGAAACCCTCCTAGAATGTAGAAACCCTCCTAAAAAGTTTCCATCCTACATCATTGCCACCTAGGATAGAAATGGTGATAGAAATCACCATTGGGAGAAGTTTTTTTTCTAAAATGGATTTCTTCCATAGAAATAGGGAAGATAGAAACCCCCATTGGAGATGGTCTTAGATGATTCTGAACCTTTATAGTACTGTCTTCAGCAGTCTAAGACCATCTCCAATGGGGATTTCTCTCTCTCTCTTGTTTCTATGATAGAAATCAACTTTAGAAAAGAAAAAAAAATCACAGTGGAGATTTCTATCCAAATTTCTATCCTAGGTGGCATTGATATACGATGGAGAGTTTCTAGGCCTCGTTTGGTTCACGAAAAGGAAATGAATTCCCTTGTATTTTCCATGGAAATGGAAAAGTAGGATTCCTGTCACATTTCTTTTCCATTGTTTGGTAAAACAAGAAACTACCTAGGAAAGAAAAGCAAAATATAATAATGTTCCAATAATATCCTTACCTTTTAAAATAAAAATAATATTATAAAAAATAACATTAATGGTAAAATAAGCAATGACACATGGTTACTTTTGTCATAACTTTTGTAATAAATGTTGGAAAAGGAGGAGGAAAAATCAATCTCATGGGTCTTGAGTGGAACCATATTCCCACCAATTTTTCCCTTGTCAGGAAATTGATTCTCAAGTTTGTGGCTACCAAACAAAGAAAAGGAACAACTTTCCTTTTTTGGTTCCTTAAATCCGTGAACCAAACGAGGCCTAAGGGTTTCTACATGTACAAACTCTCATAAAAATTCTCCGTCTCTCATACCAATTAATATTGGGTCCCACACCATTAAAGTGATCCTTTTATTTATTGCCACATAGAATAGAAATGGAGAACAATTGGAGACTATTTTTTTTTGTTTGTGTAATTTTTATATAGAAACTTGGTAAAGTGCAAAAAAATTCTCGTTATATTTTCGCTTTTTGTCCTAAAAGATTCCATCATCTTAAAATTCCTGAAAGTATGAAATATGCTCATTTTGCCTCCTTTCCGTTAACTGATGTTAAGTGGGGTGTGTAATGACCATTTTTATTCCTCCACTCTCCTCCCCCTCCTCTCTCTCTCTGGTGGTGCGGGGAGGAGGAGGAGGAGGGGAGCGGGACTGGCCGGGGCGGGGAGGAGGAGGAGGAGGGGGAGTGGGCTGGCGGAGAGGGGGGGCTGAGGGGGCGGGGAGGAGGGAGGAGGAGGGGGGGGGGGGGGGGGGGGGGGGGGGCTGCCGGGGGCGGGGGAGGAGGAGGAGGGGGCTGGGTTGGCCGGGGCGGGGAGGAGGGGTTTGGGGGGTGCTCGCCGGAGTAATGAGGGGGGTGGCTGGCTGGAGGGAGGAGGGAAGAGGGGAGAGGTTAGGGAAAGGGGGGGGGGGGGGGGGGGGGGGGGGGTGGTAGGGGATTGGCCGAACAAGTCATAGATTGCGGAGGTTTTTTATTGCTAAATTTGACTAAAAAGTCTTTCTATTCAAAAGGTGCACATTTAACGAGGATTTTTTTTGTAATTTATCCTAAAAACTTTAACAATTAGGATAGAAATTTGTTTAAAGTATCATGTCAAGTAGGATAGATACCCCAAATTTAAAAATTCCCATTGGAGATGGCCAAAGAACAAGGCTATATCATATACGTTAATATCGGAGGAATACACTTTAGTCTTTTTCCATCTTTTCTAGTTGAAATTGATTACTAGCAGAGTGCCTATGTACATATTGTCACGCGAATTAGAGTTTCTAATGATGGCTTGTGGTTCACTACGGAATATGGCTTTGGTGGTTTCAGTTCGTTCATGGGAAAATAATATTGATGACTATATATTTAAGGAATTTCCAAGTTGGATGGTAAAAGTGGAGTAGAGTTATATTATCACTAATGTTGATGACAGACTGTATATATTATTGGAAAATAACTGTATATGTTTAAGGAATTTCCAAGTTGATGACACTGTATATATTATTGTAATTTTTTTTAGCTGTCTTTTTCTTCGGACTGGGGAGCAACGTCAAGAAAGATTTTTTTTTTCTTATCCAGCACATATGGGTTCAGTTAAATCGTGTCTTTCTGCACACGATTTTAGCCGGTCGTCATGTTGTTTCGGACTCTTTGTGCGGATCTTGTCTGTACTAACTTTTTCATCATCGTCCCACACACACGTTCCGTACACTCCGCGCGCTCCAGAGCTCCACAAGTCGGCCGATGTCATTCGACGTTCCCAACTAAACGCCTCGCTTCACCGACGACGCCGAAGGCGTCCCCGACGTCTTCCCGATGCCTACGACAGCCGATGCTGTCCAACCATCCGTTCTACGCGCACGACGTCCTTACGACGTCGTCAAGAAAGATTCGAACCATATCAGTTCTCACAGGACCCTCGGTGTACCCAATATGTTACACTCCCACGGACATATATTATTGTACATATTGTCACGTGAGGTAGATTTTCTAATGATGACTTAGTGGACTATGGAATATGGCTTTGGTGGTCTAAGTTGTTGGTGTTTTTGCCTTTGGACTAGAAAAGATAGTCCCACATCGGCTACACCAAATGGTGAGTATCTCAATATAATGCATTGCTTGTGTTGAGGTGTGCACATGAGGTGTAGTGGGGCACAAGTTTGTGCCATGTGGAAGTATTTTCCTAGAAGGAAAAAGGATTAAATCCAACAAGGATGCAAGTTAATTTTTGTTGTGCGGACTCGGACACGGACTCCAGGATGTCTCGTGCATGCACGGGAGTGTTCGGGGGGTAGGCGTGGACTAGCACACTTCTATGTTGATTGTGGGATGATCTAAAATATCAAACTCTATTTTTGAGTATTAGTATTTTAGTCCCACATCGGATAGGAGAAGAGGTGAAGTCTCAACTCCACTCTATAAATAGAGCCCCTTGGCCTCCTTTGTAAGATGCACCAGGAAGAGAGTTGAGGGAGTCTGTTAAGTCCAGGAAGCCCGTTCAAGTCTCAAATATTGACTTACGAGCGTTCCAGAAGTTCTTCGTGAACTTGCTGGTTCCTGGAAGCTGTTCGTGCTCGTGTGGGGCGAATAAAGCTTTGAGCAACGGTGGTTCATTCACCCCAGCATCTCATTCTCGCCTGTCATCGCTGCTGTTGTCTTTTACAGTAACTTCTTTTTAGAAGCTCTACTGCCGATAGTTTCTTGCACAAAGTCTCTTTAGATTTTTTGTGTATTACGTAGAATCTTTTTAGATCCTCGTAATTCAGAATCCTCCAGGATCTCTGTTGCACATCTTCTTTAAGGTGTTGCATTTGAAACGTTGTGTGAACAATTGTTTCAGTTTCAGAATTTTCCATTGAAAATTGTGCCTCGGCAATAACAATCTCAAAGCTTTATTGAGAAGATGGATAATTCTCGTGCTTCGCTCATCGATACCGACTTTAACAAGTTGGAGAAATTCGATGGCGAATACTTCCAGATATGGAGACGAAAGGTCACTTTAAATCTTCAACTCGTGAATGTTGATCACATGCTGTCAGAAGAAGAACCGATCGTTCCAACCACTGGATCTGCTTCGGCTGTGGCCGCTGCTACGAGCAAGCAAGCGAAGTGGAAGAGAGAAAACAGTATATGCAAACTACTGATACTCAATTCCATGGAAGACTCTCTGGCAGAGTCCTACTCCAAGAAGACATCTGCCAAAGAGATATGGGACTCCTTGGGAAAGCTCTATGAAGATGACGAGAACCGGTCCAAGATCTTCATGGTAGAAAAATACCACAAGTGGACCTTCGAAGACGAGAAGGCGATGCTGCCCCAAGTGAAGGAGTTTTTGAAGTTGCGTCAGAAACTAGAAGACGAGAACATGCCCCTCGTCGACAAGTTTGTCGTTGGAGGGATCGTCGCGAAACTTCCTACAGAATGGAGCAACTTCTATGCAAGGATGCATCGAAAGAAGATGGAAATTAGCTTGGAAGATTTCTTGCAAGAGATCCATGTTGAGGACGAGATGCGCTCTCAACAGAAGATGGATACTCTGTCCAACAACTGACGAAGGCAAATCTGGTCCAAACCAGAGAGTACCAGGGGAAGCAGGCTGCTTCTCATCGCAAAAAGAAGGACTTCACGAATCTGAAAGTGAAGGGTCCTGCTTTCAAGCAGCAGAAGTCCAAGTCCCATGTGACTTACTTCAATTGTGGCAAGAAGGGCCACTACAAATCCGAATGCAAGTCCAAGCCCAAAGAACAAGGTGAGCCTAGTAAGGTTTCTATGATTACTAATCTAGTTGCCATGATAGCACAGGTTGCAACTGTGGGGGCTGACTTGGACTGGTGGATAGATACTGATGCGACCTGCCATGTCTGTTCAGACAAAGACTGGTTCGTCTCTTATGAGCCAACTTCAGAGAAGGTCATAATGGAAAACCAGGCACAAGCTGAAGTACTGGGGATCGGGACGGTGGAGCTGAAACTCACATCGGAGAACACTCTGACGCTTCAAGGTGTGAAGCATGTTCCAGTAATTGCTAAGAACCTGATCTCTAGAAGTCTGATCTGCAACGCATGCTTGAGGATGGACATCAATGCTGGCCAGTTGGTGATGTCCAAGAAGGGTACATTCTTTGGGAAAGCTTTCCAAACTGAAGGAATGTACAAGATTCAGCTTGTTGTAACCCAGCATTATTCTCTTGAGTTGTGGCATAATAGGCTAGGACATGTTCATTGTAAAAGGATTTACAGAATGTCTAGTCTAGGACTTATCTCCAAGTGTGGGGGTAAGGTAGAGAAATACGAAGTATGTGCTCAGACGAAGACTCCCATGGGAATAAAATAATATGGTAGAATTTGGAGATCAAACTAGTCTAGTAGCTATATATTGAGATTATTACGGATATGTTTAATGGAGTTACAACGACCATGTGAATGATTAAAGGAGATAACAAACCATTTCCTATTACATTGGCGTACATTAAGGGTCAACATTAAGTACTTACCTTTTCGTGCAAGTTATGGATGAAATTACTAGGCATTTTCAGGAGGAAGTTCCATGGTGTATGATTTATGTTAACAATCTTTTGATGATCAAGCATTAGATGCTAAAATAAAAGTGTGAAGAGAAACTTTGAAATCTAAGAGCTGGTGATACATCAGATGGATGTGAAAACGACATTCCTTAATGGCGAGCTGACCGAAGAGATCTACATGTAACAACCAGAAGGTTTTGTCGTCAGAGGTCTGGAAGACAAAGTCTGCAAGTTGATGAAGTCTCTGTATGGTTTGAAACAAGCTCCCAAAATGTGGCATGAGAAGTTTGACAAGGTGATAAGGTCAAATGGCTACAGGGTCAGTGAAACAGACAAGTGTGTCTATACGAAGTTTGCTGACGGAAGAAGAGTAATCGTTTGTCTTTACGTGGACGACATGCTAATCCTAGGTACGGATTTAAGCTGCGTCACAGAGACAAAGAAATTCCTCTCGACCAAGTTCAGTATGAAGGACTTGGGGGATGCCGACGTAATCTTGGGGCTCAAGATCATCCAGACAGGCACTGGAATAGCGTTGTCACAATCTCATTATATTGAGAAGATGCTCACTCGCTACGGGTATCAAGATCTTCCTATTATTGATACACCGTACCGGAGTGATCAGAAGCTGGAGCCAAATTCGAGGGAAAGCGTCAGGCAGTTGGAGTACGCTAGCGTCATCGGAAGCTTGATGTACGCTATTACTGCCACAAGGCCTGACATAGCTTTTGCCGTGGGAATGCTGAGTCAGTTCACTAGCAATCCAGGCGTTGAGCACTGGAAAGCTGTGAAGCGTGTTATGAGATATCTCAAGAAACTCAGACATATGCACTTTTCTACAGCGGAGATCCGTCAGTAGTGGAAGGCTTCAGTGATGCTAGCTGGTGTTCAGATATGGAGAGCGAGTATTCCACAGGTGGATTCGTATTCGCCATGGGCGGAGCTGCTATATCATGGAAGTCGAAGAAGCAGACTATGTTATCTCGCTCCTCCATAGAATCTGAATTCTTTGCATTGAATGCTGCTGCAGATGAAGCAGAGTGGCTTCGGGAGCTCATGTATGATCTTTCGGTGGTTGGGACTCAGATACCGGCAATACCGATATACTGTAACAACCAGGCTGGCAGTAGCAGTGGCATCAAATGACCTCTTCAACGGGAAGAAGAGGACGGTGCGGTTGAAGCACAGGGCAGTACACGATCTTATCAAAAGAGGTATAATTGCAGTGATTGATGTTCGGAGTCAGGAGAACCTGGCAGATCCATTCACGAAAGGCCTCAAGCGCCAGTTGGTCGATGACACAGCTTGGAAAATAGGCTTGAAGGCATTCTGATAGTGTGTCTTTGTAATCCTACCATAAAGTTTTATGCTATTAGTTCAAAGAGAAATCTACTAGGCATCTAACTTTTGGTTCAAAGGAGGATCACTGACTGGAAAACTATCAGGTAGCAGTGGGTACTTGTTCTCTGGAACATGGAAGGGATACGGACCCATAACCACTGTTGTCTACTATGTATTTTTTCTGCGGAAAAAACTGATCCTGTGGAAGGTTGGCTTAAACGCCTTAATGAGTTCTCAGGCAGAGTGAATGCCTGATGTGATTTATAGTAAGCACGGTAAAACAGCACTACAAGGAGTGAAACTCCATGCTACAGTGGGGTGACTCCACCATGAGGTTCCCAGGTAGGGGTAATGCCTCGGCTTTGTAAGCCAAGTCACAGCGGCGTAGCACCGCAAATAGGCAGGTAGCCTAATGCTATATGACGTAATTAAAGAGTTGTAGACAGCACTACAAAGAGGATGATGTCCTCATGTTATAGTGGCATGACACCACGAAGAGGTACCAGGTAGGGTAAAGCCTCAGTTTTGCGAGGCATATCATAGCGGCGTAATACCGCACAGAAGCGCAAGGTTTCATGCTGGGTAGTTTGGCACTACAAAGAGGCCTGTGACCTCATACTATAGTAGTATGACACTACGATGAGGTACCCAGGTAGGGTAAAGCCTCGGCTTTAAGCCATGTCATAGCGACGTAGCATCGCAAAGAAGCGCAATGCTTCATGCCATGACTCTTTATAAAGAACTCACCTATAGTTTATGGACAGAGTTATCAGGCCGTCTCTTGAGGGTAAACTTGCAGACGCCCAAAAATTATACACTGAAACCAGGCTGGCACAAGGCCTTCAATGTGCAGCCAGAAGCACAGTTGATGTCATTATGTGAGTAGAAAGAATTGCAGTTATAGTACAGAATTCAAGGCTTAGTCCATTCTGTATCATGCTGTTATTTAACCTATGCGGGAAGATTCAAGTCGTAGCGACATCTCTCCTAATGCATGATGGGCAGTTACTGTGGGGAATGCTCAACCCATATATTGAGATATGTGGGGGATTGTTGGTGTTTTTGCCTTTGGACTAGAAAAATAGTCCAACATCGGCTACACCCAAATGGTGAGTATCTCAATATAATGCATTGCTTGTGTTGAGGTGTGCACATGAGGTGTAGTGGGGCACAAGTTTGTGCCATGTGGAAGTATTTTCCTAGAAGGAAAAAGGATTAAATCCAACAAGGATGCAAGTTAATTTTTGTTGTGCGGACTCGGACTCGAACACGGACTCCAGGATGTCTCGTGCATGCACGGGAGTTCGGGGGGTAGGGGTGGACTGGCATACTTCTATGCTGATTGTGGGATGATCTAAAATATCAAACTCTATTTTTGAGTATTAGTATTTAGTCCCACATGGATAGGAGAAGAGGGAAGTCTCAACTCCACTCTATAAATAGAGCCCCTTGGCCTCCTTTGTAAGATGCACCAAGAAGAGAGTTGAGGGAGTCTGTTAAGTCCACGAAGCCTGTTCAAGTCAAATATTGACTTACGAGGTCCAGAAGTTCTTCGTGAACTTGCTGGTTCCTGGAAGTGTCGTGCTCGTGTGGGGCGAATAAAGCTTTGAGCAACGGTGGTTCATTCACCCCAGCATCTCATTCTCGCTGTCATCGCTGCTGTTTTTTACAGTAACTTCTTTTTAGAAGCTTACTGCCGATAGTTGCTTGCACAAAGTCTCTTTAGATTTTTTGTGTATTACGTAGAATCTTTTTAGATCCTCGTAATTCAAATCCTCCAGGATCTCTGTTGCACATCTTCTTTAAGGTGTTGCATTTGAAACGTTGTGTGTACAATTGTTTCAGTTTCAGAATTTTCCATCGAAAATTGTGTCTCGGCAATAACATAAGTTCATTGGAAAAATAACGTTGATGACACTATATATATTAAGGAATTTCCATAAACTTAATAACTGACTTCATTGAGTGTAAAAAGTAGTTATTCCAAGTTTAATCCAGCATATTGTAATAAGGTGAGGGTACATACTATTTAAGGAATTTCCAACAAAGATAAGAATGTATTGTTCAATAAACATATTTTTTTTTCCGGACAGAGGCCGGGTCGTGCCTCAGTCGCGACGGCCATGGACTTCCGGCATAACTTGTTCCTCTCTTACGGATAGAGATATGAAATCAGACACATTCCGATATACTGTGTCCGGCCAATTCAGTTCCAAAAATAATCGGACAGGACCGACACATAAGCCATTTTTGGGGATCAGACTCGTGTCGGACTGGGCCAACCTGGCTCAATTGAGAGTTCTAGTTCTACGGTGGAGGCGGCATTGTATGGTGTGCCAGCCTGGCTCAATTGAGAGGTCTAGTTCTACGGTAGAGGCAACCCCGTATGACATATAAATCTCAGGGGGCACAGCTGCGGTCCTTAGGCAACTAGCTACGCCTTGGCCGCAACCGAAATAATTACTGGACGCATGACCGGTCCACGGGATTTGGTTGTCCTAGTCGGAGCAAATTTTGATGTCCATTTCCCCTTGACTCCAGAACAAAAAAGTCAAAAAATAACAATTTGTCCCTCCAAATTGTACCTCCAAATCGTCCCTCGTTACGTGGCATGCTGATGTCGCAGTTGTATGAACAAATTTTAAAATTAATATTAAATTTAAAATTAACGTTAACATTAACATTCAAATTAATATTAACGTTAACATTAACAGTAATATTAACATTAACATTAACATTAACGTTAACACTAATATTAATATTAACATTAACACTAATATTAATATTAATGTTAACATTAATTACATTAACATTAATTAATATTAACATTATATGGACATATTTTGGATAACAACTTTTAGGGTTAAAATTTGACATGTCATCTTCCATGTTATGATGACACATAATATTACTTAACATGCCATGTCAGCTGTCATATAAGGAAATGGTTGGAGGGACAATTTGGAGGTACGAATAGATTACTCAAGAATAATAAGACCAACGATTGTTGGCAAACGCTAAGATGCTAGTTGTCTCCGATTCTGACTGCGGCTTGGAGATCGGATTCCAATTTTCTCTCCTAACACCTGAGCTAATCGAGGTCTTTCCAGTAGAATATCAAATATGGACATGGAAGATTGTCGGTTTAATTGACAGGAAGGAATTGGGTGAACCGCAAATGCTATTGGCGGATAGTTATGGACTTAGGGGCCCGGAGGTGCTCTAACCAGAGGGTTGTCCAAGCTCCCCAGGGCCGACCTTGAACTTGGACGACGATGGAGGTCGAAACTGGAAGTCGGCTCCTGATTATGGAAACCAGCTGCCGTGGCGGCAGCCCGCAGCCTAGCTGCAACTGGCTCTGTCGGCGCTTGGAGCTCGAGCGGATGTTCTGGAGCCAGTAACGGAGCCGTAATGTTCCATGCATGCAAGATTTTTTGACCTTGATGGTCTCATCCTTAGCTGGGTTCACGGTGCCTCGGTTTTGGGGTGCACATTGTTGTATTAATTTGTAAAAAACTAACTTTTAATGACTTTTATGTATTGATGTTAATTCATATTAACTATTACCTTTTATTATCCATTTATTGGTGTTTAATCCATAAATTATATTAATTCTATAGATTAAGGGTTGTCCATTATTATCCATTTTATTGGTTTTTTAATCCTAATAAATTATATTAATTCTATAGGTTAAGGGTTGTCCATTATTATTCATTTTATTTGTGTTAATCCTAATAAATTATATTAATTCTATAGGTTAAGGGTTGTCTATATAATGCATACTTTGTCTTGTTGAAGACACATCTTTGAGAGTAACAACCACATGATTCTCCTTCTTCTCTTCATCCAAAAATCACTACCATATGATTTATACTTTTCTATTTCAATCTCTCCTATTCTGGGCAAGAGCTAAGTTCGGGTCGTTCTTCCGAAACCGTGTGCGGTGACGGAAAGCCGGTAGAAAGGGGATTTACCACTAGGAGGATTCGAGATGATGTCTGCACATAGACCTCAAAAAATTCTTAGGGCAGTGCTTCGTGCATGACTTCCCCGTAGACCGGTATTTCTAACCTTTTTATTATTTTGTTATTCTATTTTCATGATGATAAATTTTTTTTCTAACAATCTAAGAGATTTTTCGATTTTTTTTAATGATCTATTTGACGAGAAAAAAAAGATACATGGCTTACATATTGTTTTAATAGAAAATTGATACTCTCTGTCAAAAGAATCAATTTACATGTCTGTCATGGTAAGAATTAAAATATTCTTTACTACATGTAATTTATTTACTATCTTTTATATTTGATGACATCATTATTCAGTTTGATATTTGATAACATCATTATTCGAGGACATTAGAATTAGTGTTTGATAATAGTGCAAACAACTGTTTGGATTCTCTATTTTTCTATTGTATACATTACTGACTTTCAGGTAATTTACGAATTTTTTTCTATTAGCTTGAATATACTATAGCAAATTTATATTTGTATTCAATTCACTTGGCTATGCCACCTTGACAGGTTAATGTCATTGCAATTCCATGAGTCTAGGTATTGTTATGTAAACCAAGATATTCTTAATGAATTGGAAAACAATTCCATGATTATGAGATGTCAACCAGTTCAATCATATAACCTACAATTGTGTGAGGAATAACACACATTTTTTCTGTCTCTGTGCACTTGAAATGATTTGCTAAGCAAATACATGACTGAAAGCAAATAAGGAATTCTAATTTCTAGTAACTCCATCCAACAAAACACAGAATAATGTGTAGACTATTTTTCTAGTACTTGCATTCATGGAAAACTTACTTATATTGCTACAGCCGGTCAAGACAGCTGAAGGTCATTGAAATGCTTCCGATATTTTTTTATTTGTTCTCTTCTTTATAATAATTTTTTCTGGGTCTGGAATATGTTAAATTATAATTATGCATGTTTGCTGAATATAGTACTTGAAAGCTTAATACATTTTTAAAATGAAAGAATCCAAAACCTTGTAGCTATTGGTATAGAGTTAATTATTTTTGTTGCTTGCCAGCAACCTAGAATCAATGGACAAGTTATACATGAACTATCTATTTCTATTAACACTTGGATCTCATATATAGACACATGTATTAGGATTTGGCTAGTGAATAGTACTATGCAATTTTTTTGGGAACTATATGCATGTGTAACACACTATTACCCATACAAGTGACAGAAGATCTTGCATATCAGTACCTGGTATTATTATGGGTATATGGAGTGTTTACAGTCAATGAGTAATATGCAATTTAGCACGTACTATATGACCTTTGACCCAACCTATATTGAACAACAACACATCAATATCCAGGATGTCTTTAGTGATCTACAGGTTTTGGTTAAGGTCTTAGAAGGCCAAATTAGTCCTAGTTTTGCTAGGCTAGACTTTGCCAACAACAACACTAATGGCTAGAACCAAGCTGTGCTTGGAGGCAAAGTAAGCCTTTATCATGGATGCCTCTTATTGGTGATTCAAACAAAGTTTTATTTGGTATCTCTCTCATTACATCTTCGATCTTTGACCTTAACCTAAGAGTCTCATGTCAATAACCGTATACATTTATGGTATTTTTTACTGTTTATTTGTCAACTTCTAAATGTTAGGATTCTCTCCAGTTTAATGTCAAAATTTTCCCCTAGTGTAATGAGGAACATGAGTATATGTACATATTTTTTTCCTTTCATGTGATACCATTACCAAATGACTTGAACTTATCGTTTGTCGTAGTACTTGTGAGCATATCCTTATATGGTGTGGATGCATTGCTTCTATATCCTATATGAATATTGCACAAATATTTTTGAACTAAAGTTGGTGTCGAAATCTTGCAACAAGGAACTTGACCACCATATGTTACTATTGCTCATAGCCTATTAGTTTGTATTTTTTCCCCAATATTATTGATAAATAAAGTTAATATATAGTGCTCGCTTGCTCTTTATATTTCTTTTATTAAAGATGGTCGGATGAGGAAAAAATACTTTATATTTATTTATTATTACCTATTATTATTTTTATCTTATATGAATACTTATTACATAAGATAAACTCATGTTATTATATATCTTGTTTAATGTAAGAATAAATTGATACATGTTGTTCTCAGAACATGATTGTTCTAACCTCTGAACTTTTTCTTATCATTTTGCTTTATTAGAAGCCTGATATAATTTTAATTGAACTATTTTCAATATATACATATACATAATTCATAGGGAGCATTAATCCTAAAATTAGTAGATTGGTTTGATGAGCTCCAACATTTTGGTGGTGTGTGATCCTGGAGATGTGGATTATATACATTTTTGACTGTATATATATATATATTATATATAATATATATATTATATATATATATATTATATAATATTTTTATATATATATATATATATATAATATATATATATATATATATATATATATATATAAAATATATATATATATAATTAGATATATATATATTAGTATATATATATATAATATATATATTATATATATATATATTATATATATATATATGGAATATTTACCCTAATGTGAATTTATGATTTTCTAGTTTTCAATATTTATTTATTTTGTACAAATAATGATATGCTACTACATATTGGGTTTGAAATAATTCGTTATTTGAGATTGTCAATAAGATTTTAGAATTGGCAAATCTAATTTGTGGAACATGGTAATATGCTAACAAATGTTAGTAATTATGTCATGATACAAATTGGCAACATTGATGCCAATGGGTGAACTATACAAGTTCTAATGCAAATCTTATTGAGGTTTAAATTTATTAGAAACTTATGTTAGCCTTTGTTGTTAAGTGTGTTGTAGTTTACAAACTCTTACAAATTGTGACTTATTCTAAAGTGAATGAAACCTCACATATATGTAGAAATTATGTACATAATGTTCTCCATATAACAAGACGACTGTTTGTTATGTACCTATTATAGACAAATTGTATTGTAGTGCTAGAATGAACAAGTTGTACATTGTTTTAGTTATATATTCTTGCTAATATGCAAACTAACTCTATTCTCTGGAAGGTAGAATCCTCAAAGATATTTTTATTTTTTGGAAAAGAACATGCTATCAGTGACAAAAAAAGAGGTTTTGTACTCACTCATTCTAAATATTTCTCTCTTCAAGTCAAAGATATTAGGGATTTTGACGTGTTAGGAAAGGCTCAAACATGCTAAGGGTGAAGCAAAAATAATGGAACTATCTAAAATGATGTACCAAATGACATCTTCTGAAGTTCTATTGCTAAGCGAAATCAAGAGGTACATAAATACTCCGACAATCAAGAAAGGTAATTTTCATATTTACCTACATATTCTATCCATTTTGATCCCAAGTTTAGTTGGACAAATATTATTGTGGAGTGTGTGAGCCAAATTTCTTGGTTTATGTATATTGATTACGGTGATGTTCAATGATTGATTGCATGTTTGAACCTTAAATGATCATATTATTATAGGGGTTAGATGATGTTCAAACAATTTAGTCAAAAGAAAAATAGTTAGTGAAATTACAAATTCCTTTAAATCTAAAGTTTTAAAAGTTGAGATTATTTTGGGTACAAGTCGAAAGGGTCTTCTATCAACCGGGCGTAAATAGCCCTAAGCAATACGGTACTTAATCGTCCCCCGTGGACCCGCTAGCTGGGAACGGCCCCTACAGCTAACCCAAATTAATCAACACTCGATAGACTAAAGATTTTTTAAGGTTGATTAGCAAAATCACTTAAACTATTATTATAATACTTTAGACTGTCATCTTTACAAACATGGCTTATAAAGATAAGTTCTTAGAGCAAACACTGAAAGTTACTATGTTATACTTTAAGAGGTGACAGAGTCAGATAAGTTTTGGCTCACTATCCTAAGCATGATATCGGCAATAGATTGAATTACATAATTCTGATGACACTAAGCCTGATCTATATGCTTTATGTGAGTCGTTATATGACTTATTCTTTAAAATGCTATAGAACCATGTTGAGCATTGGAAGGAGTATGAGGGTTCACTTGTGAAACAAGTTAGATACTTGTAAGCCCTCTGGACTTTTAGGGTTATTTAAATTTTTAAAAGATTTATTTTCGATAAATATTTTTATTATAATTAGTTTTCATAATTAAGATACTATTTGTGACTTTGATTTTGGAGCGTCAGAGATGTCAACCCCTCACAATCACTATCACCCATCACTCCTCACTCTAGCCGACCTAGGAGAACCCCCTACCGACAAGCAACAGCTCCCCCTCTCTTTCAGTCCACTCTCTCTCTCTCTCTCCCATACTCCCTCTCTCTCCTCTCTCCACTCTTCCCTTCAAACTGAGAGTCCCCCCACTTCTCCTTTCATTTCACACCACCTCCATCTCTTTATCATCACCTTCTTCATCTCTCTCCTCTTTCCTCCCCAACACCGACCAACAGCCCCCACGCCATCGCCACCCTCCCACAGGCCGAGCCCCCTCATTCTTCATCTTCTCCTCCTCCGCCTTGTATTGCTGCTGCTGCGAGCTACTGTGCTGCTGCTACGAACAGCGCTGCCGCCGCACGCGAGGCCGCTGCCGACTCCCCCCCTCCGGCGAGCCTCCAGGAGGCTGCCCCCCTCACTGTCAGAGCCCCCACAGCAGCCTCTCGCTGCTGCTGTTCAGCTGCTGTACAGCAATTAACGTGGCCTGTCGCACGCTTTCCGCGCAGCCGCGTGCGAGGCCGGCCACCGTCGGCCACCCCAAGGCCGGCAACCACCCCCAGGCACAGAGGCACTCATTCTCGGGCGACTTCCCAACGTTCCGAAGCCGTACACGTGCGTACTCGATGTACGACGATTTTCGACGTTTCCACGTCGACGGGACGTGTCTCCGTCATGTCGTCGAGACCTCGGTGCGCCGCTCTCCGCTGTCGTGGCACTCCCACGACAGAGGTAATCGTCTTCTCCTCCTCCTTGTGTTCGTTTCCATACTCTCCATGCTCATGTAGTAGTAGCTTCTTGGCATGTTTCCTTTTATGTATTATAATGGTATTAGGTTGTTTCCTTTGATTATAAACTTGAGTGAGCAAGTTCATTTGCAATGAACTTGTCATGTTGTTTCATTGATACCATAACCTTGGGTTGCTCTTGCCAAGAGTTTCCTTCACCAAGACTAATAGCAAGCCTTCACTAATCTTCCATGCATACACCTATTGTGACTGTAGGTTATAACTATGTGAATGCTTCCTAAAAATAAATTCCGAAATACATTCTTTTTTGTATATAAGCTTGCCATGTTTCATTTCATTCCTACACCATATTTTACTGCATATATATATATATATATATATATATATATATATATATATATATATATATATATATATATATATATATATATATATATAATTTCCTTTATATACGTTCCGTATATATATACTTTTATATATCCTTGTATACAATTTCGTATGTATATTTTTATATATAACATTTTCGTATATATATACTTTATATATACATTTTCACGTATGTGTATATACGTGTATACGTATGCACAACTTGTGTGTGAATGGATATGTAAATCATGGATGTTTGTTTAACTTATTGTAAATCGTGGTTGTTGTATTTGTAGGTACCCCCAGACGATACGATCTTGATTGAGGAGCCCGGATCTTCGCTTGCGACTCCCGGAGTTTCAGGCAAGTATACCTTGCCTTGTATTACTGGTTTAATCCATTCACATTTATATATTTATGCACTTGCTAGAGTGGACGTAGTTGTGTGTCCGCGAGATGTCCTCGGATACAGTCAATGACGGTATTGTCATCGAGTTTCATGTACTTTGTTTTCCATAAAGAAATTCTCTTTATTTGTTGTGTTTCTGGGAAAATTACAACTGTGGGAATCCGATCTAGAAGACGATCGCTTTATCCCTTGGACTATGCGAAGAAGAAAAGCTCTCAAAATTTTGACAGTAGATATCAATGTATCTGTACAATGAATGAGAAAAAGAACTCTATTTATAGAGTCAAAATAATAACTGAAAAGATAACTGTCTTCACAGCCTATGCCTAGTTAAAAATCATGCATGATTTAACATACACAAGGCTGTGAGCAGTTACTGGACGTGGCCTGTAACTGTTGGACACATGGCAATCATGCATGAGTCGTGTGCAAGTTACAGGACACGCAGGCGAGAGATCAGTGGCATGGCTGCCACGTACTCCAATTTGATGAAATCCACGCAGACTTATTGAAGACGAAATCCACGCGAACTCGGTGTAGAAAGCTTCAAAATCCACGCAAACTTGGGGCATGAAGCTTCAGGATCCACGCAGACTTCGAGGTAAAGAACTTCAAAATCCACGCAAACTTTGAGGAAGAAAACTTCAGAATCCACGCAAACTTGAGATGAAGATCACAAATACACGCAGACTTGAGATAGAACTGCCAGCTGTCTTGATTCGGCGTGTCTCGACTGACACAAAATCTCTGACAGTGATTGCTTTGTCAGTCGCATTAAATGACAAGAAACCCTTTTGGTACGCCAACTTGACGAAGACTGAGTCTTGCTGAAGAAGATTTCGAAAATCATGCGATAGACGGCAATGATCTCTCGAATTCTGTGTATACGTGGCATACGAAGAGATATTCTTCGACTGTCGTGTTGTCAGTCATAATTACTCTTTGGCAAATGATAAGCTGTCTCCCAGCGTGATTTGTTTATATTGTCTGGATCAACTGAGCGTGACTTTTGACTCTGTCTTGATCAACTCAGCGTGACTTTCATTTTGAGGTCTACAAAACCCCCTTCAAAGTTTTCGAAAAATGATAAATTATTTCGAAATACTTTGAAAATAGAGATGATAAAATGGATTTAGTCACGCTGAGATGACTTCAAAATGAGAGATTTACTCCGAGATGTTTAGACTGTTGGGATTCTGTGCTGTTAGGAGCGTAGAAGAACTAGGCACCAAGCTCAGTCGCTCCGGAAAATAGAGCGTGACTTTTATGCTTTTGTTGCACTTTTTGTTTTGTCTTTTGTAAGGCCATCAGTGCCTGTCTTGAAGAATGTAGTACAACTTTTGTGTTTGATCTGCGTGCCTTAATGAAAAATATTAATCAGCAGTCTTTGATTGTTTCTAATGTTGCTCTGTCTTCCAAAGCATACGTGACACTCATTCCACAGTTTACGAGCGCTATTTATGCGGATCTTTTCCATGAATAGACTTGTACTTTGCCCTTTAAATAGATGGAAGAGTTTCGCAGATACTCATCTCCCATTCCTCTTCTTCTTCTCTGAGAATGAAATTTTTGGGAGATTTCACTCTCAAACAGGAAAGCAATGCCTTCTAATGTTCGACTTCTGCGCCCTGTATCAAACATGAGTTTGCCAATCCTTAGCACCAAACTTGAAGGTAAATCAGTGTAATACGTATACTTATTTCTTCTGTTGAAGATAGGCTTTCTGTTTTTGTTTCTGATTTGAACAATACACGCCTGTCTCTGTTTGATAAATGCATACTGAATGATTTCTGTTGATACTTTCTGCAGAAACTTGGCTGAAAATTTTCTTCAGAACTGGCATTGGGGATGTGGATGCTGTGGAGAATATCCTGCTGACATCTACAACAGGGAGCTCATACGCTTTTGACGCGTAAATCAGACAACTCAGAACTCTTCGTGGGATAGAAGGGTCTTCCTCAGACGGTAGGAAGAGCCTTTATACACGAGAGTTGGATGGTGGAGTCAACTCTACCCTAAGAAATCGGGTAGTAGAGTTCCTTTCACGGGAGAACTAGGAATTGTATCCCAAGGTTTGGATACATTCCTGTCTCCTCTGAAAGGCCGCTCCCAATCCATCAATTGTATTGGCAGCAACACATTTTCGTGTTGCCCTACTCTGTGGTTCTCCTCTCGTTTGAGAGATAAGACCAGAGTTTGATTCCTGCTGGACACCCAGGAATTGCCACAAACAACGAGATTGCCAGAGAAGATCCAAGAAGAAATAGATCTCAGTTGTACATAGAATGAAAATCCAAGATTTGTAATAGATTTCCATTATGATTTGTAAGAAAGTCTAAGAAAATGTAATAGACTTTTTGTGGTGAAATGAGAATGGAAATGACAATTCTTCTATGCTCAATGATTTGTATTTGTGGATGAATTGTAGACATGATAGATAATAAAATCTTCTTTTCTGTTTTAGAGTATATGATATTATCAGAGGTATTATGGACGTGATAATACATAGGAACTCAAAAGAAAATAGATTGATTTATATGCAGAGGTCAAAACATGACAAATGAGTAAGTAGATTCGGAATTGATTCAGAGGTTATGAAAACATGATAAATAACGAATCCCCCCTTAATAAAATTGATACAAGATTATGAACGGATGAACCGTTAGGAAATGATGAACAGATGAACTGTCGAGTGAATGTAATGAATGAACGGATGAACCGTCAAGTATTAATGAACAGGCGAACCGTCTGATGAATGTGAGAAATGAATGGATGAACCGTTAAGCATTAATGAATATGTGAAACGTCGGATGAATGAGGAACTTCTGCCTATAAATATAGCAGAAATCTGGCGAGAACGAATACTTCTACTCCTCAACATAAAAATGTCATCTGGAGAAGCATCCAAGAAGACTGAGATAGCCTCAAAGGTTCAGAAAGGCACTGAAGAACGCCCTGCTGGTCCAGTCAAAACGAAGAAGACGGAAGCAGGCGAAGGTTCGTCTGCACCCAAGCCACCAAGGGACATTCTGGATTTTCTGCTCGAACCAGGAAGGACTGAAGAAGAGGAAGCCATGAGGATGGCCGCTTGCAAATTCCTCGTGGGTTCTAGCAAGGAGGTTCTCGGCTCTTTTGCTGATCACATCTTCGAGAAGGACGGTAGTGGCCCACGTCCAAAAGTAGAGAAGGATGATAGTGATCTTCCTTAATATCATATATCATCATTCATGAAAATAAAATAAAAATTTTATTTTTAAACATGAATTTGTCTGATGATTACAAGTATTTACATTTATACATAGTACTTTTTATGGAATTTGCCATTAATAGGCATCAAAACTTTTCGACCATCCAATTCTGAGAGTTGATAAGCTCCATTTGAGAAAACTTTGCTCACAATATAGGGACCTTCCCACTTTGCGTCAAATTTGCCCTTACTCATATGAGTCATAGTCATAGGACGTCTGACTGTTAGAACAAGTTCTCCTTTTTGATATGATCGAACTCTGACTTTTTTATTAAAAGCTCTTGAAATTCTAGCTTGATAGAATTCAATATTCTGTTGAGCAGATAATCGCTTTTCATCCAGAGCTTCTAATTCCTGAAGTCGAAGACGATCGTTATTTTCAGCAGTGAGTTCATTAGCGATTGCTATCCTTAAAGAAGAAATTTGAATCTCTAATGGAAGAACAGCTTCGCAACCATACACCAGAGAGAAAGGTGTACATTTGGTAGCATTACGAACTGTAGTGCGATAAGCCCACAAACATTCCCCGAGCTTGTCACTCCAATTACATTTGTTAGTGGAGACAAACTTCTTTAGGAGTTTGATGATAGTCTTGTTGAAAGCTTCTGCTAATCCGTTAGCTGCTGGATTATATGCGGTAGAAGCCACATTATTGATCCGGTGATCGTCACAGAATCGAGTAAATTTCTGGCTGACGAACTGTGGTCCGTTATCATGAACAATGCGTCGAGGAACACCAAATCTGTAGATGACGTGGTGCTTAATAAAGCTGATGACATTAGACGTCTTAACTTCAGATAAAGGAATGGCTTCGGCCCATTTGGAGAAGTAATCGGTTATTGCGAGAATGAACCGATGACCTTTAGATGACGGTGGATTGATCGGGCCGACAATGTCCATGCCCCAAGCTTCGAAGGGCCATGATGCTGCCGTCGGATGTAGAAATTTCGAAGGTTGATGAATAAAATCTGCATGGATTTGACAAGCTTTACACTTCTTTGCATATTCGATGGCATCAGATACCATGGTGGGCCAATAATAACCTATACGTCGAATACGGTCTTGAAGTTTTGGTCCTGGTTGATGTGCTCCACAAATTCCATCATGTGCTTCACGAATGATTTGTTGAGCCTCGTCACCGGCAACACATCGAAGGAGTAAACCATCATAAGCTCGACGATATAAGGTCTTTGTTGTATGATTGTAGTAGAATCTGAGTGATCGTCGTCTAATAGATGCTGCCTCACTCGGATCATCCGGAAGAATATCATATAATACGAGATCTAAGAAAGGAAGTCTCCAATCTTTATCCGTATTCTGATTCTCAGTCAAGTTACTGAAGATGAATTCTATGCTGGAATCGGATGAAGATGACATCGATTTACGACTGAATCCAAATCCTCTTGTTGTGTTGACGTCATGAGATGTTGATTCTTCAATGTCAACTGGAAGTCCTAGAGTCAAGTTATTTTCAAGATGAAATAATTCTCGATTACGAACAACGATCATTTGTTGCCGTCTGATTGGAATAGCCAGCACCGCTGCAAGATTAGCAAGGACATCATCTTCTGTGTTACATGCTCGCCTAACATGTTCAATGAAGAATTCTTCAAACGAAGAAGCCATAGATATAGCTGTTTTATGATAAGGAACCAGATCTTGATGGCGAACTTCATAAGTACCCCTGATCTGATTGACAATGAGTTTAGAGTCTCCGTACGCCTCCAAATGTTGAATATTCAGATGTTTAGCGAGTTGAAGACCAATAAGTAATGCGTTGTACTCAGCTACATTGTTTGAACACGGCTGATCGAGAGAATAAGCCCTTTGGATAGCAAGACCTTCTGGCGATACAAGAACGATTCCAACTCCAGCGACAATATCACCATTAGGACCAATTCTTGATGCTCCATCAAAGAATAAACGCCAAGTAGGATCTTCTTCAGCAATTTGATTTGAATCTAGGACTTCATCTGGGATTTCATCATAGAGTTTTGAATTTTCTGGAATTGAGTGAGCAGCCAGAAAATTAGCTAAAGCTTGTCCTTTGACTGATTTCTGAGGAATATAGTACATGTCATACTGAGCAAGTAGGATTCCCCAGTTAGCCAATCGAGAATTCAAAACACTGGGTTTCTTCATCATGATCCGTATAGGATTGATCCTGGAGATGACATGAATAGTCTGGCCAATGATATAATGACGTGTCTTTTGGACAGCAAACATCAAGGCTAGACATTCTTTTTCAACCGGTGAATATCGAGGTTCAGCTCCGGTCATAGTGCGGCTGAGATAATAAATGGCTTGTTCATGGCCATTTTGATTCTTTTGAACGAGTAATGCACCCAATGAATGACTCATTGCTCGAGTATAGAGGAGGAACGGTATTCCTGCGACGGGAGGTACCAACACTGGAGGGCTCATTAGATATTGTTTTATATCATCGAATACTTTCTGACATTCATCATTCCAGACAAAAGAGACACCTTTCTTCATAAGTTTGTTGAATGGTCTGCAGCGTCCTGATAAATTAGAGATGAATCTCCTGATATAAGCGATTCTTCCTTGAAATCCTCGTAGCTCTTTTAAGGTGCGTGGAGGACGCATCTCTTGGATGGCTTTGATCTTCTCGGGATCCACGTGTATACCTTTAGAGGTAATGACGAAGCCGAGAAATTTACCACTAGAGACGCCTAAGAAGGACTTAGTAGGGTTCATCTTTAATTGATACTTACGCATTAGATCAAATATAGTCTTCAAATCTTGGATATGATCCTCCTTTGTCGACTTTTGACTGCAATATCATCAACATAGCATTCGACTGTTTTTCGCAAATGTTCACGGAATATAGTGCTCATAGCTCGTTGATAAGTTGCTCCTGCATTCTTGAGACCAAATGGCATAACTGTATAACAGTATGTACCAATCGGCGTTCTGAAAGAAGTGTGCTTCTCGTCTTCTGGAAACATTTTGATCTGATTGTACCCAGAATACCCGTCCATGAATGACATTCATTCAAATCCACAGGTATTATCAACCATGACATCAGTGATTGGTAGAGGGAATTCGTCTTTAGGATATGCCGCATTGAGATTGCGGAAGTCTATGCATACTCTGATCTTGCCAGTCTTTTTAAGAACAGGAACAATATTAGCCACCCAATCGAAATGTTGTTCCTCTCTAATAAACCCAGAGGTAATGAGTTTATTGACTTCAGCTTCAATTGCATCCATGATGTCTGGACGAAATCGTCGCTGTTGTTGTTTGACCAGTTTAGCATTCGGCAAGATATTGAGCTTGTGAGTTGCAATTTGAGGATCAAGCCCTGGCATATCTTCATAACTCCAAGCAAAGACATCGATGTAATCACGAATGAGTTTGATCATGTCTTTCTTATCAGTTTCTGAAAGACTTTCACTGATGAATATTGGTTTGGGAGATCCCTCTTCACCAACATCTATTTGAACAAGTTTATCTTCAGTCGGAGGTTCTTTTTGCTCGAAACGGAACTCCCATTGATTATCTAATCTTTGGGCCCACTGTTCTGATTCAGGTGAGATTTCAAACTCTTCTTCGTCTTCATCACTTTCTTCAGAATGGTCAATGGAAACCATGTTGGAAGACAGAATGTTGCAGTAGAAGTCCCCGATACTCGTATCGGAATCCCAAGAAGTGGTACTAGAAGAATCAGATCTCTTATCTTCGTCAGACTCAGGATCTTCATGGATAATATTGATAAAAGGAGTATGAGCAATATAGCCCAATCCGCATTTCGTCCTTCCATATTTCAGAGGAGAAATACGAACAGGCATTTTTCTTCCTTTTCCACTATTGAGGCCAGTCCTGAAGTCATAGCCCATATTTTTGATGATGTCTTTAGATTGCTGACTATAACGACGTAGTTGTAATCTTCCAGTATCATCATTTTTGTCATCATCTTCAAGATCAGAAGGATTTTGAGGCCCTTTGTAGAAGAATATTGGAATGTCTCCTGGCTTTCTGCTGGAAACTAGAAAGTATGAAGATTGTACAGGTTCTAGGGATACATCTGTATGAACAGTCTGTACAACTCCTATGGTTATTGTGTTCAAGTCATCTAACAGATGTAAATAACTATAAAAAAGCAGCAGTATTTACATTGGGAGAAGGCTGAGCCTTAGAGATTTTAGCCAAGTCAATGACTAAAGGGGGAGAAGAAGAAGAAGCTTTGTTTCGATTAAGATCGATAACAAATGGCTCAGAAGAGGTGAGCTCTTTTGAAGTTTGAGTAGGAAGAGTAGTCCGCCCTCCAACTGGAATTAGCAGAGTATCTTGTGAAGATACAGGAACTGTAGTACACCCACTGACAGGAATGATCAGTCTATTTTGAGTAGATGACTGAGGTAACGGAGAGATCCGTCCACTCACTGGAATGATGAAAGAATCTTCTCCAGAGGGTTTAGGAGATTGTTGCTGAGTAGTTCAACCTTTAACAGGGATTATTAAAGTCTTACTTTGTGCATCTTCTTTCTCCATAGCTTGTATGATCCTTGTATACTCTTCTTTGTACATTCGGGAATCGTTGAAATAAGCTTCAACCCCATGGAAGGGATTTATATCAGCAACTTCTTTTTGTACTCTTCCATTGCTATCAATGTATTTAAAACATTGATGAAGAGTAGAGGGCACCACATTATTTTTATGAAGAAAGGGCCTCCCCAGAAGAAGATTATAGGATCCCGCGATCTCGATCACATAGAAAGTGACTTTAGATCTGAAATCGTCTATCTGAAGCTTCAGATGAATCTTTCCCAAAGGCTCACTTCGGCTTTGATTGAATCCCAAGATAGTAGTAACCGTCTTGGAGAGCTTGTGGAGAGGGATTTTTAGTTCATCCAACAGACTCTTTGGCATTATGCTTATAGCAGACCCTGGATCAATGAGGATACGATCTATCTTCATTGTGTCGATATAACCGGTGTAGTAGAGAGGCCGATCATGTCGATTATCCTCCAATAGCATGTCGTCTTGTGTAAAGGTGATATTTGGGATAATCTCCAGTACACTGTTGCAATGTAAGCAAGCGGCAGGTTCTGCATCTGGCTTCTTCAATTGTGCAAGACAAGAGTCAGCTTGTAGAAGTGCTTCACTTAATGTCTCCCGAGTCTCTTTGGAAAGACGTAGAAGTTCAAAGAAGGACATTCTAGCTGGAGTATTAGCAAGTTGAGCCAAAATGTCGAAGTTGTAAGGCTTCTGAAGTCCAAGAGGAGAGGACTTCTTGATTGGCTTATCAAACCGAGCCTGTTGTTTGCCTTTCTCCAGAGCTGTAGGCTTGGGAGGAAGAGGTTCAACTGGTGATTCTTCTTCAGGAGGAACATTAGAAGCATCTTTATCAGCTGGAGGGATATCAAGAGGATCCTCAGGACTTTTGGAATAATCCTTTAGATAAGGTTTCCCCGTTCGAGTAGCACCAACAAGTGCTTCTTCTTTGTCTTTTGGCTCTGTGTCAGAAGTAGACCCAAGAGAAGTCATATGACATGACTTGATCTTTCCAGCCTTCTTGGACTTTCGAGAAGAAATCTTTTGAGGAAAAGGAGATTTAAAATCTGCCACTAGATCAGGATGGATCCACATGATTTCTCCAGTCTCCAAAGTGATTGGCACTAATCCTTCAGACCGTGGAGGAGGAAGATTCACTATGTCAAGAGTTGCCTTGGGAATAGGAACGATCCCACCTTCAAGGAGTTGAGGAGGGAAATCTCTGAATTGCATAGAGACGACGTTGGAGGTGACGGTCTTCTCTTTTGGAGTAAGAGAGATAGCTCCAGATTTAATCATTTCTTGGATCTTTCCTTTCAGTACATAACATGTACGAATTGTATGACCCAGCATTCTGTGATATGGATAGTATTTAGGATGATCTGTTTTACCAGCTTCATCAGGTTTCTTGATCTCAGGTAATTGTATCTTATTACCTTTCAGCAGACATTCAAAGATACCAAGGACATCGTCGTCATCAAAAGAATATTCTTCTTTGGGGCGAGGTGTTCTTGATTGTTGAGTTGTAGAGGCAGGAGTTTGAACATTTGATGCATCTTTGCTCTGAAGATTAACTTCAAGAGTTTCTTTTCCCTTGCGAGCATTGTTTTTATTGTTAGCACCTTGTCCTGTTTCTTTAGGAGTCATCTGCACTCCTAAACCTTTGAAGGTTTCAGCACTGATTTCTGCAGCTTTGGCACTGACTATGAAGGAAGGCCAATCTTGAAATTGAGTGGACCCTGTCCACATACTGATTATTGGCAACAAGTTTGATTTGCACGTGTCAATGGTGACAGCATCAGGAGTTCCAAGAGGCATCTTCAGAGCTTCTCTTCGAAACCGTTCAATATATTCCTCTGTAGATTCATTATTTTTCTGCTTGATTCTAATAAGAGCAGACATAGTCATGTCATTAAGCCCTTCATAGAACCTTTCAAGAAACATCTGTTTGAAACCAGCAAATGAGGTAATGCTCCCATCTGGGAGACTCCTATACCATTCATAAGTCGTTCCCTTGAGACATCCAATAAATACTCGAGTAAGAAGGGCATCACTTGGTTGCAGTTGATCAGTCATCACTTCAAAGTGATTAATAAACTGACTTGGAGAAGTGGTTCCATCATAGAATGAGATAGTAGGAGGCTTGTATTTAGGAGGATATGATACTTGCTTCCATTCTATCGGATAAGGCTGCTTGATGCCTAACCTTTGTAAACCATCCTTCTGTTTGAATGCCTCGAATTGAGTTTTGAGATTCTTTAATTCTTCAGAGACAACTCTCGAAGATTGTGGAGTTGTGGCTTGTAGAGAATAGTTGGGAGGAGGAACAGCATTGTAAGCACTACCCCCAGCTCCAGAGAGACTAGGATTTGGTTGAGCTGGTCCAGGAGTATTAGATTGTACTGCTGGAGGAACTTGTACTGGAATCATATCAGTGTCAGTTGGTATGGCATCTGGTACAGTCTGTCAATTTTGCATATGTGTTGCCATGAGTTCATACATCGACTTCATAGTATCATCCATAGACTTCATTTGTTGTTCCAAAGAAGCAATTCTTTGATCTTGAGGAGTCAAGGAAGAAGAAGGTTCATCAGTATTCCCATCAACCATATAAGTTGTGACTGTACGAGGAATTATCGATGAACTAGTAGATGTTGTATGCTCTGAATCATTGCTTCGTGCATCAAAGTCAATTATAGGAGAACTACCCCCAGTAGGAAGAGGTAGGAAGTTAGATTCTCCAAGGAATTCAGAATCAATTTCAGGGATCAAATTTCTTTGACTAGAAGCCAGGACTCTTGCTCTGGTGTTTCTATATACTCCATCTGGACTATCAACTCTACCCCCGGTGTCCCGAGAAGTCATGTTGACAGAGACAAACAAAGGCTCATCTTCATCAGGCATAGGTTCATACTGAATCCTATTGAAGATAGACTGTCGTTTAGTTTGACATCTGTATTGCATTGTGGCTCTTGGCTGGAAGTCACATTCATGATCACCATGGTCTTGAACCGTTGATTGACATCTGCACTGAATTATGACTCTTGGATAGAAGTCACATTCAGCATGTTCCTTTGACATAGAATTACTCCTTCTCTTCTGTTGAAGATATTCCCGTAAATCTGTTTGTGAAGATTGAGGAGTATACTTCCTGTTTTTGGGTCTTAATGGCTCTTGATTATACAAAGAGTGATTAATATGAGCCACATAATTTTTTGCATACTCTGCATCTGGATCTTTTATCTTCATATCCAATTGGTATGGTTTCTTAACACCAGAAGTGCTGAGTTTTGTTCTTAAATCAGTGGAAGGTAACACATTAATTTTGGAAACATGGAGTTTTGCAGAGAATGAAGAGTTGAACCACTCCTTTGATTAGGAGTTGGTAACAGACCCTCTTTAATGGACAGATTCTGTGCCCAATTTGAAGAAGTCATAGGAGAAGATATTAAAGAATATTTTTTCTTAGACTCAATCAGATTTTGAGACATAGAATGTCCAGAAGGAAGAGTAGACAAAAGACCATCTCCTTTCCTTTGACTAACAAAAGTATCAGTCAAAGCTGTTCCTGAAGTAAAAACTACAGGAGCAGAAGAAACAACTAAAGAGTTATTCCTTTTCGAAGGGACTTTGTGTGGAAGACCACCCCCAGTTCTAGTAGAACTCGGTAAAGAAGAAGAGATAACTAAGGAGTTATTCTTCTCTGATGAAATACACGCTGAAACAGATTTGGCTAAGGAACCAGTACTGTTAGCGTGACTTTTAATTTTAGAATTACACGTTGGAACAGATTTGGCTAAGGAGCCAGTACTGTCAGCGTGACTTTTAGGGTTGAATTCGCATGCTGGAATAGATTTGGCTAAGAAGCCAGTACTGTCAACGTGACTTTTAGGGTTGAATTTGCATGTTGGAACAGATTTGGCTAAGGAGCCAGTACTGTTAGCGTGACTTTTAGGGTTGAATTTGCACGCTGAAACAGATTTGGCTAAGGAGCCAGTACTGTCAGTGTCACGCCCCGATCCCGCTAGGGTCGTCCGTCATGCTTGGATCCCTGCGGGATCGATCGTCCTCGCTAAGGCGTGATGCCGTGCAAGCCTAAGTTGCGCTTGCACAAGGCCATGTACCTGCACAAAAATAACTAGTCAAGCAAAAACACACGCACGCACCCATTGCAGAAAACCAAATGTTGGACACAGAGATTTGAAATGAAAATACTCATTTTATTCATAGCTTGATAGGAATACAAGTACAAAGCTTTGCAACTCAGATTTGCCTTATAATTTGGCTACAAGATACTCTTTGAAACACTCTTTTGAAATTTGCCACAATGCCCATACATGATATCCTTTATTACAAGCTGGAATTGAAAGACACCTTCAAAGGAAATGAAAACTGGAAACTTGCAATTGACTGAAAGTAAACTTCGAGGCGATCCACGAGCTCTACTGGGCTAGACGAGCTTCGGTGCCTCACTTGAAATCCCCCTGTCTCCTTTTTACTTCTGAAAAGGATGCCCACAACGTGGGTCAGCACACATCATGTACTGGCGAGCGGCTTTTGGCCGAACTCGCAAATCTCTGCACTAAATCAATATGTTGAGCTAACATTTACTAGTGATCTTTCTACTTGTCTAGGTTCTTTTTAACAATTCATAAGAACATGACAAATAGAATATATCATAGCAAATTACCCTCTCCGGCAGTCATCCCTGCACAAAACCACGTTAGCATAATTTGCATAATGAGTAATTCATGATTCATTCTTGCAGATATTGAAGTTGTCATTTGGGTCATGCAGGTGGACTATTCTACATGTTGGTCTATGGGTTTTCCCTATGATTAGCCGCTGTGACTCTTTGATTCAGCTCGTCGCTAAGGACACAGATATTCGGCTATACTTTTAACATGGGTCCTTGCACCTAGTGTGCTCATAATCTCTCCTAGGCCGAGCGGTTCCAGGTGCCCCCAGATACCACCCGAGAGACAAATAATTCCTTGTATACAAGTTGTCCGAGACCAAATGCATGCTCTAGCCGTTCTATCAGATGAGACACACTTGGACTTATGCACAGGTATACGACACGTTTGATTCGTGCCTTCAGGTTTATCTCAACATGTACAAGTTCGTCTGTACATGTCTACATTTCAAGCATACTGATGACAAGCAGATGATCATTCTTATCGAGCAGATAGAGTAGCAACACATATTCTTGTATTTGATTCAATTCAATTATCTTCTCTTATCTTTTGTGGATGTGGTATCGTTGATCATTGGGACAAGGCAACATAGTAGACTAGAGATCATTTTTCTTAGGCGTACAGATCAATGTCTGTTCGGTTGAAGCAACTCACCGAGATGAATCTTAGTTGAGAGAAGGAGGGACTTCACGCGACGTTCACGAACAATTCACGCGGTCTATAATGGCACCAACAGTTGATTAGCATACTTCGTCTCTTTTTCTCAAGATTCGGAATGAATGCGAAATGCGATGAAAGCGAACAATGAAAACCAATCATCGAAAACCAACACGAAAACGCATTCATCAAAACCAAGCAGCGAAGAGAAAACATTCAGTAAAACTCTTGGATTTATTTCAATAGAAGCCAATCCATCAATTGGAAAGGTTCATTGCATTTCATCCGTGATCAATCGATACCGGCAAAGGTTTCACCAAGTACTCAGTTCATGACTGAGTCAACAAGCCGTAGGTATTACATAGTGGACCGCAAGAAGCGGGGCACTACATAATAACCCACCGAGAAAAAGTTTTGTCCTCAAAACTTAAGAAACAAAACTCACCTCCACTAGTGTTGCATTCTGGGTCAAGCAACGTGGAGAGATTGTAGACTCGTGCATTAGTCCGCTGCGGCTGGTTGTGCTGATGGTCTCGTAGCGGCGGTGGGCCTGGCAGTTGCCCACGCTCTTCAGTGTCATCTTTATTCTGATCCGTTCTATTCTTTTTCGGGCAATATTTGACCGAATGACCCTGTTGGCCACAACGAAAACAAGCGTTGTTAGCGGCACGATAGTCCTCCTTGACGTGCCCACTCTTGCCACAGTGACTGCAACTCTGGCCATTCACATAGCGACAGTCTTCTTTGACATGCCCTCGCCGACCGCAGAAGCCGCACACAGGCTTGAGAATAGGATCCGTATTCTCGATTCAGCACACTTAACGGGATGTCGTAATTCAGACCATCAACGAATCGATTTATGCGAGCCTGTTCCGTGGGGAGCAAAGCAGCGGCAAAATTTGCCAACTTAGCAAATTCAGATTCATAGTCCTCCACGGACATATCTTCCTGTTTCAGTGTGATGAAGTCATCCTCCATCTTCTTGCTCATGGCTGGAGGCAGATATTGATCCAGAAACGCCTTCTTGAACGAGGCCCATGAGATCTTCCCATTCCTAGCCGTTGTGAGCAGCGCCGGCTTCTTCGCCTTCCACCAGTCCTTCGCCCGCAGCCGTAGGAGCATAACGGCACAGACTACCTTTTTGCTACTTGGAACTCCTATGAACGCGAACAGAGTCTCTATTTTATCAATCCAGTCCATCACCTTGTCGGGTGACGTCCTGCCTTGAAATTCCGGAGGTTTCGCGTCCAAGAAGTCCTTTGGCCTAAAGACAGTGTGCCTTTGCGCCGGCTGGGGCTCATCACCCTCTACGGGCTCAATCTCGGGCGTTCCCGTCTGTTCCGTCGCTGCGGTGGCATCTCGATTTGCCACAAGCGCCGTGACAAGCTGGGTCAGGGCATCCAACTGCTTTTGTTGGGCAGCCGCTCGGGCCTGGTGTATTTGGTTGTTTTCCTCACTATCCTGCCTTTGCAGCTCTAACATTCTCATGATCCGTTCTACCGGATCGGTCGAGCCAGATGCACGAGGAGGAGCCATTTCTCTACAAAACAGTATAATTTCTGTCAGTCTCATAAAATATTATGGACTTATTGTATGGGGCATTGGTTTTCATAACTCAAAATCGGGACACTTTTGAAAGCCGTCAAAGTACTTTATATACTTTTTGAAAATGATATTTACAAGAGGCCAAGGACGTAAAACTGTGCTCTGATACCATTCTGTCACGCCCCGATCCCGCTAGGGTCGTCCGTCTTGCTTGGATCCCTGCGGGATCGATCGTCCTCGCTAAGGCGTGATGCCGTGCAAGCCTAAGTTGCGCTTGCACAAGGCCATGTACCTGCACAAAAATAACTAGTCAAGCAAAAACACACGCACGCACCCATTGCAGAAAACCAAATGTTGGACACAGAGATTTGAATAATAAATACTCATTTTATTCATAGCTTGATAGGAATACAAGTACAAAGCTTTGCAACTCAGATTTGCCTTATAATTTGGCTACAAGATACTCTTTGAAACACTCTTTTGAAATTTGCCACAATGCCCATACATGATATCCTTTATTACAAGCTGGAATTGAAAGACACCTTCAAAGGAAATAAAAACTGGAAACTTGCAATTGACTGAAAGTAAACTTTGAGGCGATCCACGAGCTCTACTAGGCTAGACGAGCTTCGGTGCCTCACTTGAAATCTCCCTGTCTCCTTTTTGCTTCTGAAAAGGATGCCCACAACGTGGGTCAGCACACATCATGTACTGGCGAGCGGCTTTTGGCCGAACTCACAAATCTCTGCACTAAATCAATATGTTGAGCTAACATTTACTAGTGATCTTTCTACTTGTCTAGGTTCTTTTTAACAATTCATAAGAACATGACAAATAGAATATATCATAGCAACTTACCCTCGCCGGCAGTCATCCCTGCACAAAACCACGTTAGCACAATTTGCATAATGAGTAATTCATGATTCATTCTTACAGATATTGAAGTTGTCATTTGGGTCATGCAGGTGGACTATTCTACATGTTGGTCCATGGGTTTTCTCCATGATTAGCTGCTGTGACTCTTTGGTTCAGCTCGTCGCTAAGGACACAGATATTCGGCTACACTTTTAACATGGGTCCTTGCACCTAGTGTGCTCATAATCTCTCCTAGGCCGAGCGGTTCCAGGTGCCCCCAGATACCACCCGAGAGACAAATAATTCCTTGTATACAAGTTGTCCGAGACCAAATGCATGCTCTAGCCGTTCTATCAGATGAGACACACTTGGACTTATGCACAGGTATACGACACGTTTGATTCGTGCCTTCAGGTTTATCTCAACATGTACAAGTTCGTCTGTACATGTCTACATTTCAAGCATACTGATGACAAGCAGATGATCATTCTTATCGAGCAGATAGAGTAGCAACACATATTCTTGTATTTGATTCAATTCAATTATCTTCTCTTATCTTTTGTGGATGTGGTATCGTTGATCATTGGGACAAGGCAACATAGTAGACTAGAGATCATTTTTCTTAGGCGTACAGATCAATGTCTGTTCGGTTGAAGCAACTCACCGAGATGAATCTTAGTTGAGAGAAGGAGGGACTTCACGCGACGTTCACGAACAATTCACGCGGTCTACAATGGCACCAACAGTTGATTAGCATACTTCGTCTCTTTCTCTCAAGATTCGGAATGAATGCGAAATGCGATGAAAGCGAACAATGAAAACCAATCATCGAAAACCAACACGAAAACGCATTCATCAAAACCAAGCAGCGAAGAGAAAACATTCAATAAAACTCTTGGATTTATTTCAATAGAAGCCAATCCATCAATTGGAAAGGTTCATTGCATTTCATCCGTGATCAATCGATACCGGCAAAGGTTTCACCAAGTACTCAGTTCATGACTGAGTCAACAAGCCGTAGGTATTACATAGTGGACCGCAAGAAGCGGGGCACTACAGTCAGCGTGACTTTTAGGGTTGAATTTGCACGCTGGAACAGATTTGGCTAAGGAGCCAGTACTGTCAGCGTGACTTTTGGGGTTAAATTTGTACGCTAGAACAGATTTGGCTAAGGAGCCAGTACTGTCAACGTGACTTTTGATTACTGTCATCTTCGTGCGCACAAGAGTGTGCGTGCTTGCAGTGGAGTTCTTGCCAGAGGTAGGAGTAGACACTGTGGCAGAGACTTCACCATTGACTGCCAACCGATTCTTAGGGACATAGACAGAGTGTCCCTTCGACTTGGCAGTGATGATGGAGGCTGGAGTGGGCTTGCCACCCTTAGCCCGCTGCATTTCTTCATAGGCGAGTTGATCGAATTTGATCGTCATCACCTTCTTCGTCGAGCCGATTGACGAAGTATCGCATTGAGTTGTTACCATCTCAGAAGAGGAGATGGTTTTCCCCAGCAGAGTCGTCAATTTGTTTTCTATAAAGAAATTCTCTTTATTTGTTGTGTTTTTGGGAAAATTACAACTGTGGGAATCCGATCTAGAAGACGATCGCTTTATCCCTTGGACTATGCGAAGAAGAAAAGCTCTCAAAATTTTGACAGTAGATATCAATGTATCTGTATAAT
This sequence comes from Iris pallida, assembly GCA_029216955.1. Taxonomy (NCBI): domain Eukaryota; kingdom Viridiplantae; phylum Streptophyta; class Magnoliopsida; order Asparagales; family Iridaceae; genus Iris; species Iris pallida. Next base: position 3,497,378 of record JANAVB010016191.1, on the reverse strand, counting down.
GAATGAGAAAAAGAACTCTATTTATAGAGTCAAAAATAATAACTGAAAAGATAACTGTCTTCACAGCCTATGCCTAGTTAAAAATCACGCAGGATTTAACATACACAAGGCTGTGAGCAGTTACTGGACGTGGCCTGTAACTGTTGGACACATGGCAATCATGCATGAGTCGTGTGCAAGTTACAGGACACGCAGGCGAGAGATCAGTGGCATGGCTGCCACGTACTCCAATTTGATGAAATCCACGCAGACTTGTTGAAGACGAAATCCACGCGAACTCGGTATAGAAAGCTTCAAAATCCACGCAAATTTGGGGCAGGAAGCTTCAGGATCCACGCAGACTTCGAGGCAAAGAACTTCAAAATCTACGCAAACTTTGAGGAAGAAAACTTCAGAATCCACGCAAACTTGAGATGAAGATCACAAATACACGCAGACTTGAGATAGAACTGCCAGCTGTCTTGATTCGGCGTGTCTCGACTGACACAAAATCTCTGACAGTGATTGCTTTGTCAGTCGCATTAAATGACAAGAAACCCTTTTGGTACGCCAACTCGACGAAGACTGAGTCTTGCTGAAGAAGATTTCGAAAATCATGCGATAGACGACAATGATCTCTCGAATTCTGTGTATACGTGGCATACGAAGAGATATTCTTCGACTATAGTGTTGTCAGTCATAATTACTCTTTGGCAAATGATGAGCTGTCTCCCAGCGTGATTTGTTTATATTGTCTGGATCAACTGAGCGTGACTTTTGACTCTGTCTTGATCAACTCAGCGTGACTTTCATTTTTGAGGCCTACATACTTGACTTAGTCCTAGGTGATATTCCTTAAGTTGTGGAATCATAGTCATGATTCCTATGACCTTGACACGTGTTACGATATGGCACTGAGTGAGTTCCTACCATGGCACGGGCTTGAGCATATGGATCGCTACCAGTGCAAGGGCTTATGCTCTGGTACATAGAATGGTTAGGTTGTGTCTAATTATTGTGACCTTGCATTGAGAGTCGGGATGTTCAAGTGGTGGATGCGACTTGGGCATTTTCGAGGGACAGGGGAAGACAATTAGTAGGCGTATAGGACAACCAAAATCCTGGAAAAGGGCCATGTCGCTCAGTGTTACCCGGATGAGTGGGCCTCGGCTCGTGATCCGACGTCGGCCCGTGCTTCGACGCCAAAGCCTTATTACCTACTCATACGTACTAGGGTTGTCTTCAAAGTGCATTCACTTAGCTGGTTAGTTCACCCCTTACAGTTATTCAGTATTTACTTTATGGCATGTTTCCTCTGTATCTTGCTATGTCACCTGAGGACCTGGTTGCTTTCCAGATTTAGACGAGCACTTGCAGTTGACTGGGTGCGAACCGGGACTTGAGATAGGACTTGCTGCAGAAGACGACGAGGTGCTTCCTGAGGAGTTTTCTTGACTCAGGGTATGGTGTAGTTTGGGTTATGAGCATCATTATCTAGTTAGTCGATGCTCATGACTATTTATCTTTCTGTTTTCAGTATTTTCATTCAGTGTTGTACTCCGTGGGCTTGTACCCACCAGACTATTCAGTTGTATTTATTTCAGACTCCATGTTATTTCCAGTTTTATATCTCAGCATTACTTTTTTTGTTCCTGTGGATGAGATCTAGATGTTACCACTTGCCTGTGTAGTATAGTTATTTTTATAGCGTAGTACATCTAAGTGAGTCCATTAAATTGGGCAGCTCACTCTAGGTCGTATCAGCTGACCAGGTTATGTCCTAATCCCATATATTTTTGGGAGTGGGGCGTGACATGGTTTTAGTGGTGGCCCATGCAGGTCTTGTTTATCGTTTCGGTTATGTTACCGTGCCGACTCGAACATACGATTAGGATTAGCAGTGTTAGGATCTCATCCACTTGTGATTATCGCCTTTGAACCTCAAATCGTATTCAATTGTTGATTTTCTTTTATCCTGCTTCCTTCTGTCCCTTTTGTAATAGAATTTTGTCTCTTTCAGAGAGATGAATTTGCGTAGTGGACGTGCGACTTATGGTGTTGCCCCAGCATCCGACATCGAGCCCAGTGACGATAGGACTCCAGCTCCATCAACGGACCAGATTCTGGGACATGTCACAACCTTCCCGTCGACTCCGCCGACTCACGTGGAACCTGCACCTCAGCATGCACCAACCCACCAGGAGGGTCAGACTTTATCGGCACCGATCCAGCAGGAGATTCCTTTGCCTCCTCCGCCTTCTTTTCCACATCAGATGTTGTGCATGCCACTTGCTCCCCAGATGGCACAGCAGTACATGTTCCAGTTCTTTCAGACGATGATGCAAGCACAGTGGCAATAGACCTAAGCTTTGATGCTGTAGTGCCTCATTCCTACATCGTGCCCCGTACTCCGTCCACAGGGTGCGCGAGAAAGGAACACTATCGCTATCGATTCGTTCGGGACCGATAGGTCGGGGTCGATTGAGTCGATCGAACGAGAACGGTTAAATTAAGATCCATTCCCCGTTATGGAATGGCTTCTTCGGAACCAAGTCCCATATTCGGCGGGTTGCGCCTCAAGGATTGACTTTACGGCTAAGTCGGGAGAGACCTCCCGTTGCTCTGCTTTTCACGCCGCTTGCGTTGTTTTTGGCTTTGTTTTCTAAATGCATTTTCGTGAATGTTTTCGATGGTTTCATGGCTTGCATTTTGAACTCGCATTTTCTATCGAACTTCTTGAATAATGCAGTGTTCTAATCGGTTGTTTGTGCGATTTCAGGTAATCGCGTAGGCGACATCTAGCGCGACCAACAAGTTCTCTCGCCCGAAGTAAACTCAAGTTGAGTGGCTGACCCTTCTCTTCTCGACCTCTTCTTAGGTAAATCGATAGTGTTGTGCGGATAAAAGAATGAATGCAAGGGCACGGACACGGTAAAATGATCAAGTTTCAAAGAGAATGTAGGCTAGACCTTAATAACTAAATATTGTCTTAACTCGGTCATTGGACAACTTGTCGACAAGGTAAAGTTTCCCCGTAACGGCAACCCAAGGCTATGGGACCGTTTCGGCCAAGAAAGGAAACACGGTGTATAGCTGTGCTGGATGATAGCACGAGTTAAGCGGGGACTTGCAGCGGGGCTCGCTACTTGCGCTGCAAGGGCCCCGGCTAACAAAAGCTATAGAGTCCAGGATGGCTTGTTATGCCAGTGACCAATCACACATAATATTGTACTTGGTATGAAAATGATAACAATTGACAGGAAAGAACATGGTAAGTTTCATAAGGCGCGGCGCAGTCCACCGTGGGTAAGTTCCAACGTAATTTACATTATGCTTGTCATTGCTCGTTTGAAATTCATTAGGATGGTTAGAAACATTCATGAACTAAGTCATATAAACTCTTCAACCAAATGAGAGCTTAGAACTTAATTTGTCACGCACCAGTACAAAGTGTAATGTACTGATCCTCGCTCTCCACGCAGATACTCCGAACCACGAAGGGCGTGCCACATAAAGTTCAAGGCAACGTGAACCCTTTTGAAGCATCGTCTGCGTGTGAAGGCTTGTGTTCTGAAATCCTTTTTAAGACTCCGCACTCAGTACAAAGAAGAATAGATAGAGACTCGGCTTCCCTCGATCCCAAGTGGAAAGTGTAATAGTTTTTGCTTGTAAAAAGGAATGTAATGTATGGAACGACTATCTCATCGGCGTTCGTTTTGTAAGTCGAGTCATGTTGTAGTCCATGCGACAATGATTGTAATGGAGTCAATGTAAATAAAGTTTTATTATCAATGAAAAGTCTACTTCTATTTCAAAATGTGTCAATCAATTTCTCTGCGTACTCTAACTTGATGTTGTGTTTCGGATAACCTTATGACTACGCCTTGTGCGATCGCAACTTAGGTTCGCATGGCATCACTCCTGGGGGACGACTATCGATTCTACGGAATTGGGGCATGACATAATGGTATCAGAGCACGGCTTTACATCCTTTGACATCACATCGATGAGATAAGTTGTTCCATACAATGAGTTCGTAATAAATTGTGACTGATGCGTTTGCCTTCGTATCCCAGAAGTAACAGAACCCACGGCCGAGCGAGAGCAGAGCGCTTCTAGCGGCTCTAGTAGTTCGCGTCGTTCGCGGGCCGGACCTTCTAACGATACCATTGAAAGGATGTTGTGCATGATGGAGGCACAGCGGAACCAGTCCGAGAACCGACATCAACAGACAGAGGAACGACAGGCCCAGTTCGAAGCTCGCTTCATCGCACATGCGAAACTTCAACAAAAGCAGCTGGATACCCTGCAGTAGATTGTCCAGACAATGGCGGCCAACGAAAATTCTGCGACTGCGCCTACTGTCACCGCACCTACTACCACCGTACCGACGATCCAACCCATTGAAGTCGACATGGGGAGCCCAAGCGTCAACCAGCGGTACCGAAAAAGTACAACTTTAAAGTGTCAGAATTCAAGAAGGCGTGCCGCACTTCCTTCAGCGGTACCGAAGGCCCTTCCATGGCAATCGACTGGTTGGAAGAACTGGAAGATCACTTCGAGCCCCTCGACATTGAATGTAGTGCCCCGCCCTGTTCAGTCAATCGAAGGAATAGGAACGCGGACGGCGTTTGAACTTAGCCTTACAACGGCTGCTTGAAGACATCGCTCGGTCAAGGCGATCGTACGCTTAGGTGGGGTAGTTTCGGTGAACTTGCCTCATCTTAGCCTTCACATAATAAATCATATGTTTTCAACTTGTACAAGTAGGCTTGATAATAAAAGAGACGAATCCATATAGCTAAAGGGAATAATCCCGACGAGTCAAATTGAGTTAGAACATGGAAAACGTCCCACGGTCGGCTTAGAGTTGGTGCAGGACGTACTTTGAAAATGACACTTGGTTCTTCGTCCCGTGGCTTGGAAGAAGAAAGAGTTGGTCTTCGCCACAAGCTAAGAGTTAACCAAATTCATAGGCATCGCCCGCATAAATGCTTCATAAAGTATGCACGGTCTCTTCGCCCAAGGCGTGGCATAGCCTCTGCTCGCCGACGAGTTAAGTTGTATTGCATGGCTTGTGGCATAAGTCTAGGCACTTCAAATAACTTGGTTGTTCAAGTCGAACGCGTGCACGGCACGTTCCCACGACGCAAGCCTTGACGCAGCTTTTGCTCGTCAAGTTGTTGTAAATTAAGTTATGCAAGTCACGCCAAGCTATCAGGAGTAGTAGCAGGCACGGCCCTATGAGTTCTACGGCCGGATATAACCACATAGTCCCACGATCGTAAGGCCCATCATATAGAGTATGACATGGGCGACAGTGTCACATAGAGTTTCAAGTTGGTTTGAGACACGATGGCACAGATTTAGTGTTTTAAGGCACAGACCACGGTTGAGTCATTGAGTTTGAAAAGTATTTCGATAGTTGTTCTTGAGTGAGTGAAATGATAGGAAAGAAAGAAAGGATGCTCACGACTGGGTCGTTGAGGCAAGAAAGAAGAATGCTCGCGACTACGGGTCGTCGAGGCAAGATCTCAGATGTGAGATGTGTTGAACTTAGCCCTGAAAGAGATGGTAACACTAGAAGTAGCTTTGACTGTGTGAGACGTCAGTTTGAGTCGAGTCTTGCATGGTCATTGGACAACTTGTACAAGGTAAAAAAAATCTGTTTCTCCAACGGCGATCCCGGCGGCCTAGGGGAACCGTTGCGATGGAGACATTCGTAGCTGTGCTGGATGACCGCACGGGTTAGGCGGGGACTTGCAGCGGAGCTAGCTACTCGCGCTGGCAAGAAGCGTCCGTCTAATCAAAAGCTCAAAAGGAGTCCATTATAGGGCTAGGCCCTAGTGACTAGTTCATATAGATGAGTCGACATGGGCGACGATCCGCGCGTATGCCTTTGGATTGAGTCGAGTATTGAGTGTAGTATATCAAGGAAGTTGAGTTGAATGTGTGTGTACAGTTGGAACACAAAATATTGGGCCTAAGATTTGGCTGCAACGTAGACGACGTGCTTCGGCATGAGATGTGGTATCGAGTCTTATGTTGTCGGTATATAAGTTGCATGGTTATGGTCGAGTTTAAGTCAGGAAACCGCCGCAAGGCAAAGTTGTTTGAGTGACACTAAGATTCACAAGTCTTGATTGGGTCATTTGGTGATTAAAGTAGCAAGGGCCGCGAGGCGGCGATATGGTTGAGTCGTACATAATTGCGAGGCACGGCACAAAGGATTTGAAGCATGGTCACACGGAAATGGAGCCTCATCGCGTAGTTGCGTCTCTGATTATGGTCGTAAGGCAAACACGACTCGATAGGTTAACGTTGAATGTTGCAAGCACGGGATGGTCTATAGACACAAAATAGCCAAGGCGTCGGTCCTAAAATAATCCTAAGGCAAGACTAGAAAGACAATTGATAAGAAGTGACTACGTTGCACAAAGTAAATCAAACGTGTTGGGTTTGTATGGGTGGGCGAGGAGCTCATTCCACCAGTACAGTTGAGTACTGACACCCACATAGTTTTCATGTGCAGGCACATGTAGAAGCTCGTGGCGCGGAGCTCGTTTGGATGCGTCGAGGCACGGAGTTCCTTGGCGATTCGAAGCGTACGGCCGCATGGAGTAAAGACTTATACGGGACATAATGTATGGACGTCGCCTTCCGAAGCTTCCGCTGGCTCAAGCAAATGTACTTTGAGAGATGAGAGAGAGCTGAGTAAACTTGTAATGTGAGATGAGTGAGCTTGAGAGACTTATAATCTTGGCCTTGCACCCCATTGTAATCTATGTTTCAATATCAATAAAAAAGTATTTTGAAATGACTTGTGTTTTATTCTAAATTTTTGCTGCATGTTCAACGTCTCTGCATGGGACTTCTGTGCGACGACCCCGTCGTAGCCGCTGAAATCGGCCGTTATGGAACCCGCCTTGCACGAGCGCAATCTAGGCTCGTACGGCGTCACGCCTTAGCGAGGACGATCGCTCCTATGGTAGCGGGGCGTGACATAATGGTATCAGAGCACGGCTTTACGTCCATGGACTACCGATTGAATTCTTTAACTCTGTTGTTTCCTCAAACTCTGAATCGTTGCTTCCGTAAAGTTGATATCGTTGGTGCGCTCTCTCTTAATTGTCCCACGGGATGTCCATACAATAAGTCTAACTATTTTGCAAAACATAGGAGAACAGTTTTTGACCAAAAAAAACAAAAGCTGGTTTGCGTAAGCACGGTTGGCTAAGTCGGGCTGGGCATATACACCAAAGTTGCTTCGACCTTAGAAAAGTCGAGTGCGGGAATTGAATAGTGTCGAGCAAGAATGAGTTGAACTCGATTGAGTAAAGTGAGTCGACTATCGATAGGGGTGCTATCGAGCGACGATAACGTCGATGCGATATAGATGAGCGTGCTTGGAATTTGAGGAATGGTTCGAACGAAAAAATTTTAAGAAGCCGATTTTGATTCGAATGATAAGTTAAGGATTTATTGAATGACTTCATCCCTGAGTGGTGTATGCGATAGCCTCAGTGATGTCGATCGATTGATAAAGGAATGATGCGAATTAAAAGAAATACGTTGGTCGATGACTTAAGATAGACGGATGAACAATACGCAAATTTAGGTTTGAAGAAATTGATGTTGTCAATGATTCGAGGGATAATGATCGAACTTGAAATTGAATGTCGAGGAGACTATCCAGTCGGACGATAACATCGTTCGCAAGACTCAAAATTCGTTGCAAAGGAAGATCGTCAAGTTATGCATATCATTAATGGTATTGAGGCGTATCAAAGATCGATATGTGATAACTCGGGGGCACTCTAATTCGGCGAAAGACGATTGTGCAAGTGTTATTGTTTGGTTGGATGTGATACTTAGGATTTTGATCGAGATGAATATGGGATAAAAATGATTGTCTTGATGGTTATACGGATAACCACAACGTCGACTTTCTTGTCTTGCACGAGCGCAACTCCAGCCTCGCACATGCGTTGCGTCGGATTTGGGGCGATTATTCCGCGTGAGCGTTGACATGGTGATTCATGTCACGGGAATGATCGAACTCAGAAAAATTAGGACGCGGCAACGTTGATTGTCTCGACTTGTCGGTTTGATGCGAAAGAGAATTCGAGGATGTTAGGACTTGCGATTGATGAATGAATAAAACTTGAGGGTTGAGTAGGTCCAATCCGCGCATCGAGAATGAATTAGTCTAGACACAAAATAAGAGTTACGTCCCGATGAGAATGATTATCTCGCGGAAGCGTGCATGGTGATTCGTGCCCACCGTGGATAATCTGACTCGCATGAGATCGGGGCGCAACATATTGTTAAGTCAGACGACCTTGTGATCGATTACATGAATTGGAATAGATGACTTAGGGAATGTGAAATGTGAATTATGGTTTAGCGATGAATTATGTCGTAGCGTGTTTGATTCGAGAAGGATTGATAAGCGGAGTATGTCGAACATGTTCGAAGAGATTGACTATGCGAAGATGGTTTGTTGGACGAGCGATATTGATACGTCAAGGAATTGGTTGAACACGAGTTGTCGTAGGATGGCTTTGCTGAATGATTCGGACCCCGTGCGACAAAACGTTGGGATGTGTACAGGAAATCTATACTCGAAGTTTAGAAATCGGAGTGATGCGAGCTTGGGTAGAAAAACCTCGTACTATCAACTTGGTTTGACCTTTGGATGGGGTCAGTGTTGATATTGTTGTTTGGGAACTATGATTCCAATACTGACGGAAAGACATAGCCTAGCGGTTAGGCAGACGTCCGAGTGCGAAGTAGTAGAATTTGTGGAGGCACCGCTCGCGAGTCTCGGCTGACATGCACGTATATCAGGGACGCTTAAATATGTGCACGATCCGACTCGAGTGGTGATGGCGGATTCTCTATCACAAGGCTTGCTGAAATGCATGTATTTTGGGGACGTCTGGAATATGTGCACGATCCAACTAAGTGATACGTTGAATCAAGTGAGACTTGAGGAATGGAAAAGTGTCGAGGATGTTGAGATCGTAAGTTTTGAAGAACGGATTGATGATAGCACGAGCGTGGCTCGGATTTGAGAAACGCATAGGCGTAGTATGTGCGAGAGTTCTTGGATGTTGAGTAAAGTGATAAGCCAATAAGTAAGTACTCAGTTAGTTTCGAGGACAAAACTTTTTCTGAGTGGTGTATGATGTAGTCCCCGTCCCGTTCAGTCAATCGGAGGAATAGGAACGCCGACGGCGTTCGAACTTTGCCTTGCAACGGCTGTTTGAAGACATCGCTCGGTCGAGGCGATCGCACGCTCAGGTGTGGTAGTTTCGGTAAACTTGCCTCATCTTAGCCTTCACATAATAAATCGTATGTTTTCAACTTGCACAAGTAGGCTTGATAATAAAAGAGACGAATCCATATAGCTAAATGGAATAATCCCGACGAGTCAAATTGAGTTAGAACATGGAAAATGTCCCACAGTCGGCTTAGAGTTGGTGCACGGCGTGCTTTAAAAATGACACTTGGTCCTTCGTCCCGTGGCTTGGGAGAAGGAAGAGTTGGTCTTCGCCACAAGCTAAGAGTTAGCCAAATTCATAGGCATCGCCCGCATGAATGCTTCATAAAGCATGCACGGTCTCTTCGCCCAAGGCGTGGCATAGCCTCTGCTCGCCGACGGGTTAAGTTGTATTGCACGGCTTGTGGCATAAGTCTAGGCACTTCAAATAACTTGGTTGTTCAAGTCGAACACGTGCATGGCACGTTCCCACGACGCAAGCCTTGACGCAGCTTTTGCTCGTCAAGTTGTTGCAAAGTAAGTTATGCAAGTCACGCCAAGCTATCAGGAGTAGTAGCAGGCACGGCCCAATGAGTTCTACGGCCGGATATAACCACATAGTCTCACGATCGTAAGGCCCATCATATAGAGTATGACTTGGGCGGTGGTGTCACATAGAGTTTCAAGTTGGTTTGAGACACGATGGCACAGATTTAGTATTTTAAGGCACAGACCAAGGTTGAGTCATTGAGTTTGAAAAGTATTTCGATAGTTGTTCTTGAGTGAGTGAAATGATAGGGCAAGAAAGAAAGGATGCTCACGACTGGGTCGTTGAGGCAAGAAAGAAGAATGCTCGCGACTACGGGTCGTTGAGGCAAGATCTCAGATGTGAGACGTGTTGAACTTAGCCCTGAAAGAGATGGTAATACTAGAAGTAGCTTTGACTGTGTGAGACGTCAGTTTGAGTCGAGTCTTGCATGGTCATTGGACAACTTGTACAAGGTAAAATAAATTTGTTTCTCCAACGGCGACCCCGACGGCCCAGGGGAACCGTTGCGATGGAGACATTCGTAGCTGTACTGGATGACCGTACGGGTTAGGCGGGGACTTACAGCGGAGCTAGCTACTCGCGCTGGCAAGGAGCGTCCGTCTAATCAAAAGCTCAAAAGGAGTCCATTATAGGGTTGGGCCCTAGTGACTATTTCATATAGATGAGTCGGCATGGACGGCGATCCGTGTGTATGCCTTTGGATTGAGTCGAGTATTGAGTGTAGTATATCAAAGAAGTTGAGTTGAATGTGTGTGTACAGTTGGAACACAAAATATTGGGCCTAAGATTTGGCTGCAACGTAGGCGACGTACTTCGGCACGAGATGTGGCGTCGAGTCTTATGTTGTTGGCATATAAGTTGCATGGTTATGGTTGAGTTTAAGTCAGGAAACCGCCTCAAGGCAAAGTTGTTTGAGTGACACTATGATTCACAAGTCTTGATTGGGTCATTTGGTTATTAAAGTAGCAAGGGCCGCGAGGCGGCAATATGGTTGAGTCGCACATAGTTACGAGGCACGGCACAAAGGATTTGAAGCACGGTCACACGGAAATGGAGCCTCATCGCGTAGTTGCGTCTCTGATTATGGCCGTAAGGCAAACACGACTCGATAGGTTAGCGTTGAATGTTGCAAGCTTTGATGGTCTATAGACACAAAATAGCCAAGGCGTCGGTCCTAAAATAATCCTAAGGCAAGACTAGAAAGACAATTGATAAGAAGTGACTACGTTGCACAAAGTAAATCAAACGTGTTAGGTTTGTATGGGTGGGCGAGGAGCTCATTCTACCAGTACAGTTGAGTATTGACACCCACATAGTTTTCATGTGCAGGCACAGGTAGAAGCTCGTAGCGCGGAGCTCGCTTGGATGTATCGAGGCACGGAGTTCCTTGGCGATTCGAAGCGTGCGACCGCATGGAGTAAAGACTTATACGGGACATAATGTATTGACGTCGCCTTCCGAAGCTTCCGCTGGCTCAAGCAAATGTACTTTGAGAGATGGAAGAGAGCTGAGTGAACTTGTAATGTGAGATGAGTGAGCTTGAGAGACTTGTAATCTTGGCCTTGCGTCCCATTGTAATCTATGTTTCAATATCAATAAAAGAGTATTTTGAAATGACTTGTATTTTGTTCTAAATTTCTGCTGCATGTTCAATGTCTCTGCAGGGACTTCTGTGCGACGACCCCGTCGTAGCTGCTGAAATCGGACGTTATGGAACCCACCTTGCACGAGCGCAATCTATGCTCATACCACATCATGCCTTAGCGAGGACGATCGCTCCTACGGGAGCGGGGCATGACATTGAAGAATCAAAGCAAGTCGCCTGCGCACAACTTCAGCTACGGTTGAACGTGCACGACTGGTGGGCCGTGCATAAGCGAGCGATCCGACGCGACAACAACTCAGCGCCGATCTCTTGGGCCACGTTCCGCAAAGTTTTTGAAGTCGAGTACCTTCCGTCAGCCGTTTGTCAAGCGAAGGAGAATGAATTCATGCAGTTGAGGCAGGGGAACCGGACAGTAGAATAGTACGCCGCAGAATTCAACAAGTTGTCCAAATTTGCTAGTGAGTTTCTTCCTACAGAGGAGTGTCGTATGCGACGGTTCAAAGTGGATCTACGACGCTCTATCGGTGCGCATATCGGGGTCCGGAGTACAAGACCGTGGGCAAGGCTCTGAATCACGCTCTTCGTCTTGAGAGCGAGTACCCTTCCGGTGCTGCCGACGTTGTGCATCACTCCAGTCACAAACGTCCTAGCTATACGGGAGGCAACAATTACGCGTCAAAGCGTCCAAACAACGGCGGCTATAGAGGACAGAACCCATTACCTCGATGCACCAAGTGTCACGACCTACACCCGTTTTTTTTAAACGGATACGAGACGTGTCCAAGCCAGCCTACGCCGCAGTATCGGCGGTAGAACGTTGTCACGGCCATGAAGATCAAAATCACAAATAATACTCATTCACAAAATTAATTTAATTTACAATGATCGCAAGTTTTACATTTGTAGAAAATATAAACTTGTAAAAATGTTGAATGACTATAACTCGTCTTTCTAGCTAGTCTCTAGGCCTTTATCTGCAAATATCCCCGTATCTCCCATGCTAAGTAAATCCACGGCTAACCTGAAAAATATGGTTTCCAGTCAGGAATGGAACGAGCACAATTCACTGAATGCAATTTCAAATAAAGAAAATAACTATAAAATAAAGGTTAGACATCAATCATGAGTTTTGAAAATAAACAGTAAATACGGAAAACCAATAGCAATAAATAGACACAAAATACTTTTCCCAACTGTTAGAAGTACCTTTGATATGTGATCGATCTCGGGACAATTATGCGACACTGTCTACACTGTCTAAAGTTACACTGTCTATACTGTCTAAAGTTACACTGTCTACACTGTCTAAAGTTACACAGTCTACAGTTAATATTGCAATAAAGAAACACTGTCTACAAAATAATAATCACGAACTACACAGTTTAAATGCAATAATAATCACGGTCTACACTGTCTACTTTGCAATAAATAAATCACTGTCTATACTGTCTACTTTGTAATAAATAAATCACTATCTACACTGTCTACTTTGCAAAAAATAAATCACTGTCTACACTGTCTACACTGTCTACACTGTCTAAGGTCAGATCACACATCCTTGGTACTTCTCATTCCCGACTCAACAATTTATAATAGAAAATAATCACATAACCAATGGCCAATCAATGAAATATAGTGAAAGTCAATATCAAAATACAGACAATAAACTGTACTCGCCTGTGGTCCTCTGCTGGTGAAACCGACAGTCTGAACTACTCAATGTGCCACAACAGTCAAAACCCGTACAACAGTCCCCGGATGCTGAAATAGACAATACCAATGATCTCAGAATAGTCCAATTAGCTAGGATTGCCTGTCCTTAAGTCCAATTCTGGACACAGGGGTAAAACGGTAATTTCGGGCCAAAACGATGTCCGCCGTTGGACCCGCTTTGCACCGAAAAGTGTGTCAGAGTCAACGGTCTCTAAAGTCGTCAAACTACATGTTTACGGATCTAGTTTTCCGATACAAACCCAACCGTATGTCCAAAGTTGGATTCCGGCGGACCGTTCATAAAATTGCCCGTTGAGTGGGACCGTGGGGCCCGCGAAATGACGTCGGATTCAACTGTCTCAGAATTGGACCAAACTTGGCATACAGGACCAGAAAAATGATACGGTTCTGTTGGCACAAGTTTTGTCTCGATCTGACAAGCGTGCATAAAGTAATTGAGAAATTTGCAAAGTGCACGATACGGTAAATTTCGACGGATACGTATCAAATTCGTCGCGCACACGCGACCAATTTGAATTCCGCCGAAGCCTACACGACCACGAAGCCGTTATGCAGCTTTTGATGTTTTTGATTCGCGACCACGTCGCCCGGATTGGCGGAACGCACGTCGTGTGGAAGAATTTTTCTAGTTTTTCGAAATATTATTTCTATGTTTTTCCTGATTTTTGAATCGAGATATCTCTACATAGAATAGATGAAACTGAAAAGTATAAATGGCATTTTAGTGTCCCATATGTTGTGTAGGAATGTGTTTAATTATATTACAGAAACTGTCGATGGGTCGTCTAGGAATTTCCTTCCAAGGCGGGTTTCGGGACTGCAAGTTTACTCTGTTTTCAACAGATTTTTCTCTCGACTTCAAGTCGATTTCTCCTAGGCTTCTGTTATGATCTATTCTAATCTAATTAATGGAATGCAGAGTCGGTTGGGTTGGGAGCATACCCGAGCAATCCGTTCGTGAAACCGACTAGTGTGGAGATCGTGGTTGCCTCGCGAAGTAGGCCCGACGCCCTGCTGTTACTGCTGCTTTTGCTCGCCGCGGTGCGCGCGGCTTGGTCGACCGGCCATTGCCCACGGCGGCGCACGGCGGTGGCACGCACGGGCCAAGGAGGGTCGCCATGGTGTCGGCGGTGGTTTCGATCGGGGTTAGGGTTTACGATGTTCATCCCCGACTGTCGCGTTTTATATGCGCTGATGAATCCCGAGCGTGGCTTCGGGTTGAAAGGTTGCTGGGTTGGCTTCAATGTGGCCTGGTGATTTCCTGTGGCTTGGTTGGACCGGGATTCCCTTTCGGTTTGCTGACATGTATTTTGGTCCAAAGTGTTGGTTCCCACTATTAGTCTAATGCATTTACTTATATATATTTCTATATATGATTCATATATGCCATTGAATAATTTCTATATATATATATATATATATATATATATATATATATATATATATATATATATATATATATATATATATATATATATATATATATTCTCTTATAAAATCTAAATAAACCTCAAGGCTATCTATTTCTAGGTTAGACTCTATCTGTATATTTATACATGACTATATATATATATATTAATATTTAATAGCCAAAATCATATAACCAATAACAATAAATAATAATATATATATATAATACTCCAACAAACAAAAATAATAATAAATATATCGAACTTCAATAAAACAATATTGGTGTATATATACCATTATGCACAGTATAAAAATCCCAAGATGCATAAGGACCTATTTCCTACAACTGTCACTGAATAATACTAATAGCTATATTTATAATAATTAAATCCCTAATATTTAGAAAATATTCGTTAAACCATTAAAACGAAATGCAATACCCTCATGCCAAATTCTACCAACACGAATGTCATTGAACGTGCCGCATGACTACATGGACTTGGGCTCAGTTCGGGTCCAGTCCGAGCTAGAATGGTATAACCGATTTTTCCTAAAACTCAATAATTTAAATAATAAATAAATAAACCTTCGGTAAGGGTTAAGTCGCAACTTGGCCTGATTTTCCTGGTTAGAACATCACTATGGTTCGGTCTTCCCTACTGGGGCTAATATGCTATCCAAAGCACGCCATGGCGCTATCTGTGCCGCGATTTCTGGTCACCTTGTACTCTAAAACTCCACTATGGCTAAAGTCATCTACCGTAATAATTAATTAAATAATTATTTTACAGAAATCTAAAATTTTTATTTAAATCAAATAAATAAATAAAATATTCCAAAATTCCGGGAAGGGGAGCTACAAATCTACCCACCTTAAAAATAATTTCGTCCTCGAAATTCTAATTTCATAACTACTCCTTAAATTCAAAGGAAATCTACCATTTCCTTAATCTTCTCGAATTTTAATTCTTCAAAAATAGTTACATCCTCCTCCTAGCATCTTGTAGCTATGCAACCTCGAGGACTTCTACCCACCTTTGGTCACACTACTCCCTCCAATCTCATGTCACTAAAACTGTATAATCAACCAACTACTTGCTAAAAATTACTACTAATATAATATTTATTGTATATGACCTCTATAATTCTCTCTTATCTATCAAGCAACCCAAAAATTTAACAAGCAACAAATTTTACACAAGTAGCTAAAAAGTATTGGTAAATTCTAATAAGCATGACCATTCGTCGCTCCGAAAGAGGAAGGACAGGAAAATAAGGACGAACAATCGAGAATAAAAATAAAATTTCTAGAGCGGTAGAGAGTATCCAATGCTGCAGATGGAATAAAAGTTTATGAACCATTGACTCATTTGCTAGATTGGGCTTCTCTAGTCCAGTCACTTCGAAAAACCCTTCCTTTCTTATAGGGGCTTGCCATCCGTGCAATACAGGGGTTCCGTTCTCGAAACTCTGAACAAAGTTCCATGATAGAAGAGAAATTGGGAAACCAAGATTGTGATCTTTTCCGTGGTTATTTAAACACAAACAAGGGATATAAATGCAATACAAGATCGTATCGTGACTCCTAGGTAGGCGGGATAAGGGTTACGAATGACTTCACATTCTACGAGATGGAGGCTACATAATCGGTATAGGGACCTATCTCAAATAGTTCGATTTTATAGTCAACTATGGTGGTATGCATGGATGGGTTTAACTGGTTCTTAATGGGTTCTCCGATTGGACATCAATCGTTAGTTGGATGAACCCTGGATTTCAATCTATATGGACTAAACAAGGTCCCAACTATAAACTATTTTTTTTACTAGGTTAGGGTAACCTGGAATGGGATTCAACCCAAGTGGTTGGGCTAGTTGCCAGTCCGGTTGGTTAGCTAGGTTCCTAGAGTCCGAAATGTGCCTTCGGTGACTTTTGTGTTTAAGTATCACAAGAGACCTCTATCAAGTGGCACACTAGTGGCATGTGTGTAGTAGGCTTCCAGCCGATCACCACCATATATTGGGTCGAATGAATTGAGTCAATGTTGAGTCTCTAATTGTAATTGGAAAGTTTATCGGTATTATGGTAAGGGTTACAGCTAGTCCTTTTTACCCGAAAGTTGTATCATAAAAATAGAGTATAAGGGGACGTGTTTGAATGGGACATGGTATACCTAGATGAAGGTGGGCTCGTCTAGATCTTGTATATGTAATTTGTTGGAAGATAACAGCTGGTCTCGTGCTCCGAATATTAATGACACGACCAGGGACACAAAATGATCTAAATGGAAAGTGAGAGTCCATAGGGCACTAACTATCATTCTAATAAATTTTTTTTCTAATCAATCGGTGATCTTCGTATATCCTAAAATTTTAGGAGGCTTACCGTCTACCCACCTTAGAAATAGGACATGGTCTTAGGAATATTGAGGTTAGAAAAACTCCAAAATCCGAGTATTGTACCTCGACCCTCGATAATAAGAAACAAGGTACGGCATAACGGAATACGGTCGATATAAGTCAAGTCAAGGATCGTTCCTCAATAAATGAAAAAAAATGAGTGTGTACATTAACACATGGTCGATAAAATAGAATGACCTACTCGTCCATAGTATACAAGAGTTATCGACGGGGTAACCAACTCTAAGGCACATCATAAGAAAAGAATTCTAACAACTGAGCCGTGAATTTCTATTTATATCAAGCCTGCCAGACTATTGTTACAAGGGTTAAAGCAAGCTTCAAGCAAATAATTAGAGACTCACAATATTTGGTTTCTTGAGAATAGATAGTCTCCTAGGTCGGCATTTCGACTAAGGGTAAAACCCTAATCATTCTCAAATTCGAATGGCTAGAAGGTCTCAATAGTAGTTTGAGGGTCGGGAGGAGAATGAGTAACTCAATCACATGGCTGGATGATGATAACTACACTTGTGTATATAACTACCATAGCCATGGGGATACTCGGTACCTCTCTACCAATTACGAGCTTCTGTCTTTCCAAATCAGTAAAAGACAAAAACAATAAAGAGTTCAAGAAAGACGCCACTGAATACAATCCCGTGATTCAAAGGCGAACGTATAATTCAAGAAGAATTGTCAAAGCAGTCGCGGATGAAATCATATATACCTCGACATCTCAATCCACGTGGAATAATCAAGGGAGCGAATCGGGTGCACTACGGTTGATCAGACCGTAATACATCGATTCTGATTAGATAATATGTTAGTAGGCGTCCCCACTAAACATATGTCTTGGATCAAGCTCAATAAAAGAGTAAACTTGTAAAACTAGGCTGTAATAGCAGCATTGGTCAAGATAGTCAAAATACGAGTACGCGAGATTTTGAAAGGAGGCAGAAGTAGTTCGAGTTTTATGAGAATCAAAAACCTTACCCGGTGTTCTTGCTTATACGGTCATCCCACTATCTTCTTATTCGTAATGTCTTGGTCGACTAAAGGGTTATGAACCTCTAAATTCTATATTCTAGGTAACCCTAGTAGTGTCAGTCAAATTCTTCGTCAATAGGTCACAAGGATCGTGGAATGCTAGGTTGGGAGATATGCTACCCATCTTACGAAACTTCCACTAATATTGGCTTTGGGTCTTATGGGACATACATGGCATTGTCCTATCCTTCCTAGTATCCTAAACTTGTAATCACGTTTGAAGTCATTTCACCGAGGATTATGTCTCGCCCGTATACTCAGGCTGTGGTAACTCTTGGTTTCGTAACTCAAATATGATACAAAGTCAAACACTTCTTAACTCTATCCGATATTGCTTCAAGGGTAACTACGATCAAAGAGGACCACTAGCCCTATTTTTAGCAATATTCTATAACCTATATTTTCTTAAACCAATTTCAACTCTAAGTGTCGTGTCTCGCCAGTGCGCTGCTGGCTACAGTGAATTCATAGTTTTTATAATTCAAATAAATGGCGACAATGCGCTGCTGTCCTGCCATTACGAGCTAATTAACATTCCTTCAACTATATCTGTAAAATTTCCTGAGCTTCTAGATATTCAAACAAGTCGACTATGAAATAAAGCGTAAGTATCTATCAGTCATAATCCTTAGAATAAAAGGTGAATAGGAAGGAAATAACTAAAAACAAGGAAATACAAACATTCTAATATTTATTCCGTGTATATTCAAATATTGAGAAAAACTTTGAACCGAACTAACTCGAGGTCCGTATATGGGTAACACAGTCAAAATTTTATAAAATAATCATTCTTAGGACAAAATAGGAACTAATTGGGTAATTCGGACTAAGATATGAGGATGATAGCTATAGAGGCAAGAGAAGGAATTGAATAATCTATCAAGGTTAGTTCATAAATTCTAGGAAGCCCTGTCTTATCAAGTAAATAATCTATCCACATTGGGTCATATCATCCTATCAAGAGGTAATAGTGTACATATGGGGATCTGACAACCCATCAAAATTAATAATTCCTCATCAAAATTGCATGGCCTAGACTACCCATCGGTCAATTTGTATGAGGGACTCCTAGTCCTAGTCATTCTCTTAAATTAAATTAATCCTTGTTCATGAATGAGCATGTTCTAGTCGCAGGCTCACAGTAATACGATAAATATAGTACTACCACGAGTTCGCACAACTTGCGAAGACCGACCTGCATGGGCCACCACAAAAACTTGTTACGACCTGCACCCGTTTTTTTTAAACGGATACGAGACGTGTCCAAGCCAGCCTACGTCGCAGTATCGGCGGTAGAACGCTGTCACAGCCATGAAGATCAAAATCACAAATAATACTCATTCACAAAATTAATTTAATTTACAATGATCGCAAGTTTTATATTTACAGAAAATATAAACTTGTAAAAATGTTGAATGACTATAACTCGTCTTTTTAGCTAGTCTCTAGGCCTTTATCTGCAAATATCCTCGTATCTCCCATGCTAAGTAAATCCACGGCTAACCTGAAAAATATGATTTCCAGTCAGGAATGGAACGAGCACAATTTACTGAATACAATTTCAAATAAAGAAAATGACTATAAAACAAAGGTTACACACCAATCATGAGTTTTGAAAATAAACAGTAAATACGGAAAACCAATAGCAATAAATAGACACAAAATACTTTCCCCAACTGTTAGAAGTACCTTTGATATGTGATCGGTCTCGGAACAATTATGCGACACTGTCTACACTGTCTAAAGTTACACTGTCTAAAGTTACACGGTCTATAGTTAATATTGCAATAAAGAAACACTGTCTACAAAATAATAATCACGAACTACACAGTTTAAATGCAATAATAATCACGGTCTACACTGTCTACTTTGCAATAAATAAATCACTGTCTACACTGTCTACTTTGCAATAAATAAATTACTGTCTACACTGTCTAAGGTCAGATCACACATCCTTGGTACTTCTCATTCCCGACTCAACAATTTATAATAAAAATAATCACATAACCAATGGCCAATCAATAAAATATAGTGAAAGTCAATATCGAAATGCAGACAATAAACTGTACTCGCCTGTGGTCCTCTGCTGGTGAAACCGACAGTCTGAACTACTCAATGTGCCACAACAGTCAAAACCCGTACAACAATCCCCGGATGCTGAAATAGACAATACCAATGATCTCAGAATAGTCCAATTAGCTAGGATTGCCTGTCCTTAAGTCCAATTCTGGACACAGGAGCAAAACGGTAATTTCGGGCCAAAACGATGTCCCCCGTTGGACCCGCTTTGCACCGAAAAGCGTGTCAGAGTCAACGGTCTCTAAAGTCGTCAAACTACATGTCTACGGATCCAGTTTTCTGATACGAACCCAACCGTATGTCCAAAGTTGGATTCCGGCGGGCCGTGCACAAAATCGCCCGTTGAGTGGGACCGTAGGGCCCGCGAAACGACGTCGGATTCAACTGTCTCAGAATTGGACCAAACTTGGCATACAGGACCAGAAAAATGATACGGTTCTGTTGACGTAAGTTTCGTCTCGATCTGACGAGCGTGCATAAAGTAATTGAGAAATTTGCAAAGTGCACGATACGGTGAATTTCGACGGATACGTATCAAATTCGTCGCGCACACGCGACCAATTTGAATTCTGCCAAAGCCCACACGACCATGAAGCCGTTACGCAGCTTTCGATGCTTTCAGTTTGCGACCACGTCTCCCGGATTGGCGGAACGCACGTCGTGTGGATGAATTTTTCTAGTTTTTCGAAATATTATTTCTAGGTTTTTCCTGATTTTTGAATCGAGATATCTCTACATAGAATAGATGAAACTGAAAAGTATAAATGACATTTTAGTGTCCTATATGTCGTGTAGGAACGTGTTTAATTATATTACAGAAACTGTCGATGGGTCGTCTAGGAATTTCTTTCCAAGGCGGGTTTCGGGACTGCAAGTTTACTCTGTTTTCAACAGATTTTTCTCTCGACTTCAAGTCGATTTCTCCTAGGCTTCTGTTATGATCTATTCTAATCTAATTAATGGAATGCAGAGTCGGTTGGGTTGGGAGCATACCCGAGCAATCCGTTCGTGAAACCGACGAGTGTGGAGATCGTGGTTGCCTCGCGAAGTAGGCCCGACGCCCTGCTGTTACTGCTGCTTTTGCTCGCCGCGGTGCGTGCGGCTTGGTCGACCGGCCAGTGCCCACGGCGGCGCACGGCGGTGGCGCGCACGGGCCAAGGGGGGTCGCCATGGTGTCGGCGCTGGTTTCGATCGTGGTTAGGGTTTACGATGTTCATCCCCGACTGTCGCATTTTATATGCGCTGATGAATCCCGAGCGTGGCTTCGGGTTGAAAGGTTGCTGGGTTGGCTTCAATGTGGCCTGGTGATTTCCTGTGGCTTGGTTGGACCAGGATTCCCTTTCGGTTTGCTGACATGTATTTTGGTCCAAAGTGTTGGTTCCCACTTTTAGTCTAATGCCTTTACTTATATATATTTCTATATATGATTCATATATGCCATTGAATAATTTCTATATATGTTTTATATATATATATATATATATATATATATATATATATATATATAAAATATATATATATATATATATATATATATATATATATATATATATATATATATTCTCTTATAAAATCTAAATAAACCTCAAGGCTATCTATTTCTAGGGTAGACCCTATCTGTATATATATACATGACTATATATATATTAATATTTAATAGCCAAAATCATATAACCAATAACAATAAATAATAATATATATAATACTCCAACAAACAAAAATAATAATAAATATATCGAACTTCAATAAAACAATATTGGTGTATATATACCATTATGCGCAGTATAAAAATCCCAAGATGCATAAGGACCTATTTCCTACAACTGTCACTGAATAATACTAATAGCTATATTTATAATAATTAAATCACTAATATTTAGGAAATATTCGTTAAACCATTAAAACGAAATGCAATACCCTCATGCCAAATTCCACCAGCACGAATGTCATTGAACGTGCCGCATGACTACATGGACTTGGGCTCAGTTCGGGTCCAGTCCGAGCTAGAATGGTATAACCGATTTTTCCTAAAACTCAATAATTTAAATAATAAATAAATAAACCTTCGGTAAGGGTTAAGTCGCAACTTGGCCTGATTTTCCTAGTTAGGACATCACTATGGCTCGGCCTTCCCTACTGGGGCTAATATGCTAGCCAAAGCACGCCATGGCGCTATCTGTGCCGCGATTTCTGGTCACCTTGTACTCTAAAACTCCACTATGGCTAAAGTCATCTACCGTAATAACTAATTAAATAATTATTTTACAGAAATCTAAAATTTTTATTTAAATCAAATAAATAAATAAAATATTTCAAAATTTTGGGAAGGGGAGCTACACCAAGTGCAACAATCTCGGACACGATGCCAACCACTACTTCACCGGGGGAGCATGTTTCGTTTGTGGAGAAAGGGGCCACCGAGCTCGAGACTGCATGGGCCGAAGACCAAATCATCCCAACGTACCTCCACAACAACACCGTCTAGAGAATCGAGGGCAGGCGCCCCGACCTCCTCCGCCCACTCAACCCGCACCGCAAAATGGCGAAGATCGTCGCCCTAACACTCAGGGCCGCGTCTACGCCATGACTCGAGACGAAGCACTGGCATCAGATACAGTAGTGTCAGGTATACTAAAATTCAATAATGTGCCTGCTCATGTGTTATTTGATTCAGGCGCTTCGTATAGTTTTATATCGGCGGACTTTGCTGCCGAGTACAAATTTTCTGTAATATTATTAGATCTCGACCTTAGCGTAAGTACACATTCGAGCATACCAATACTCACAAACTTAGCCTGCGCCGGCGGGATTATCTGTATCGGCGGTCAAAAGATCGGTCTTGACGTGATAGTTCTAGACATGAAGGACTTTGACATCATTCTGGGAATGGATTGGCTCGGGCCGTGCAACACGACCATAGACTGTGCCGGAAAGACGGTCACCTTCCGTATACCAGGAGTGCCTGAATTCTGCTTTTTGTGTGGTGAGGCGGCGTCGACTTGTAGGCTGATCTCGGCAATCTCCGTTCGGAGGATGCTGTATTCTGGGTACGAAGGCTATTTGGCGTCCGTCCGAGACATACGACAGGATGGTGCAAACGCGGGTCAGACCGACGTTGTGGCAGAATTTGTCGATGTGTTCCCGAACGAGCTACCCGGCATGCCCTCCGACCAAAAAATCAAGTTCAGCATCGATACATTCCCTGATACTCGACCGATTTCTAAGGCCCCGTACAAAATGCCCCCCGCCGAGATGAAGGAACTCAAGGTCCAGTTACAAGATTTACTCGACAGAGGATTTATTCGGCCTAGTGTTTTACCGTGGGGAGCGCCCGTGTTGTTCGTAAAGAAAAAAGATGGGTCCATGCGTCTGTGCGTCGATTACCGAGAGCTGAACAAGGCCACCATCCGAAAAAAGTACCCATTGCCCTGCATAGACGACTTATTCGATCAACTGCAAGGCGCCTCGGTATTTTCGAAGATTGATCTCCGTTCGGGCTATCATCAACTCAAGATCAAGTCAGACAACGTACAAAAGTCAGCCTTTCGCACTCGGTACGGCCACTACGAGTTCCTGGTGATGCCATTCGGCCTGACGAACGTCCCTGCCGCCTTCATGGATCTAATGAATCGGGTATTTTGACCCTTTCTTGATAAATTTGTGGTAGTCTTTATTGACGATATTCTCGTCTACTCGAAGGACAGGGCACAGCATGCAGAATATCTACGGGGCGTGCTCCAGACACTTCGAGAGAATGAGTTGTATGCAAAGTCGAGTAAGTGCGAATTTTGGCTAAGCAGCGTATCCTTTCTTGGTCACATCATTTCGTCCGAAGGTATTGTAGTCGATCCAAAGAAAGTGGAAGCTGTTGCTGATTGGAAGTAACCTGCGTCTGCTAGTGAGATTCGAAGCTTTCTTGGTTTGGCGGGATACTATTGATGCTTCGTGAAAGACTTCGCGAAGATTGCATCGCCATTGACTCGCCTCACTCAAAAAGGAGTCGTGTATGAGTGGTCGAATGATTGTGAAGCTTCCTTCCAGGAGCTAAAACAACGACTAATTTTGGCACCTATACTCGCACTTCCGGATGGGCCAGAGGGTTTTCAGATATTCAGCGATGCTTTAGGCCAGGGCTTGGGATGTGTGCTCATGCAGCGAAACAAGTTGATATCCTTCACCTCCAGACAATTGAAGTCGCACGAGAAGAACTATCCTACGTACGACTTGGAGTTAGCGGTGATTGTGTTCGCATTGAAATTGTGGCATCACTATCTATACGGGGTGGCGTGCGCGATCTATACCGACCACAAGAGCCTCAAGTATCTCTTCACCCAGAAGGAATTGAACCTACAACAGAGGCGCTGGCTCGAACTGATCAAAGACTATGACTTGACGATCGACCGCACTTCGGGCAAGGAAAATGTCGTGACGGATGCTCTGAGTCAAAAATATCTTGCCTCGCTATCCATCAACCGCAGACTACTACAAGATCTAGAAGAAATGGGTATCGACCTCCGGGTTCGATTTAGGGATGTACGGTTGGCGCAGCTGCAATTAGAGCCGAGTTTGCTGGAAAAGATCATGACTGCTCAGAAGGATGATCCGTACCTGAAGAAGATGCGCAAGCGAATTTCAACATGTAGTACTGCGACCGACTTTGCGAAAGATAAGACCGGCGTGCTGAGATTGAATGGCCGACTACGTGTTCATGATGATTCAGAACTACGAAAGGAGATAATGTCGGAGGCACATTATGTGAAATATACCTTGCATCGGGGCAGTACCAAGATGTATAAGGACCTCCGCACGACCTTATGGTGGCATAGGATGAAGAGAGATGTGGCGCTCTTCGTGTCACAATGTATGGCCTGTCAGTAGGTAAAAGCTGAGCATCAGCGATCGCGCGGGGAGATACAGAACCTCGCTATTCCAGAGTGGAAATGGGATCATGTCACTATAGACTTTATTGTTGGTCTGCCGAAGACACCATGGGGGAGCGACGTCATCTGGGTCATCGTCGATCGATTAACCAACAACACACTTTCTTGCCATAAAAGTTACTTGGAGCGTTGATCGCCTAGCGCAGATTTATCTTGACGAGATAGTACGACTGTACGGAGTTCCAGTATCTATCGTCTCTGATCGGGATTCACGGTTCATGTCACAATTCTGGAGTAGCCTTCAGTCGGCGCTGGGTACCAAGTTGCAGTTCAGCTCAGCTTACCATCCTCAGATCGACGGCCAAATGGAGCACGTTAATCAGATTATCGAAGACATGCTATGACTTTACGCAATTGACTTCAAATCAAGCTGGGACGTCCACCTACTGCTGGCAGAATTTGCATACAACAATAGCTACCAGTCCAGCATCCAAATGGCGTCGTATGAAGTCTTGTACGGCCGGAAGTGTAGATCGCCCATTTGCTGGGATGAAGTCGGAGAACGACAGGTACTCGGCCCGGAGCTGGTGGAACAGACTGTGGAAAAGGTCAAGCTAATTCAGGAAAGACTGAAGATTGCACAGAGTCGACAAAAGAGCTATGCCGACACCTATCGAAGACCGCTTGAGTTCCAGGTGGGCGATCACGTGTTCCTAAAGGTGTCGCCCATGAGCGAAGTTACTCGGTTCGGCACAAAGGGAAAGCTGAGTCCGAGATTCGTTGGGCCTTTCGAAATACTCGAACGGGTCGCCCCAGTGGCCTATAAAATTGCCCTACCACCGGCGCTTGAAGGTGTGCACAATATCTTCTACGTTTCTCAACTGCGGAAGTACGTGCACAACCCTAGCCACGTGGTAGATTTTGGCCAGCTGGAGCTAAAGTTCGACTTATCCTACGTTGAAGAGCCAGTTCAAATCTTAGAATGCAAGGATAAGTTGCTGCGAAGTCGAGTGATCCCTCTTGTTCGTATCCTCTGGAGAAACCATTCGGTCGAGGAGTCGACGTGGGAGCTTGAGTCAGAAATGAAGGAGAAGTTTCCTTCTTTGTTCTCGTAGAGGTAGGTTCTATTCTTAAGTTTCGAGGATGAAACTTTTTCTTAGTTGGTTATGGTGTAGTGACCCGTCCCTACATCGTGCCCCGTACTTCGTCTACGGGGTGCACGAGAAAAAAATACTGTCGCTATCGATTCGGTCGGGACCGATCAAATCGGTCGAACGGAAACGGTTGAATTAATATCCATTCCCCGTTATAGAATGGTTTCTTCGAAACCAAGTCCCATATTCGGCGGGTTGCACCTCAAGGATTGACTCTGCGACTGAGTCGGGAGAGACCTCCCGTTGCTCTGCTTTTCACGTCGCTTGCGTTGGTTTTGGCTTTATTTTCTAAATGTGTTTTCGTAAATGTTTTCGATGGTTTCATGGCTTGCATTTCGAACTCGCATTTCCTATCGAACTTCTTGAATAATGCAGTATTTTAATCGGTTGCTTGTGCGATTTCAGGTAATCGCGTAGGCGACGTCTAGCGCGACCAACAAGTTCTCTTACCCGAAATAAACTCAAGGTGAGTGGCTGACCCTTTTCTTCTCGACCCCTTCTTAGGTAAATCGATAGTATTGTGCGGATGAAAGAATGAATGCAAGGGCACGGACACGGTAAAATGATCAAGTTTCAAAGAGAATGTAGGCTAAACCTTAATAACTAAATATTGTCTTAAATCGGTCATTGGACAACTTGTCGACAAGGTAAAGTTTTCCCGTAACGGCAACCCAAGGCCATGGGACCGTTTCGGCCAAGAAAGGAAACACGGTGTATAGTTGTGCTGGATGTTAGCACGGGTTAAGCGGAGACTTACAGCGGGGCTCGTTACTTGCGCTGCAAGGGCCCCAATTCCGTAGAATCGATAGTCGTCCCCCGAACGTGATGCCGTGCGAACCTAAGTTGCGATCGCACATGGCATAGTCATAAGGTTATCCGAAACACAACATCAAGTTAGAGTATGCAGAGAAATTGAATGACACATTTAAAATAGAAATAGACTTTTTCATTGATGATAATAAAACTTTACATAGACTCCTTTACAATCATTGCCGTGCGGGCTACAACATGACTCGACTTACAAAATAAACGCCGATGAGATAGTCGTTCCATACATTACATCCCTTTTTACAAGCAAAAACTATTACACATTTCTATCTGCTATCGAGGCGAGTCGAGTCGTCATCTTCTTTTGGACTGAGTGCGGGTCTTCTTCAAAAGGATTCCAGAAACAAGCCTTTACACGGACGAGGCTTCAAAGTGTCTACGCCGCCTTGAGATGGCACGTCCTTCGTGGTTCGGGGTACCTGCGTGGAGAGCGAGGATCAGTACATTACACTTTGTACTGGTGCGTGGCAAGTTAAATTCCAAGCTCTCATTTGGTTGAATGAGTTTATATGACTTAGTTCATGAATGTTTCTAACCATCCTAATGAATTTCAAGCGAGCATTGACAAGCATAACGTAATTTATATTAGAACTTACCCCCGGCGGGCCGCACCGTGCCTTATGAATACTCACCATGTTCTTCCCTGTCAATTGTTATCATTTCCATACGAAGTGCAATATTACGTGTGATTGGTCACTGACACCACAAGCCATCCTGGACTTATAGCTTTGTTAGTCGGGGCCCTTTCAACGCAAGTAGCGAGTCCCGCTGAAAGTCCCCGCCTAACCCGTGCTATCATCCAGCACAGCTATACCGTGTTTCCTCCTAGGCCGAGTCGGTCCCGTGGCCCCGGGTTATCGCTCGAGGAAACTTTCTTCTTGTCGACAAGTTGTCCAATGACCGAGTTAAGACATTATTCAGTTATTAAGGTATAGCCTTCGTTCTCTTTAAAACTTAATCATTTTACCGTGCTCGTGCCCTTATATCCATTCTTTCTTTCGCAACAACATTATCGATTTACTCAAGAAGGGGTCGAGAAGAGAAGGGTCAGCCACTCACCTTGAGTTTACTTCGGCGAGAGAACTTGCTGGTTGTGCTAGACGTCGCCTACGCGATTACCTGAAATCGCATAAGCATCCGATTAGAATACTGCATTTTTCAAGGAGTTCGATAGGAAATGCGAGTTCAAAATGCAAGCCATGAAAACTATCGAAAACATTCACGAAAGCGCATTCAGAAAACAAAGCCAAAACCGACGCAAGCGGCGTAAAAAGCAGAGCAATGGGAGGTCTCTCCCGACTCAGCCGCAGAGTCAATCCTCGAGGTGCAGCCCGCTGAATATGGGACTTGGTTTCGAAGAAGACATTCTATAACGAGGAATGGGTCTTAATTCAACCGTTCCCGTTCGATCGACTCGGTCGATCCCGACCTATCGGTCCCGACCGAATCGATAGCGACAGTGTTCCTTTCTCGCGCACCCCGTTGACAGAGTACGGGGCACGATGTAGGGACGGGGCACTACACCATAACCAACTAAGAAAAAGTTTTGTCCTCAAAACTTAAGAATAGAACCTACCTCTACGAGAACAATGAAGGGAACTTCTCCTTCATTTCAGACTCAAGCTCCCACGTCGACTCCTCGGCCGAATGGTTTCTCTCGAGGATGCGGACTAGAGGAATAGCACGGTTGCGGAGAAGTTTATCCTTGCGCTCCAAGACTTGTACCGGCTCTTCGACATATGATAAGTCCGCCTTCATGTCCAGCTTACCCAACTCTACCACATGTCCCGGATCGTGCACGTACTTCCGCAATTGCGAGACGTGGAAGACGTCATGTACCTCTGACAATGCCGGTGGCAAGGCGAGTTGGTAAGCTACCGGGTTGACTCG
Organism: Iris pallida; assembly: GCA_029216955.1. Lineage (NCBI taxonomy): Eukaryota > Viridiplantae > Streptophyta > Magnoliopsida > Asparagales > Iridaceae > Iris > Iris pallida. The sequence continues at coordinate 3,468,554 of JANAVB010016191.1, read as the reverse complement.
CTTCAATATTTCGAATGGGCCAACAAATCTTGGGCTCAACTTTCCTTTCGCACCGAACCGGGAAACTCTACGCATAGGCATCACCTTCAGGAATACATGGTCGCCTTCCGAGAACTCGAGGGGGCGTCGGTGCGTGTCGGCATAGCTTTTCTGCCGGCTTTGTGCTATCTTCAATCTTTCTCGTATCAACTTGACATTCTGCACAGTCTGCTCCACCAGCTCCGGACCAAGTATCTGCCGTTCCCTGACTTCATCCCAGCAAATGGGCGATCTACACTTCCGGTCGTACAAAGCTTCATACAGCACCATTTGGATGCTGGACTGATAGCTGTTGTTGTATGCAAACTCGGCCAGCGGTAGATAGACGTCCCAACTTGACTTCAAGTCAATCGTACAGAGTCGCAACATGTCTTCGAGAATTTGGTTCACCCGCTCTGTTTGGCCGTCAGTCTGAGGATGATAAGCTGAGCTGAACTTCAACTTGGTCCCCAGTGCTGAATGTAGACTACTCCAGAAGCGCGCTACGAACCGTCCATCCCGATCCGAGATGATAGAAACTGGGACCCCGTACAGCCAAACTATTTCATCAAGATATATCTGAACAAGGCGGTCGACGCTCCAAGTAACTTTGATGGCGATAAAGTGCGCTGACTTGGTTAGTCGATTGACGATGACCCAGACGGCGTCGTTTCCCTGCGGCGTCCTCGGCAAGCAAACAACGAAGTCCATAGTGATGTGATTCCACTTCCACTCTGGAATGGCGAGGTTCTGCATCTCCCCGCCCGGTCGCTGGTGCTCGGCTTTGACTTGCTGACAGGCCATACATTTTGACACAAAGAGCGCTACGTCCCTCTTCATGCCGTGCCACCAAAAGACAACGTGGAGGTCCTTATATATCTTGGTGCTGTCAGGATGCAAGGAATATTTTGCATAGTGTGCCTCCGTCATTATCTCCCTTCTAAGTTCTACGTCGTCCGGTACGCATAGCCGTCCCTTCACGCGCAACACTCCCGACTCGTCCTCTGCAAAGTCGGACGTTTTCTCTGTCGATATCAGCTTCCGCATCTTCTCCAGGTAGGGGTCGTCCTTCTGTGCAGACTTGATCCTCTCCAGTAGGTTCGGTTCCACCCGCAGTTGCGCTAGTTTCACGTCTCTGAAACAAACTCGAAGTTCAATGCCCATTCCTTCCAAGTCACGCAGCAGTCGATCGTTGATGCATAACGAAGCTAAGTACTTTCGGCTCAGCGCATCCGCTACCACATTTCCTTTGCCTGGTGTGTAGTCGATTGATAAGTCATAGTCTTTGATTAGTTCGAGCCATCGCCTCCGCCGCAAATTCAGTTCTTTCTGGGTGAAGAGATACTTGAGGCTTTTGTGGTCCGTATAAATCCTGCACGCTACGCCATAGAGATAGTGACGCCACAGCTTCAACGCGAACACAATTGTCGCTAGTTCTAGGTCGTGCGTGGGGTAGTTTTTCTCGTGCGGCTTCAACTGCCGGGAAGCAAAAGATATCACCTTATCCCGCTGCATGAGCACACACCGCAAGCCTTGGCTAGAAGCATCGCTGAAGATTTGAAATCCCTCCGTCCCTTCAGGAAGAGCAAGTATCGGGGCCGAAACGAGCCGTTGTTTGAGCTCCTGGAAGGAAGCTTCACAGTCGTTTGACCACTTGAATACGACTCCTTTCTGGGTGAGACGAGTCAACGGCGATGCGATCTTCGCGAAGTCCTTCACGAAGCGTCGGTAGTATCCCGCCAAGCCTAGGAAGCTTCGAATTTCGCTAACTGATGTGGGCCATTTCCAATCAGCAACTGCCTCGACTTTCTTCGGATCGACTGCGATGCCCGCGGCGGAGATGATGTACCCAAGGAATGAGACGCTGTCCAGCCAAAACTCGCACTTGCTCATCTTCGCATACAACTGATTCTCTCAAAGGGTTTGGAGTAGCATCCGCAGATGCTCTGCATGTTGCGCTCGATCCTTCGAGTAGACGAGGATGTCGTCGATGAAGACCACTACGAACTTGTCAACGAACGGACGGAACACCCGATTCATTCGATCCATGAAGATGGCAGGGGCATTTGTCAGACCGAACGGTATTACCAAGAACTCGTAGTGGCCATAACGAGTGCGGAAGGCAGACTTTGGCACGTCATCTGGCTTGACTTTGAGTTGGTGATAACCCGATCGCAGATCAATCTTCGAAAATACGATTGCACCTTGGAGCTGGTCGAACAAGTCATCGATGCAGGGCAGGGGGTACTTGTTTCGGATGGTGGCTTTATTCAATTCCCGATAGTCGATGCAGAGTCGTATCGATCCATCCTTCTTCTTCACGAACAGCACGGACGGACCCCACGGCGAGACACTCGGACGGATAAACCCTCTGTCGAGCAATTCCTGAAGTTGTGCCTTCAATTTTTTCAATTCCGCAGGGGCCATTCTGTACGGAGCCTTCGAGATCGGCCGGGTGTCGGGGAATGTGTCGATGGTGAACTCTATTTCTCGATCGGGCGGCATGCCGGGTAGCTCGTCCGAGAACACGTCTGGGAATTCTGCCACAACGTCGGTCTGACCCGCATTTGTACCATCCTGTCGCATGTCTCGAACGGAAGCTAGATAGCTTTCGCATCCGGAATACAGCATCCGTCGAGCAGATATTGCGGAGATCACCATGCAGGTCGACGACACCTCACCACACGAGTAGCAGAATTCAGGCACTCCAGGCATGCGGAATGTGATCTTCTTTTCAGCACAGTCTATGGTTGCGTTGCACGGCCCGAGCCAGTCCATTCCCAGAATGATGTCAAAGTCCTTCATGTCTAGAACTATCACATCCAGACCGATCTTTTGACCGCCGATACAGATAATCCCGCCGGCGCAAGCTAAGTTTGTAAAAATTGGTGTGCTCGAAGGCGTGCTTACGCTAAGGTCGAGATCTAATGATATTACAGGAAATTTGTGCTCGGCGGCAAAGTCTGCCGATATAAAACTATGTGAAGCGCCCGAATCAAATAACACACGAGCAGGCACATTATTAAATTTTAGTATACCTGACACTACTGTATCTGATGCCAGTGCTTCGTCTCGAGTCATGGCGTAGATGCGGCCCTGAGTGTTGGGGCGACGGTCTCGGCCATTTTGTGGTGCGGGTTGAGTGGGCGGAGAAGATCGAGGTGCCTGTCCTCGATTCTCTTGACGGTGTTGTTGTGGTGGTGCGTTGTAATTTTGTCTCCGAGCCCAGCAATCCGCTATTTGGTGCCCCCTTTTTTCGCAAAAGAAACATTCCCCGTCTAAGACAGCACAGTCCCTTTCAGTGTGCCCGTAGTGGTTGTACTTGGCGCAGGGAGGAGATGGGTTCTGTACTTTATAGCCACCGTTGTTTGGATGCTTTGACGCAAAATTGTTGCCTCCCGTATAGCTAGGACGTTTGTGATTGGAGTGACGCACAACGTCGGCAGCACCGGAAGGATACAGGCTCTCAAGACGGAGAGCGTGGTTCAGAGCCTCGTCCATGGTCTTGTACTCCGGGACCCCGACATACGCACCAATAGAGTGTCGCAGACCCACTTCGAACCGTCGCACACGACACTCTTCAGTAGGCAAAAACTGGCCAGCAAACTTAGACAACTTGTTGAATTCTGCGGCATACTGTTCCACTGTCCTGCTCCCTTGCTTCAACTGCATGAATTCATTCTCCTTCGCTTGAAGAACAGCTGACGGAAGGTACTGGACTTCGAAAGCTTTACGGAACGTGGCCTAAGAGATCGGCACGGTGGTGTTGTCCGGTCGGATCGCTCGCTTGCGCATAGCCCACCAGTCGTGCACGTTCAACCGTAGTTGAAGTTGTACGCAGGCGACTTGCTTCGACTCTTCAATGCCGAGAAGCTCGAAGTGGTCTTCCAGCTCTTCCAACCAGTCGATCGCTATGGAAGGACCCTCGGTGCCGCTGAAGGAAGTGCGGCACGCCTTCTTGAATTATGACACTTCGAAGTTGTACTTTTTCAGTATCGCTGGTTGACGCTCGGGCTCCGCCGTGTCGACTTCAATGGGTTGGATCGTCGGCCCCGGTGGCAGTAGGTACGATGACGGTAGGCTCAGTCGTAGAATTTCCGTTGGCCGCCATTGTCTGGACGATCTGCTGCAGGGTATCTAGCTGCTTTTGCTGAAGTTTGGCATGTGCATCAAAGCGAGCTTTGAAGCGAGCTTCGAACTGGGCCTGTCGTTCCTCTACTTGTTGATGTCGGTTCTCGGATTGGTTTCGCTGCGCCTCCATCATGCGCAGCATCCTTTCGATTGTATCGTTAGAAGGTTCGGCCCGCGGACGATGCGAACTACTAGAGCCGCTTGAAGCGCTCTGTTCCTGCTCGGCCGTAGGTTCCGTCACTTCTGCGATACGAAGGCAAACGCATCAGTCACAAAATATTACGGACTCATTGTATGGAATAACATATCTCATCGATGCGAGGTCAAAGGTTTGGAACTCTAGACGCGAGACCAAAGGATGTAAAGCCGTGCTCTGATACCATTATGTCATGTCCCGATTCCGTAGAATCGATAGTCGTCCCCCGGGTGTGATGCCGTACGAACCTAAGTTGCGATCGCACAAGGCATAGTCATAAGGTTATCCGAAACACAACATCAAGTTAGAGTACGCAGAGAAATTGAATGACACATTTGAAATAGAAATTGACTTTTTCATTGATGATAATAAAACTTTACATAGACTCCTTTACAATCATTGCCGCGCGGGCTACAACATGACTCGACTTACAAAATGAACGCCGATGAGATAGTCGTTCCATACATTACATCCCTTTTTACAAGCAAAAACTATTACACATTTCTACCTGCTATCGAGGCGAGTCGAGTTGTCATCTTCTTTTGGACTGAGTGCGGGTCTTCTTCAAAAGGATTCCAGAAACAAGCCTTTACACGGACGATGCTTCAAAGTGTCCACGTCGCCTTGAGATTTTAGGTGGCACGCCCTTCGTGGTTCGAGGTACCTGCGTGGAGAGCGAGGATCAGTACATTACACTTTGTACTGGTGCGTGGCAAGTTAAGTTCCAAGCTCTCATTTGGTTGAATGAGTTTATATGACTTAGTTCATGAATGTTTCTAACCATCCTAATGAATTTCAAGCGAGCATTGACAAGCATAACGTAATTTACATTAGAACTTACCCCCGACGGGCCGCACCGCGCCTTATGAATACTCACCATGTTCTTCCCTGTCAATTGTTATCATTTCCATACGAAGTGCAATATACGTGTGATTGGTCACTGACACCACAAGCCATCCTGGACTTATAGCTTTGTTAGTTGGGGACCTTTCAACGCAAGTAGCGAGCCCCGCTGAAAGTCCCCGCCTAACCCGTGCTATCATCCAGCACAGCTATACCGTGTTTCCTCCTAGGCCGAGTCGGTCCCGTGGCCCCGGGTTATCGCTCGAGGAAACTTTCTCCTTGTCGACAAGTTGTCCAATGACCGAGTTAAGACATTATTCAGTTATTAAGGTATAGCCTTCGTTCTCTTTGAAACTTAATCATTTTATCGTGCTCGTGCCCTTGTATCCATTCTTTCTTCTGCAACAACATTATCGATTTACTCAAGAAGGGGTCGAGAAGAGAAGGGTCAGCCACTCACCTTGAGTTTACTTCGGCGAGAGAATTTGCTGGTTGCGCTAGACGTCGCCTACACGATTACCTGAAATCGCACAAGCAACCGGTTAGAATACTACATTTTTCAAGGAGTTCGATAGGAAATGCGAGTTTGAAATGCAAGCCATGAAAACCATCGAAAACATTCACGAAAGCACATTCAGAAAACAAAGCCAAAACCAACGCAAGCGGCGTGAAAAGCAGAGCAATGGGAGGTCTCTCCCGACTCAGCCGCAGAGTCAATCCTCGAGGCGCAGCCCGCTGAATATGGGACTTGGTTCCGAAGAAGACATTCCATAACGAGGAATGGGTCTTAATTCAACCGTTCCCGTTCGATCGACTCGGTCGATCCCGACCTATCGGTCCCGACCGAATCGATAGCGACAGTGTTCATTTCTCGCGCACCCCGTGGACAGAGTACGGGGCACGATGTAGGGACGGGGCACTACACACCGCAGCCTGCACCAACCCACCAAAGGAACGTGACTGTAGACGAGCATGATACAGAGTTCACACGCACTCAGGCGAGGAACACGTATGCGGACACGTTAGAAGAAGACAGAGTCCAAGATGCCATCAGCCAGGATCCATTGATTCAGATGTACCCCGCTACCACTGAGGCACTAACTGGAGGACAACATGGAGGACCGATCAGGCATTCAAGAGAGCATGTTCAGCAGAGAGACGTTCCGTACCAGGCAAAGGAGTTCAAGACTTGTCACTTTTGCAGCAAGAAGGGGTACATTTGGAAGGAGTGCAAAAAGAGGTTACGGTTGTGCTTGAAGTGTGGATCGAAGAAACATCATGTTATGAGATGTCCATGGCGTCGGGGCATGAATCAGCAGTTAGTTTCGACACCAGTTTTGCCGAAAAGGGGTATGTTCTACATTGGCTATTTAATTATTATATTCTTGTGTTGTTATATATGATGTGTCTAATTTCGAGGACGAAATTCTGTAAGGTGGATAGATTGTAAGTCCTCTAGATTTTTTGGATTATTTTGAATTTTTATAAGATTTATTTTTGATAAATATTTTTATTATAATTAGTTTTGACAATTAAAGATACTATTTGTGACTTTGATTTTGGAGCGCCAGAGATGTCAACCCCTCAGAACGCTCTTTATGATTTTTGATCTAGACAAATTTATCTTCCTGTTGATATATCACGTCCCACACAAACTTGTTCCCTTGTGCTCTATTTGTATCGCAGAACTTTCAGATCAAATTAGGCCATTTGACTAATCATTTTTAATTATTATTAAATTCTCACATTTATTTTTGATCATCATGTGTACTTATCGTGACTTTTAATTTAGGAGCACAAGACTGGTTATTTTCTCCGAACCAACTTATCATGCATAATCTACTCGAGACGCTCTACACCCATGACCTTCGTGTTCCACTCAGACACATTCTCTTGTGCTTCATTTTTATCGCACAACTTTTCGGACAATTGACCCAATCTCGATTTACTCCACCGAGTCTCATTTAATTCCAAATTGTATTGGAGACACTATTTTGACACAAACTGGTCAACCCAAGTTATGAACACGGACCATTTTGAGCCTACTACACACGTGCCACTTGTGTCCCATCCAATTGAGTCCCCGTGTACTATTTATTTATCAATGATTATGAATGGCTAATTTAAGTCATTTAATTACCGAGACCCAATTAGACCCAATTGTGACCCAACCCAACACATTGAGACTCAACCCAAGCACCATGATAACACCCCTTCATCATGCCCCCCCACACACAACACCCTCTACTCCTACAACATACCAAACACCAAAAATACCACATCCCTCACACCCCACAAGTACTCACAAATCACTATCACCCTCTCTCCTAAGAAAACCCCCTCTCACATACCCTCTCTCTCCCTTCCCTCACTAGCCGACAGCCCACCCCACTCTCTCTCTACTCACGGGTTGACTCTCTCTCCCCCTTACTTTTGAATCAACATCACACACACCATCCCTCTTTCTCTCCATCACTACTTCCTCACACATCACTATCACCCATACTCACTTCCTCACTCCAGCCAACCTAGGAGAACCCCCCTACCCGATAAGCAATAGCCCCCCTCTCTTTCAGTCCACTCTCTTTCTTCTCTCCCATACTCCCTCTCTCTCTCATCTCTCTCACTTCTTCCTTCAAAACCGAGAGCCCCCCCACTTCTCCTTCTTCATTCTCACACCACCTCCATCATCTTCATCATCACCTTCTTCATCCTCTCCTCCTCCTCCCCCCCAACCGAGCAGCAGCCTCCACGCCATCGCCACCCTCCCACAGGTCGAGCCCCCTCATTCTTTATCTTCTTCTCCTCTGCCATGCATTGTTGCTGCTGTGAGCTACTGTGCTGCTGCTGCGAACAGCACTACCGCCGCACGCGAGGCCGGCCGCCGACCTCCCCCACCGTCCGACGAGCCTCTAGGAGGCCGGTACCCCCACTATCGGAGCCCCCACAGCAGCCTCTCGCTGCTGCTGTTGCAGCTACTGCACAGCCGCTGTCGTGGCCTGTCGTGCCCTTGCTGCGCAACCGCTGTCTCGGCCACCGTCGGCCACCCCCAGGCAGCGAGGCACTCATTCCCGGGCGACTTTCCGACATTCTGAAGCCGTACGCGCGCGTACTCGACGTACGACGGTTTCCGACGTTTCCACGTCGATGGGTCGTGTCTCCGTCACGTCTTCGAGACCTCGGTGCGCCGCTCTCGCTGTCGTGGCACTCCCACGACAGAGGTAATCGTCTTCTCCTCCTCCTTGTGTTCGTTTCCATACTCTCCATGCTCATGTAGTAGTAGCTTCTTGGCATGTTTTCTTTTATGTATTATAATGGTATTAGGTTGTTTCCTTTGGTTATGAACTTGAGTGAGCAAGTTCATTTGCAATGAACTTGTCATGTTGTTTCATTGATATCATAACCTTGGGTTTCTCTTGCCAAGAGTTTCCTTCACCAAGAGTAATAGCAAGCCTTCACTAATCTTCCATGCATACACCTATTTTGAATGTAGGTTATAACTATGTGAATGCTTCCTAAAAATAAATTCCGAAATACATTTTTTTTTGTATATAAGCTTGCCATGTTTCAATTCATTCCTACACCATATTTTACTATATATATATATATATATATATATATATATATATATATATATATATATATATATATATATATATATATGTGTGTGTGTGTGTGTGTGTGTGTGTGTGTGTGTGTGTGTGTGTGTGTGTGTAACCTATATATATATTTTCCTTATATAATACTTGTATATATACTCCTATATATATAATTTCTTATATATGTTTTTGTATATAATTCTTGTATGTATAATCCCCTTTACATATATATACTTATATATATATATTTCCGTGAATACGTATATATTTTTATATATACATATACAATTCCGTATATACATCCCCTTGTATATAACTCTTATATATTTCCTATATACATTTTCGTAGATATAACTCATATATATATATATATATATATATATATATATATATATATATATATATATATATATATATATATATATATATATAATTTCCTTTATATACGTTCCGTATATATATACTTTTATATATCCTTGTATACAATTTCGTATGTATATTTTTATATATAACGTTTTCGTATATATATATACTTTATATATACATTTTCACGTATGTGTATATACGTGTATAAGTTTACACAACTTTGTGTGTGAATGGATATGTAAATCATGGATTTGTTTAACTTATCGTAAATTATGGTTGTTGTATTTGTAGGTACCCCAGACGATACGATCTTGATTGAGGAGCCCGGATCTTCGCTTGCGACTCCCAGAGTTTCAGACAAGTATACCTTGCCTTGTATTACTGGTTTAATCCTTTAACATTTATATATTTGTGCACTTGCTAGAGTGGACGTAGTTGTGTGTCCGCGAGATGTCTCGGATACAGTCGATGACGGTATTGTCATCGAGTTTCAGGTACTTGACTTAGTCCTAGGTGACATTCCTTAAGTTGTGGAATCATAGTCATGATTCCTATGACCTTGACACGTGTTACGATACGGCACTGAGTGAGTTCGTACCATAGCACGGGCTTGAGCATCTGGATCGCTACCAGTGCAAGGGCTCATGCTCTGGTACATAGAATGGTTAGGTTTTGTCTAGTTATTGTGACCTTGCATTGAGAGTCGGGATGTTCAAGTGGTTGATACGACTTGGGCATTTTCGAGGGGCAGGGGAAGACAATTAGTAGGCGTATGGGACAGCCAAAATCCTGGAAAAGGGCCATGTCGCTCAGTGTTACCCGGATGAGTGGGCCTCGGCTCGTGATCCGACGTCGGCCCGTGCTTCGACGCCAAAGCCTTATTACCTACCCATACGTACTAGGGTTGTCTTTAAAGTGCATTCACTTAGCTGGTTAGTTCACCCCTTACAGTTATTCAGTATTTACTTTATGACATGTTTTCTCTGTATCTTGCTATGTCTCCTGAGGATCTGGTTGCTTTCCAGATTTAGACGAGCACTTGCAGTTGACTGGGTGCGAACCGGAACTTGAGACATGACTTGCTGCAGAAGACGATGAGGTGCTTCCTGAGGAGTTTTCTTGACTCAGGGTATGGTGTAGTTTGGGTTATGAGCATCATTATCTAGTTAGTCGATGCTCATGACTATTTATCTTTCTGTTTTCAGTATTTTATCCAGTATTGTACTCCGTGGGCTTGTACCTACCAGAATATTTAGTTGTATTTATTTGAGACTCCATGTTATTTCCAGTTTTATATTTCAGCATTACTTTTTTGTTCCTGTGGATGAGATCTAGATGTTACCACTTGTCTGTGTAGTATATTTATTTTTACAACGTAGTACGTCTAAGTGAGTCCATTAAATTGGGGAGCTCACTCTAGGTCGTATTAGCTGGCCAGGTTGTGTCCTAATCCTATATATTTTGGGAGTGGGGCGTGACAATACTCATAAGATGATAGGTCCATGTGGCAAACTATCATAACTAGACTCCGAAACGGTAATTTTAAACGTAGCTTGTGTTGGAGCAGAATAGCTCAGACAATTTTATTGTGTATATACAAATTTATGTACATATCATTTAATTTTTAAATAAATTGTGATAATCAATTTGCTATAAAAACTACTAAAGCATGTCTTTGTGAGTTCTAAGATGAACAGGGACCTGCAGCTGCACATCAAGTCTTAAAGATCCTAAAAGGCAAAATGTGGTTCTTGACTATAAAAGTCATAAAAGAACTTTACAGATCTCTTAACAAAGAGTCTGTTTACTCTTAACGAAGAGTATGTCTAGGAAATTAATCCTAGATTCATCGAGGGAGATGGGGTTAAGCCCATAAGTAAGTCACCAGCAGTGGTAACCCAATCGAGTCTGACTGGAGATCCCAAGAAGTCGGTTCAATGGGTAGAAATAAGCTAAACTAAGGTGACTTTATGGAACACTGACCCGAGATTAAAATCTTATTAAAATAATGCCCAAGTGGCTGTACATGTGTACAATGATTCCCTATCCCTATGGTGACAGTGTTCCGGTATGATTTGGTTAGGATGAGTTTTAGAACTCTTAATAGGTCCAAGCATGATTATGCAGGGTTGACTCCAATCACCAACACTTGGAGGACTTACCTATGTGAGAGGTCGTGAAGGCCGCGACTATGGGACATGACGATCCCAGACAACTCTCATGAATTAGAAAAAAGTGCGCATGGCCAATCAAAAGCACGCGCCACCCCGATAGACCCAAGAACCTCTAGCATACTATGTGTGTTATTTTCTGAATCTGATTCAAGAAGTCTGATTCAAGAAGTCTGATTCAAGGCGTAGTCCATCAAGTACTTCTTCAGATAAAGGCAATAGTCACTAAGTGAGATTCAAGGCTCTAGTCCATCTCACCTATTGCATAGTATTCATTTGCCCAGAAATTCTTTCTCTCTACTCTTTTGAACATTGTTCTCTATTTTCGAAACTTAATTTTTTGGAGGGGATTGTTGTATGAATTTGTAAAAAACCAACTTTTAATGACTTTTATTGTATTGGTGTTAATTCATATTAACTATTACCTTTTATTATCCATTTTATTGGTTGTTTAATCCTAATAAATTATATTAATTCTATAGGTTAAGAGTTGTCAATTATTATCCATTTTATTGGTTGTTTAATCCTAATAAATTATATTAATTCTATAGGTTAAAGGTTGTCCATTATTATTCATTTTATTGGTTGTTTAATCCTAATAAATTATATTAATTCTATAGGTTAAGTGTTGTCTATATAATGCATACTTTGTCTCGTTGAAGACACATCTTTGAGAGTAATAACCACATGATTCTCCTCCTTCTCTTCCTCCAAAAATTACTACCATATGATTTATATTTTTCTATTTCAATCTCTCCTACTCTGGGCAAGAGCTAAGTTTGGGTCGTTCTTCCGAAACCGTGTGCGGTGACGGAAAGCCGGTAGCAAGGGAGTTTTACCACTAGGAAGATTCGAGATGATGTCTGCACATAGACCTCGAAAATCTCTTAGGGCAGTGCTTCGTGCATGACTTCCCTGTGGACTGGTATTTCTAACCTTTTTATTATTTTGTTATTCCATTTTGCATGATGATAAAAGAAAATTTCTAACACCTTGAACACTCCGGATCAACGACGGCTTGCTCGATCGCTATTCTTCCCATGATCCGAGACAAATGAAAACGTATTGCCTCCCACCATTCCTTTGCGCACGAGAGAAAAAGAAATGAAAGAACATTTATAGGAAGACAAAATAAATCCTCCTATCCAAACAAATTTAGGCATATACATTAATGCACAAACAAATATGAATTTTCCATTTTCATACTTATATAATATATAACAATTATGCTATCAAAAATGCTATTTGGTTCCCAAAATTTTTGGATGATACCATCTTCCATTATGTGTAATATGACATGGCCAATGACATGACAGCTGACATGGCAAACTTAAACATTAAAATTAATATTAATATTAAATTAACATGAACATTAATATTAAAATTAACATTAACATTAATATTACTTTAACATTAAATTAAAATTAGCATTAACATTAAAATTAATATTAAAATTAAATTAACATGAATATTAACATTAACATTAGCATTAAAATTAATATTAACATTAAATTAAAATTAGCATTAACATTAACAATAATTTTTTTGAATAATTAATTTTTGGGTTAAAATATGACACATCAACTGTCACGTCAGTTGCCATGTCAGATGCCACATAATGGGAGATGACATCACCCAAAATTTTTGGGAGCCAAATAGCATAATTGTTATGCTATTTAGCACCCAAAATATTTGAGTGATGCCATCTCCCATTATGTGACATCTGAAATGGCAGCTGACATAACAGCTGACATGACAAATTTTAACCCAAAACATTAATTACCCTTTTTTTAATGTTAATATTTATATTAATATTAATGTTAATGTTAATATTAATTTTAATTTTAATTTTAATTTTAATTTTAATTTTAATTTTAATTTTGTCATGTCAGCAACTATATCTCACCTAATGCAAGATATCATCACCCAAATATTTTAAAAGCCAAATAGTATCTTTTATATATAAACTTACATTGCATGTATTCAAACATACTCTTAGAGTTGCAACAAGTGATACACATAATTTGACAAACATAAATAAAAAATACATATCATTTTCTTATATGTTGAAGAACGGGAAAGCATATTTCGCCCAACCCGAAGGTGATTGTGCTGGTCAGTAGCAACGTGGCAGTCAGCTACTGTTCTCCGCTAACTTGTACCCATCCTCGGCCCACGGGCCACTGCGGTAATGTCCAAAGGACGGACAACATAGCAGCTGTTGGAGTACCCAGTGACAGTGATCCTTTACAAATAATAATAATAATAAACGAACGACCGATGCCCTCTCCATGAAGAATGGAAAGTTAAAAGAGAACGTTGCTCTACATTTCGTAGATGGATCTGTACTTCTCCATGTAAGGGTTGACTATGTTTTGAATAGGATACTTGTCAATGCAGTCAGCCCAAGCCCCGGCTTCCTTCAAGTCCCTCTCCACCTTCCACAAGCAGCTGTTGCACTTGAACCCACTCCCGAACCCAAGCATCACAACCCTGTCCTTCTTCCTCAACCTCCCCTTCCCCTCCATGTACTGCAGCACGTACCACATCCCGCTCGACGACGTGTTCCCGAACCGGTGTAGCGTCATCCTCGCCGGCTCCAGGTCGTGCTCCGCAAGCCCCAGGCTCTTCCCGACCCCGGTGACCACCGCGGCGCCCCCAGGGTGGATGCAGAAGTGCTCGGCCCCTCTCTTGAACCGCACGGGCACTTCTTCTGCCGCCGCGGCAGCGGCGTCGGGCCTCAGCTTCCGTCGGACGAAACGATACGCGTACAGAGCCATCTCGCTTATGGGGAGGATCCTCGGCGCCAGGAGCCGCAGGTTCGCGGAGAGAGCGGCCGTGGCAGCCTTGGGCAGCGCTCTGCTGATCTGCACGCCTTTGTAGCCGTTGGAGTCCTCCTTCTCCATCGCGCAGCTGTAGGACTCGTCCCTCGCCCCGTGGTGGACGCGGACCAGGCACTTCAGGCTCAGCTTCGCCCGGCGCGCGAGCGACGGCCTGTTGGTCAGGAGCATGCAGCAGCCCCCCGACCGGAACAGGCAGTTCGCGAGCATCATTGACTTCTCGGTGCCGGAGTACCAGCACATGCCGGTGGCTTCCGAGCTGACGACGAGCGCGAGGACGTCCCGGCTGGTCCGGAGGATGTTGCGCACGTGGTCGATCGAGACGAGGCTCGCGCTGCACCCCATGCCGGAGAGGTTGAAGACCTTAACGTCCTCCCTCATCCCGAAGTGGTGGACTATCCTCGACGCGAAGCTGGGGGCGGGGGAGAAGATGGAGACGTTGACGACGACCACGTCGATGTCCGAGGGGGCGACGTCCGACTTGCGGAGGAGGTGGTCGATGGTGGAGTGGAAGAACTCGTCCATGTCCGCCATCTCGCCGGAGAAGGACGGGCCGGCTCCTGAGATGATGCTGCTGGGGGCGTAGGTCTCCTCGCCGATGCCGGAGTTGACGGTGATCTTTAGAAGGAACTTGTGCTCGGGGAGGCTGAGGTTCGGGTTGCGGTCGACGATGTCGCCGGCTAGCTGAGTGGAGATCTTGCGGTCGTCGGAGGGCTTGAAGCACGCGTAGTCGACGAGATAGCAGTTGCGTAGATATCTTCGTCTGTAGAGTAGTTTACATGATAGTAAGAGACTATATATAATAAGAATGACAGAGAGCAGGAATATAAGATCCATGATATATATAGCCTTGAATATATAAGGGAGAGAGAGAGTGAGTGTGGAAGAATGGGTTTGGAGCTTGGCAATGACAAGTATATATATATAGGAGAACTGAGAACGAACTAGAAACAAACCTCAACCTTAGGCAACATATGGTTTGCCGGGCCCTGCAGTGGAGTAAGAGGTCCCAGATTTTAAAACCCAATAGGACCTAGATTTTAAAATCTTTGGTGTGTTGGATGTGACGTGTGTTCATTCTAGAGTGCTACGTGTATCGTTTGAACTTAAGGTGTGTTCGGGCCGGTCCGGACCTGTCCACTGTCCAGGTCAATTGGATGTGATTAAATTCGGGCGGGGCCGAGTCGTGCTCAACCCGATAGAGGAAACGGACCAGAACAGCTCGTCTGGGTTGGAATTTTTTTTTTGGGAAAATCTAGCACGCATCCATGATCCGGTCGAGGGCGGGCCGGGCGGAACCAGACTGGTCCGGGCCGGTTCGATTTCTTCTAAAAAAAAAGTTTGAAAAATAATTTAAAAACAAATAATTGGAAACAAAATTATTAATGTTATTATAATTTAAATATATTATAGCATTAAGTAACCAAAAAATTTGTTAAAGAAAAGTTGGTAATTTTTTACTAATGCCAATATAATTTAAATCTGTTATAACATTAACTAATAAACAAAATTGAAAGTTGCAAGTTGATATTTTATTTTCATAAAATTTGTAATAAAATATACAAGTATTTTTTTTTCTTTTCTGTCGTTCATCTTTCGTTCAATTTTATTGCTCAGCTCCTTTTCCAGTACTGTCCTCCAAAGTAAGAGACTGAAAGTCCAGCTCACTGATGTCGGTACTTTCATCTCTTGAGTTTTGAGTTCGTTTTCCCACACGAACCCAATCTTGAAGCATTAAAATTAAAATTTATCACTGGTGTCGGTAATTCAAATTTAAAATTAAAATTAACATTAAAATTAAAAATTAACATTAACACTAACATTAATACTAGTGTTAATATTAATATTAACATTAACATATAAAAAATGGGTGACAAATTGCTTTTTGGATTAAAATGTGATAAATTATTTTTTGGATTGAAATTTGCCATGCCAGCTACCACGTTAATTGTCACATAAGAAGAAAGTTTTGGAAGGACGGTTTGAAGAGATCAATATTAGAACGCTGCTACATTGTCTATCTTTTGTGACCGTGGACTATGATTGCTGGCCACGTGTCAGCCTATTGGTTGAGATTTTGATGGCAAGTCAAAGCAATTAGGAAAGGCCAATGTAATCACGATACTTGGCCCACGATCAGCCTGCTGGCACAGACCGCATAACATATATCATTTTACTTAATATTATTACTCTTTTTTCAGTTTTAATCGCATAATACAAGCAGTATACTTGTACTTCCGATTACACTTTTCATTTTTATCCAAACATTTTTTTATTGTCCGAAGTAGCTGTTCAAATCTTTCTTCGCTACATCAAAGTCTCTTATGGACTTACTATCTTCACTCTCATTGTAATGCTTGTAGTTCGTATTACGTATCTTGGAATACGTGTACGTATTTTATTTTGTATTGCATATCTCTTGGCTTGGCTCGGTTTGTTTTGGGTTGGTTCGGCTAGGCTTGGGTTGCCTTGGTTCATCATGAACCAAAGGGAGAACCCCTACCTACCACCACCATCCCTATTTATTAACCCCTCCTCTTTCTCTCTCTTCATTATTCTTCTTCTTCTCCATATTTACTTCTACACCTACCAGGAAGGAGAGAGAGAGAGAGAGAGAGAGAGCTTAGGCAAGTGCAAACTTGCTTCATGATGGATCTCATGTTTTATAGTTCCATTCTCTTCCTTACTAGATTCTAAGCCTCCTTAGAACTGGAAGTTTTCGGTTTTGATGGTTATATTTTTGTAGATCTAAGTTTTAAGTTCCTTCTTGTTTAGTTTTCTTGATTTTGATCTCTAAAACTTGGTTATTTTCGAAAACTAATGGTTCTATGTTGTAGAGAATTCAATTTCATTCAGTTTTGGCTTTTGTTTCGCTTGATTTCGACTCCGGATGAGCAAGTTATGGCCATTACAAGTTTTCGGAACTTTCATGGCTGAACTTGCTGTTTGGGGACGATGAATCCCATGCGCCGGGAACCTCATGCGCCCGGGAGGCCATGCGCCGGGAGGCCATGCGCCGTGAAGTTCCGGCAACACATTCCTTAACTCCGAGCGTGTCATGCGCGTAGGTTTCTTATGCGCATGTATTGAAGACGCAACGTGAGTTTCTCATGCGCCGATTCGTGCAGGAATCCCATGCGCCGATTCGTGCAGGAATCTCATGCGCCGATTCGTGCAGGAATCCCATGCGCCGATTCGTGCAGGAATCTCATGCGCCGATTTGTGCAGGAATCTCATGCGCCGATTCGTGCAGGAATCCCATACGCCGATTTGTGCAGGAATCTCATGCGCCGATTTGTGCAGGAATCTCATGCGCCGATTCGTGCAGGAATCCCATGCGCCGATTCGTGCAGGAATCTCATGCGCCGATTCGTGCAGGAATCCCATGCGCCGATTCGTGCAGGAATCCCATGCGCCGATTGTGCAGGAATTTACTATTTTTGCCCGTTTAAGTTGTTTTGTAGTTAGAATCTTGAAAAAACTCAAAACATGAAAGTTGTAGATCTTTTCCTTGGCTTCAAGAATATGTTATTAGTTATTTTATACAATCTCTCTCATTCATGATAATGTAAGAATAGAACACGATAGTGGCCCGCGGTGGCGCACTCTTGACAAGTAAACTGATATGACAAGTATGAAGGGTCTGGACACCGTGGACGATTGCGTTTGTACAAATAAACCAGTACTGTCTTGCATCATGTCTAGGATGGGGATTCCTGAGTACCACGGTCAGGGGTACCTACTGAAATTGACTAAGGCTAATTAACTAGAATGATTCAGTAGTCATGAAGAGATTCCCAGCTACAAGCAATTCCGTTATCTGGGCGCATTAAGTGGACTTGTAGCCTACCGACGAGTAGGGCACATTTCCAGCACACAGTCACGTGTTGCATTCTTCATAACGGACATTCGACCCGGATAACCGGATGGTCTGCAGGGCTTGTGGCTGTTGGGATAATCTTATTGCATCTTGCTAGTAACTAGGCCTGTGATAACCCTAGTTAGTTAAAGTATCAAGCCGTACTCTTGATTGGCCGTGATTGATTGGATGAAGTTTATTCCAGCTTAGTCTTATCCTGATCCTGTACAAGATTGTATCATGACATGATTTCTTGTATCGATAAATGATGGGATACCAAGTTCTGTTCAGATGAAGGGTTACAACCCCGGTCCTTGTTTGGTTTAAGGGTTGTAACTTAGCTATCTGAATAGTTCCATGGTTATCTTATCATATATCGTCCTGTTTATTGTGCCCGCCTTAACAATAAAGATCAGGGGTCCAGTTCTGTTCAGGCGAAGGGTTACAACCCCGGTCCTTGTTTGGTTTAAGGGTTGTAACCTGGCTCCCGGAGCAGTTCTGTGTCCTCTCTTCGTTTATTGTCTTATTGTAACCCCCTGTCATGCTCGTCATGTTTCACCTTTACTTCAATACCATGATTATTATGCTGTCCTTAACAATAAAGATCAGGGGTCCAGTTCTGTTCAGGCGAAGGGTTACAACCCCGGTCCTTGTTTGGTTTAAGGGTTGTAACCTGGCTTCCGGAGCAGTTCTGTGTCCTCTCTTCGTTTATTGTCTTGTTACCTTATCAATAGTAATTGAGGCGGATTTCTATTCAGGCGAAGGATTGCAACCCCGGTCCTTGTTTGGTTTAAGGGTTGCAGTCTGGCTACTTGAATGGTTTCTCCGTGCTCAATATACTATTGTTATCTCAGTTATTATTAGTATCTTATAATTACCTTAACTATTTATTTATGATATGCTGGTTTTAGTTCCTAAGTGAAGCCTCCTTTGTGGCACTTTCTCTTTCTGGGGTCTGACCCAGCTGGTTTTGTGTGGCCAGATATCGGAGCAGCAACAGCGGATCCACCTGTCTTCCAGCCCGATGGTGACCACCAGGCGTAACCAGGGCAACGAGTGGGTTTCTTTTGTCCTCCCACTCTATTTGTAAAATTATTCTTTTGAGGCGTTTAGCCGGCGAGCCCGTGTTAGCTCGTATTGCACCTTTAATTACTGTCTGCCTACGGGCTGTAACATGATTAACAAATCCTAGGATTGATCATGTATTGACTAAAACTCTTGCTAGTCCTGACATTTTGTACGACTAGCTTCATGATCATCCAATATGTAATGTATGGGACGCCTTACTATTGTATATTTGGTGCTCTGACATCTTATAACTGTTACTACTTGCTTGTGATTGAGACAATAGGTTTGATCTTGACCATAGGAGACTGATGGATTGTAGTTAAACCCTCATATATCTAGACAGCCGTGACCGTATAGTGACGTGGATTCCATTTCATTATACGTAGCTGGCTATGTCAGCCCCCGCTCTCCAGTATTCTGGTTCTGGGGCGTGACATGGTTTTAGTGGTGGCCCATGCAGGTCTTGTAAATCAAGATATGTGAGGGGTTTATTGAATAGATGTCTCAATCAGTACTCGCCCTTGATCTCTACTCGTATCCTCTTGATCCCTGAAAATCTTGACCTGATCACGTGCTTGTATCATTGATCTGTCCTGGTCCTTCCTTATTGTTCCCTATGTCGTCTTCTTCAGCGGCATTGTTCCTGGACCTGCCGATCAGCAAGGCGGAGTACCTCCCGCGGACCAGCAGCAACCTGGAGATCAAACCCAGCATTCAGGAGTAGCCTCCAGAGTCATGCCTACCGAAGGAGAACCACCAGTTCAGCCCGTCCAGCCAGCAGAGCATGATGATGGCACTTTGGTGGGTCTCATCAGGACGCTATTAGCTTCCCAGGATCGACGAGGAGATGCCTTACACCAGGCGGTGGCAGACGCTTTGACCAGAGGAGGTCATCAGGGTAATAGCGCGGCCAACAGCTTCAAGCGCTTGAACCCTCCCTTCTTCGACGGCAGTGAAGATGCGATCGCTGCAGATGCATGGCTTCAGGACACAGAGGTGATTCTAGGAGCAGCCAGTACTCTAGAGAACGAGAAGGTGGCCGTGGTGCGCCTGCAGCTATTGGATCTTGCTCGCAGCTGGTGGGCAGCGCATGCCGATGGATTAGTGGCCCCTATTTCATGGGCAGTATTCAGGGAGAGATTCCAGATCAAGTATTTTGATGCTGTAGCTTGGTATGATCTACAGACGAGGTTCACCAATCTGAAGCAGATGGGCAGGACGGTCGATGGATATGCGGCCGAGTTCTCCAGGCTTAGTCGGTTTGCTCCCACCTTGGTAGCAACCGAGTTCGATAGAGCACAGCGGTTCCAGCAGGGGCTCCACCTAGAGATTTTATTGGCGGTGGAGCAGTTTGAGCATCAGACTTTTGATGCAGTGTTGAGAGCAGCTAGGAGGCATGAGTATACCTCCCAGAGGATCGTGGATAGGACCGGAGGTCGGAAGCGATCGCACGGCCAGATGAATCAGTCATCAGCACCAGCCCCGGCAGCCAGGGCTTTGACCATTGGAGCTCCGAGGCGGGCGGCCTCAGTGACGTCGATTCAGCATTCCACCCCGACGCACCCTCAGCAGCAGAAGCAGAAGCAGTCTTCCGCAGTGGGATGTTCACACTGCGGGAAGCCAGGGCATGTGGTGTCAGAGTGTCGTAGAGCACAGGGTTTGTGCTTGGTTTGTGGTGCCCCGGACCACAGGGTTGGGAACTGCCCGAACAGGGGGAGTTCATCCGCTTTCTCTAGTCCTTCAGTTAGAGGGCCAGCACCAGTCCAGCAGCAGCAACTACAGTACCCGTTTCCGAGGCCATTGCCGACGCAGGCCCAGGCATTCCAGCAGCAGAGACCGCAGCAGTATGCCCAAGCCCAAGCCCTGATCCAGAGCAGGCAAAGGAATTTTCAGCAGAGGGGACCCGCACCCAGAGGACATGGTCAAGTGCTGGCTTTGACCATGGGAGAAGAAGGAATAGCACCAGGTGAGGTGGTGGCAGGTACTATTCTCGTCAACACCTTTCCAGCTTCAGTATTATTTGATTTTGGTGCCTCGCATTCATTTATGTCTGCACGATTCGCGACACGGGTAGGACTGGAGCCCGAGTCATTATCAGTAAGGCTCAATATACTTACTGGTAACGGACTTGTGGGAGTAGATAGAGTGTTTTCCTCGTGTCGGGTCGTAGTTAGCGGTAGAGAATTCTCCGCTAGATTGATAGAGTTCCCGATGGCCGATTATGATGTGGTCTTAGGGATGGATTGGTTGAGGGACCAGTATGCTAGGATAGACTGCCACATTGGTAGGGTTATTTTTAGCATTCCAGGCGAGCCAGAGTTTTCCTTCTCCCGAGGCGAAGTTGAACCTTCTCCTCCAGTGTTGCGGATGGCAGTAGCAGCAGTACAGTTGCCTCGGATAGTCGAAGAGTTTCCAGATGTTTTTCCAGAAGAGCTTCCAGGGATGTCGCCAGAGCGAGAGATCGAGTTTACCATCGACCTGATTCCCGGGACAGCCCCAGTGTCAGAGAGAGTCTACAGGATGGCGCCATCAGAGCTAGAGATATTGTACAAGATGATTGAAGAACTTAGAACCAAGGGATTCATTCGTGCTAGTGGATCACCTTGGGGAGCCCCGATGCTTCTTATGAAAAAGAAGGATGGTACATCCAGATTATGTGTAGATTATCGTACCTTAAACTCAGTGACAATCAAGAACAGATACCCTCTCCCGAGGATAGATGACTTGTTTGATCAACTCAAGGGGGCAGCAGTATTCTCGAAGATTGACTTGCGGTCAGGATACCATCAGATTAGAGTCAGAGAGCAGGACATCCCGAAGACAGCTTTCAGATCTAGGTATGGGCATTGGGAGTTCCTTGTGATGCCATTTGGAGCAACCAATGCGCCGGCAGTATTCATGGATCTCATGAATCGTATCTTCATGCCTTATTTGGATAAGTTCGTGATTGTGTTCCTAGACGACATCCTGGTCTACAGTAAGAGTGAGGCGGAGCATGAGCATCATCTCAGAATTGTCCTCCAGATTCTCAGAGAGCACCAGTTGTATGCCAAGTTTAGTAAATGCGAGTTCTGGCTCGATCGCATTTCGTACTTGGGTCATATCATCACCCAAGGAGGAGTTTAAGTGGATCCCCAGAAGATCGTGGCCATTGAAACATGGCCAGTACCTAGCACGGTTGCAGAAGTTCGCAGTTTTCTTGGATTGGCCGGCTACTACCGGCGATTTGTTTCAGACTTTGCTCGAATTTCAGCACCATTGACCCAGTTGACCCGCAAGGATGTGCAGTTTGCTTGGACAGCAGAATGTCAGGATTCTTTTGAGAAGTTGAAGCGAGGCTTGATGACGGCTCCTATTCTCACGCTTCCAGATGGAACCGGAGGATTCTCAGTGTATTGTGATGCTTCGGGCAGAGGTTTAGGATGTGTTCTGATGCAACATGGGAAGGTAATAGCTTATGCGTCACGACAACTTCGTGATCATGAGAGAAATTACCCAACCCATGACTTGGAGCTGGCAGCAGTAGTGTTTGCACTTAGGTTGTGGAGGCACTACCTATACGGAGATAGGGTGGAAATTTTCACCGACCACAAGAGCCTGAAGTATGTTTTCACCCAGAAGGATCTCAACATGCGTCAGAGAAGATGGCTGGAGCTGCTTGTGGATTATGATGTCAACCTGCAGTATCACCCAGGGAAGGCCAACGTTGTTGCAGATGCATTGAGCAGGAGAGCCGGAGTTTATTTCCTGACAGTGCAACCAGAACTGTTAGCCGATCTTCAGAAGATGGGTATAGAAGTTGTCCTCCCTTCCAGTGTGGCATTGATGGCCAGCATGCAAGCTCAGTCCACTATAGTCGAGAGGATCCGGATGGCGCAGTCAGCAGATTCCAAGCTTCAGCGACTCCGAGCAGAGTGTGAGGCAGGACGAAGACCAGAGTTATGTATCCATGAAGACGGTACACTTCGATATGGTAAGCGTCTTTGTGTACCCAGTGGAGATATCAGACAGGAGATCATGGCAGAGGCTCACAGTTCGCAGTATTCTATTCATCCCGGTGGCACGAAGATGTACCGTGATATTCGTCAGCACTTTTGGTGGAATGGCATGAAGAGGGAGATAGCCCGGTTTGTCTCTCGTTGTTTAGTCTGAGACCAGCTGGACTACTTCAACCATTACCGATTCCTGAGTGGAAATGGGAGCATATAACCATAGATTTTGTAACTGGATTGCCTAGATCCCCGGCTGGCAGAGACGCTATTTGGGTTATTATAGACAGGCTCACGAAGGTGGCTCACTTTCTCCCGTTCAGAGTTGGTCAGTCGACGGCTCAGCTAGCGGAGATGTATCTCCGGCAGATTGTCAGGTTGCACGGTGTACCAGTCAGTATCACTTCAGACAGAGATTCAAGATTTACGTTGCACTTTTGGCGTAGCTTGCAAGAAAGTTTGGGAACTCACCTCCAGTTCAGTTCAGCTTATCACCCGCAGACAGATGGCCAGTCGGAGCGTACGATCCAGACTCTTGAAGATATGTTGCGGTCATGTACACTCGACTTCGGTGGATCGTGGGAAGATCACCTGCACCTGGTAGAGTTCTCGTACAACAATAGTTTCCAAGCCAGTATCCAGATGGCCCCGTTCGAGGCATTGTATGGCAGAAAATGCCGATCTCCGCTAGCATGGGATGATGTCGGAGAGAGGCAGATGCTTGGTTCGGAAATGATTGCTCAGACGGTTGAAGTGGTCAGAAAAGTCAGAGATCATCTTCGAGTTGCCCAAGATCGCCAGCGTCATTGGGCCGATTCCCATCGGCGACCCCTTGAATTCTCGGTCGGCGACCATGTATTCCTGAGGATTTCGCCTAACCGTGGCATCAATCGTTTCGGCGTACGAGGAAAGCTTAGTCCTAGGTATATAGGGCCGTTCGACATTCTGGAGCGAGTAGGAGATGTATCCTATCGTCTCGCTCTTCCACCGTCGCTACGTGAGGTGCATGACGTATTCCATGCATCTCAACTACGACGGTATATCCCGGACCCGAGCCACATTCTGGATCATTCGAAATTGGTTGTTGGTACCAACCTTTCGTATGAGGAGAGGCCCGTGTCTATATTGGACCGAAGAGAGAAGATACTTAAGAACAAGACTATTAGTTTAGTCCGTGTTGCTTGGGGTCATCACTCTTTGGGTGAGTCAACGTGAGAGCGTGAGGATGATATCCGATCGCGATATCCCGACCTGTTTGACTCGTAAGGTATAATGTCTTCCTTATGCCTTATGCTTTCAATTCCTTGCTTGAATAAATGACTGCATGATAGACTGCTTGTTATAGCTTACGATTATTATAGCTTGTCCTTGCAATTCTAGCCTCTTGATTAAATTCCGAGGACGGAATTCTTTTAAGGTGGGTAGAGTTGTAATGCTTGTAGTTCGTATTACGTATCTTGGAATACGTATACGTATTTTATTTTGTATTACATATCTCTTGGCTTGGCTCGGTTTGTTTTGGGTTGGTTCGGCTAGGCTTGGGTTGCCTTGGTTCATCATAAACCAAAGGGAGAACCCCTACCTACCACCACCATCCCTATTTATTAACCCCTCCTCTTTCTCTCTCTTCATTATTCTTCTTCTTCTCCACATTTACTTCTACACCTACCAGGAAGGAGAGAGAGAGAGAGAGAGAGAGCTTAGGCAAGTGCAAACTTGCTTCATGATGGATCTCATGTTTTATAGTTCCATTCTCTTCCTTACTAGATTCTAAGCCTCCTTAGAACTGGAAGTTTTCGGTTTTGATGGTTATATTTTTGTAGATCTAAGTTTTAAGTTCCTTCTTGTTTAGTTTTCTTGATTTTGATCTCTAAAACTTGGTTATTTTCGAAAACTAATGGTTCTATGTTGTAGAGAATTCAATTTCATTCAGTTTTGGCTTTTGTTTCGCTTGATTTCGACTCCGGATGAGCAAGTTATGGCCATTACAAGTTTTCGGAACTTTCATGGCTGAACTTGCTGTTTGGGAACGATGAATCCCATGCGCCGGGAACCTCATGCGCCCGGGAGGCCATGCGCCGGGAGGCCATACGCCGTGAAGTTCCGGCAACACATTCCTTAACTCCGAGCGTGTCATGCGCATAGGTTTCTTACGCGCATGTATTGAAGACGCAACGTGAGTTTCTCATGCGCCGATTCATGCAGGAATCCCATGCGCCGATTCGTGCAGGAATCTCATGCGCCGATTCGTGCAGGAATCCCATGCGCCGATTCGTGCAGGAATCTCATGCGCCGATTTGTGCAGGAATCCCATGCGCCGATTCGTGCAGGAATCCCATGCGCCGATTCGTACAGGAATCTCATGCGCCGATTTGTGCAGGAATCTCATGCGCCGATTTGTGCAGGAATCCCATGCGCCGATTCGTGCAGGAATCCCATGCGCCGATTCGTGCAGGAATCTCATGCGCCGATTCGTGCAGAAATCCCATGCGCCGATTCGTGCAGGAATCCCATGCGCCGATTGTGCAGGAATTTACTGTTTTTGCCCGTTTAAGTTGTTTTGTAGTTAGAATCTTGAAAAAACTCAAAACATGAAAGTTGTAGATCTTTTCCTTGGCTTCAAGAATATGTTATTAGTTATTTTATACAATCTCTCTCATTCATGATAATGTAAGAATAGAACACGATAGTGGCCCGCGGTGGCGCACTCTTGACAAGTAAACTGATATGACAAGTATGAAGGGTCTGGACACCGTGGGCGATTGCGTTTGTACAAATAAACCAGTACTGTCTTGCATCATGTCTAGGATGGGGATCCCTGAGTACCACGGTCAGGGGTACCTACTGAAATTGACTAAGGCTAATTAACTAGAATGATTCAGTAGTCATGAAGAGATTCCCAGCTACAAGCAATCCCGTTATCTGGGCGCATTAAGTGGACTTGTAGCCTACCGACGAGTAGGGCACATTTCCAGCACACAGTCACGTGTTGCATTCTTCATAACGGACATTCGACCCGGATAACCGGATGGTCTGCAGGGCTTGTGGCTGTTGGGATAATCTTATTGCATCTTGCTAGTAACTAGGCCTGTGATAACCCTAGTTAGTTAAAGTATCAAGCCGTACTCTTGATTGGCCGTGATTGATTGGATGAAGTTTATTCCAGCTTAGTCTTATCCTGATCCTGTACAAGATTGTATCATGACATGATTTCTTGTATCGATAAATGATGGGATACCAAGTTCTGTTTAGATGAAGGGTTACAACCCCGGTCCTTGTTTGGTTTAAGGGTTGTAACTTAGCTATCTGAATAGTTCCATGGTTATCTTATCATATATCGTCCTGCTTATTGTGCCCGCCTTAACAATAAAGATCAGGGGTCCAATTCTGTTCAGGCGAAGGGTTACAACCCCGGTCCTTGTTTGGTTTAAGGGTTGTAACCTGGCTCCCGGAGCAGTTCTGTGTCCTCTCTTCGTTTATTGTCTTATTGTAACCCCCTGTCATGCTCGTCATGTTTCACCTTTACTTCAATACCATGATTATTATGCTGTCCTTAACAATAAAGATCAGGGGTCCAGTTCTGTTCAGGCGAAGGGTTACAACCCCGGTCCTTGTTTGGTTTAAGGGTTGTAACCTGGCTTCCGGAGCAGTTCTGTGTCCTCTCTTCGTTTATTGTCTTGTTACCTTATCAATAGTAATTGAGGCGGATTTCTATTCAGGCGAAGGATTGCAACTCCGGTCCTTGTTTGGTTTAAGGGTTGCAGTCTGGCTACTTGAATGGTTTCTCCGTGCTCAATATACTATTATTATCTCAGTTATTATTAGTATCTTATAATTATCTTAACTATTTATTTATGATATGCTGGTTTTAGTTCCTAAGTGAAGCCTCCTTTGTGGCACTTGCTCTTTCTGGGGTCTGACCCAGCTGGTTTTGTGTGGCCAGATATCGGAGCAGCAACAGCGGATCCACCTGTCTTCCAGCTCGATGGTGACCACCAGACGTAACCAGGGCAACGAGTGGGTTTCTTTTGTCCTCCCACTCTATTTGTAAAATTATTCTTTTGAGGCGTTTAGCCGGCGAGCCCGTGTTAGCTCGTATTGCACCTTTAATTACTGTCTGCCTACGGGCTGTAACATGATTGACAAATCCTAGGGTTGATCATGTATTGACTAAAACTCTTGCTAGTCCTGACATTTTGTACGACTAGCTTCATGATCATCCAATATGTAATGTATGGGACGCCTTACTATTGTATATTTGCTGCTCTGACATCTTATAACTGTTACTACTTGCTTGTGATTGAGACAATAGGTTTGATCTTGACCATAGGAGACTGATGGATTGTAGTTAAATCCTCATATATCTAGACAGCCGTGACCGTATAGTGACGTGGATTCCATTTCATTATACGTAGTTGGCTATGTCAGCCCCCGCTCTCCAGTATTCTGGTTCTGGGGCGTGACACTCATCATTTATGAAATAGAAACAATAATATGAATCCAACAAATGGGAACAAATGCCTCCCACCATCCACTTGCGCGAGAGTAAAAAAAAAGAAAGAACATTTCCAAGAATACAAAATAAATCATATCCAAACAAATTTTGGCATATATAATGCACAAGCAAATATGAAAATTCCATTTTCATACTTATATATATAACTTGCATTGCATGTATCCAAACATATGTTAGTGTTTTCACTTGCTTTAGGAACTTTTAGTCCTACATTGAAAAATCATCATGGTGTATATCACATATAATAGCTATGTTTGTGTTGTAATATGCACATGGGATGAGGTGGTCCATGTGGGTTGATTTTTCTAATGGGTTAAGTGTAAGTCACGATGAACAATCCATTGTTTTGTCACTCTCTTCATAAGAGCTAAGCCCCGTAGGGACTTAGCGACTTGGACTCGGGCTCGGGCTCGGTCTCGGACTAGGGGCATAAAGCGGCATTTTGATGGCGCACTTAGCACAAGTCAGCTTCGTCGCATAGCGCTCGAGCGCTCCTTTATGCGCGAGTTGTATGCACTGTTGCTTGTATCGAGGCTCATGCGGTTGGTGCTATGCGGCAAGACGTCTATACGTCAAAGGCATCTAGGCGCATAAGTGGCCATGCGCTATGCGGCACGTCGCTATGTGTCTTGGCGTCTATGAATCAGGTGGCTATGCTTCATGGCGTCTAAGCGGTTCAAAGATTAAGCGTTCAGGAGCTAGGAGTCAAGGAACTATGCGTCTTGGGACTATAAGTCCTGACGCTATGAGTCAAAGCGCTATGCGTCCAGGGGCTCTGTGCCTTGTTGTGGGTGGCTGCTTTCGGCGCTGTCAGTACTGTCTGCTATCGCCGCTTTCGACACGGGCGAAGCTGCCAGCGTGCGGCACGCTGATGTGTCTGTACATAGTACTCTGTGCAGCAAATTTCGTAAAATTTGGTCGACTAGCGCATATGCGCGCATGAGCAAGTGCTCTCACATTTTCTCTCTTCCAACTCTCTCAAATGAGAGGAGTAGATTTCTATTTATATAGCAGTCCAGCTAGCACCTATGCGCGCATAGCCTTGCTCATGAGCAGGCTTATGCGCCTACCCCTGGAGGCCTATGCGCCTCGGTGAGTTTCGGCTCAAATGCATTCCAAGTCTTCGCAAAAGTGACCCACATCGTTCCAAAAGTTCTTGCGTGAAATTGCTGGTTCCTGGAAGCAGATCGTCTATGGAACGAATCTTGCTTTGAGCAACAATGACCTGTTTACCCCAGCAAAGAGTTGATTTGTGTTCTTCTCTTGTTGTTTTTCGTTCTATCTCATTGTAGCATCTGCGAACACAAAGAAAAGAACGATTTTGTTTATTTCTTCTTCAGCCTTCTATGATGTGAACATTCTATCTCAATTGTAACTGCATTTGCAAGAAAGAACGACTTTTACTCTTTTGTCTGTTTGATTTATGGGTCTACAATGTGTTATTGGATTCGTGTAGTTAGGGGAGAAAGTCTTTTGCATGAATCCTTTGAATACTTCTTGAGGATTAAACATAGCGCATAGTAAAAAATTTGCATGAAGCTCTGTTATTCCTAGCCTTTGTTCTCATCTTGGTATGTCTCGGGACTAACAACATACTCTTAGAGTTCTAACAAGCAATGTTTTAAAAATCAGATCGATGATCGAACCGAATTTTTTTGGTATAGGTCGGACAGGGGTTCAACCGGGGTTCAAATAGACTTGTTTTGATTTGATTCAAATATGTAAAATATCCATATTCACTTCTAGGTTAGTTTGCTTTGGTCATAAGTATGTTGGTTTGGTTTAATTTTACAACTATAAAGGTCAATCAAAACCAAACCAAGAAGCAAATGATCCAAATTTCATATGATATTTTTTTTGAATTAAAAAAATTGGCCGGTTCAATTGTGAACCGGTTCGGCCAGTTGTACCCAGTTTTGACAAAAAATTGACGGTTCTTTAAAAGACCCGATTTTAGTTGAACCGAATCCATTTTCTTGGCATAAATCGGTTGGACCCGGTTCAACCACCGGTCCGGTCCGATTTTTACAACATTGCTAACGAGCAATACACTCATACTTTGACAAACATAAATAAGAAATACATATCAGTTTCTATATGGTTGGAGTACAAAGTGACTGTGGTCCTTCAAAAAAAGTAATAATAAATGAACAAACAAACTGATAACTGATGCTCTCTCCAGGAAGAATGGAAAGTTAAAAGAAAAAATTGTTCTACATTTCATAGATGGATCTATACTTCTCCATGTAAGGGTTGACTATGTTTTGAAGAGGATAGTTGTCAATGCAGTCAGCCCAAGCTCCGGCTTCCTTCAAGTCCCTCTCCACCTCCCACAAGCAGCCGTTGCACTTGAACCCACTCCCGAACCCAAGCATCACAACCCCGTCCTTCCTTCTCAACCTTCCCTTTGTTAGTCCCGAGGCTTGATCAAAGATGGTAGACTCAATGTCGAGATCAGAGGTTCATACAAATGTTTCACCTTCTGATAATTCTCGAGATCCAAGAGGAAAACTATAGTATAAATCTGATTACAAAAGCAACAATAATCAGAAAATAAATCTCACGTTCTTTCTCGCAATCGCAGTTGTTGACAGACAGAACTGAGTTACAACTTAGATGAAGGAGAAGAAAGAAGAAAGAAGAAGAAGAAAGGTTCTTGCTGGGGTGATTAAGATCACCGTTGCTCAAAGCAAGATTCGCCCCAACACGATCTGCTTCCAGGAACCAGCAAGTTCACGAAGAACTTTTGGAACACTCGTAAGTCAATATTTGAGACTTGAACGGACTTTCTGGACTTTACGGACTCCCTTTAACTTTCTTCTTGGTGCCTCTTTCAACGGAGGCCAAGGGGCTCTATTTATAGAGTGGAGTGAGACTTCACCTCTTCTCCTATCCGATGTAGTACTAAAATACCAATACTCAAAAATAGAGTTTGATATTTTTGTCACGTCCCAGAACCAGAATACCGGAGAGCGGGAGAGTGACTCAGCCAGCTACGTATTACGGGTAGATGAATATCGTATAATACTATCAATGCTGTCTAAAAGACGAGGGGGTGCTGTCACCCCCGTTTTTCGTTCTGCGTATTTTCAGTATACGTATACGGAATCCTGACATGTATTTTTTTTTTCTGCCTGGCTAGCTAATTTCAGTTTAATCTTGATTAGGTTCATCATAGCATGTAATGGTTTAACTTGGTTTATTTTGGGATGGCTCGGTTTTAATTGGTTTGGTTTGGTTTAATGTGTATTGGAACGCCTTAGCCTATGCTCCACCCTCAACACACCACATCCCACCCTCATAAAACTCTACCAACACTCTCTCTCTCTTCATTACTTCCTCCATTAACTTCTTCTTCTTCTTCCTCCACCCAACTCTCCACACCCATAGGCAAGTGTAATTTGCTTCTATAAGAGAGCCATTTTATTGTTCCATTAGCTTCTCCTCATGTTTTTATGACACATTAGAACTTGTCATTTCCCATTTTGAGGCTTTAAATCTTGTAGATCTAGAATTTGTTATTTTTGGATTTGGTGGTTTTGATCTATCAAACTTCTTTGTTTTCAAGTTTTGATAGTTTCAGGTGGTGGGAAATTTCCTTCTACCCAATTTTGACCTTTGAAAAGTTGGATTTGGACTTGTTCTGGCCAAGTTATGAATTTCGGAAGCTTTGGGTTTAACCATGGAGTTCTTGCTGGTTTAGAGAAGACAGTGAGCAGTGTGCAGAGCTTTTTAGCTTATGCCACTGAGCTGCGCGCGCTCTTTAGCGCAGCGTGACTTTTGCCTTGAGTACGCTTCCTGTTGGAAGCGTGACTTTTGCCTTGAGTACGCTTCCTGTTGGAAGCGTGACTTTTGCCTTGAGTACGCTTCTTGTTGGAAGCGTGTCTTTTTCGTACGCATGTCTTGAGCGTACGCATGACCCATGAGTACGCTTCCTATTGGAAGCGTGTCTCTTGCGTACGCAGACTTGAGCGTGTCCTGGCCTGAGCGTACGCAGACTTGAGCGTGCCCTGGCCTGAGCGTACGCAGACTTGAGCGTGCCCTGGCCTGAGCGTACGCATGTCTTAAGCGTACGCATGACCCTTGCGTACGGTGTACTGAGCGTACGCTACCTCTTGCTTCCCCCCTTGAGTGCTTTATGTCCCCATATTCCTCTTTTATGAATTTGCATCCATTTTATATCCTTACGCCTTTGATGTAACTTGACATGAACCCGACATGATCATGACCGTAATTATGAATGTTAATCGGACCAAGGCTTACTGATGGAATTGCATGATTAGTGACCCGCCGTGGTGCACTCTTGACAAGTAATTTGACATGATAATTCTTGAAGGTGGTCCGTCGTGACGTACCCTTGCCTTGACAAGTAATCTTGATAAGTAATCTTGACACGATAACCTTGATACGCTGTTGCGACGGCTAACCTGACATGCTAAGTGAATTCTTGACACCGTGGGTGATTATATTGAATATACCTGTAAAAGCAACCAGTCTTGTCTCGCATCATGTCTAGGACATGTATCCCTGGTTACCACGGTCAGGGATTCATACCGAATCTGACTAGGTTAACGACTAGATTGATCAAGTAGAGCATATAGAGAGGTATTCCGGCTACAAGCAATCCCGTTATCTAGGCGCCTTCCTTGATGGACTTGTAGCCTGCCGACGAGTAGGGCACATTTCCAGCTCACTGTTATGTGGGACACTACATGAAACGATTACTATGCGCACTGTCATGTGTTGCATCCAAGTCACCTTACAAGGCATGATAACTCTAAGCTTGAACCTTGCGTCTGGATAACCTGGATAGTCTGCAGGGCTTGTAGGTGTAGGCGTACCTCATTGCATCTTGCTAGTAACTAAGATTGTGATAACCCTAGTTAGTTAAGTATCAAGCCGTACTCTTGCTTGGCCGTGAATGATGGATGGAGTCCTATCTTGCCTAGTCTTGCCCAGATCCGGTACATGGATATCTCCGGACTTGCTTGCTTATGCTTTACGTATTTGATAATTGGTTCGAGGCTAAGTTCTGTTCAGGTGAAGGGTTACAACCTCGGTTCTTATTTGGTTTACGGGTTGTAACTTGGTTACCGGAATAGTCCTTTAGTTATCTTATCGTTTATCATCATATTTTCTTTAACTCATGTCTTATGTTATTTCATCTATGATTTATGTGCTGACATGCTGGTTTTAGTTCTTAAGTGAAGCCTCATTTGTGGCACTTGCTCTTTCTGGGGTCTGACCCAGCTGGTTTTGTATGGCCAGATTTCGGAGCAGCTCCCGAGGATCTCCCAACCTTCCTGCCAGATGGTGAACACTAGAAGGAATTCCGGCAACGAGTGGGTTTTTATTTTGCTCTCCCACTCCCTTGTAAAAATATTCTTTTGAGGCGTTTAGCCGCTGAGCAAGTGTTAGCTCGTTTGCAACTTTATTTACTGTCTGCCTACGGGCTGTAGCATGATTGACAAATCCTAGGGTTGATCATGTATGACTTAAACTCTTGCTAGTCTTCGCATTTTGTACGACTAGCTTCATGATCATCTGAATATGTAATGTATGGGACGCCTTACTTTGTATGTCTGATGATCTACCATCTTGTTATATCTACTTGTTGCTTGAGATTGAGACACTAGGCTTGTTATTGACCTTAAGAGACTGATGGCTTGTAGTAAACCCTCATGCATCTAGACAGCCGTGACCGTATTGCGATGTGAGATTCACTTCAATGTACGTAGCTGGCTGTGTCTGTCCTCCGCTCTCCAGTATTCTGGTTCTGGGGCGTGATACGGTTTAAGTGGTGGCCCATGCAGGTCTTGTAGATCAAGATGTGTGAGGGTTTTACAGGATCGATGTCTCAATCAGCACTCGCCTTTGATCTCTACTCGTGCCTTCTGATCTTTCAGAATCCTTGGCCTGATCACATGTTTATGTCTTCGATCTATCATGGTCCTTTCTTATTGTTCCCTATGTCGTTTCCTTCAGCGGCCTTGTTCCTGGTCCTACCGATCAGCAAGGCGGAGCACCTCCAGTGGACCAGCAGCAACCTGGAGACCAAGCCCAGCACTCTGGAGTGGCCTCCCGGGTCATGCATTCCGGGGACCCCGAGCCCCCAGTCCAGCCAGTCCAGCCTGCAGAGCTGACGATGGCACCTTGGTGGGTCTCATCAGGACATTTCTTGCATCTCAAGATCGTCGGGGCGATGCCCTGTACCAGGCAGTACAGGATGCCATGGGCCATGTTGGTTATCAAGGGAACAGTACGGCTAGCAGTTTTAAGCGCCTCAACCCTCCCTTCTTTGATGGGAGTGAAGACGCTATTGCAACCGATGCATGGCTCCAGGACATTAAAATTATCTTAAATGCAGCCAAGCCTCCAGAAGGAGAGAAGGTAGCTATGGTACGTCTACAGTTATTGGACCTAGCCCGCACCTAGTGGGCGATGATGGCAGTTGGTTCGGCAACGCCTGTTCCGTGGGCGGTATTCAGTGACAAGTTTCAGATCAAGTACTTCGATGCTGTGGCTCGGCATGACCTACAGACGAAGTTCACCAATCTCAGGCAGATGAGCAGGACAGTCGATGGATATGTGGCCGAGTTTTTAAGACTGAGTCGGTTTTCTCCTACTTTGGTGGCAACCGAGTTTGATCGAGCGCAGCGGTTCCAGCAGGGACTCCACATAGAGATCATTCTAGCAGTGGAGCAGTTTGAGCATCAGACCTTTGATGCTGTTTTGCGGGCAGCTAAGAGACATGAGTATACCTCGCAGAGAATTGTAGACAGAACTGGAGGACGAAAGCGGTCCCATGGTCAGATGATCCAGTCTTCAGCCCCAGCCCCGGCAGCTAGGGCCTTGACCATTGGAGCTCCAAGGAGGGCAGCATCAGTTACGTCGGTTCAGCATTCGACTCCGACGTATCCTCAGCAGCAGAAGCGGAGGCAGTCTTCCACAATGGGCTGCACTCATTGTGGGAATCCAGGGCATGTAGTGTCAGAATGTCGCCGAGCACAAGGATTGTGTTTGGCTTGTGGAGCACCGGATCACATGATAGGGTCCTGCCCACAGAGAGCCGGTTCATCCTTATCGGCCCAGACTAGTCCCTCTGTGAGGGGACCAGCACCAGTGCAGCAGCAGAAGTATCAGCCTCCGAGGCCATTGCCGCCTCAGGCTCAGGCATTCCAGCAGCAGCGACCGCAGCAGTATGCCCAGGTCCAAGCTCAGGTTCAGAATCGCCAGAGAGGTTTCCAGCAGAGGGGACCAGCACCCAGAGGGCACGGTCAAGCGATGGCTTTGACTGTAGAGGAGGAGTTGGCATCAGGTGAGGTGGTGGAAGGTACCATTCTCGTCAACTCTTTTTTTGCATCAGTATTATTTGATTTAGGTGCATCGCATTCATTTATGTCTGCACGATTCGCGACACGAATAGGACTGGAGCCCGAGTCATTATCAGTAAGGCTCAATATACTTACTGGTAACGGACCTGCGGGTGTAGATAGGGTGTTTTCCTCGTGTCGAATCGTAGTCAACGGTAGAGAGTTTTCCGCTAGGTTGATAGAGTTTTCGATGGCCGATTATGATGTGGTCCTAGGAATGGATTGGTTGAGGGACCAGTATGCTAGTAGAGATTGCCATGGCGGCAAGATTATTTTTAGTATTCTCGGTGAGCTAGAGTTTTTATTTTCTCGAGGCGGAGTAGAACCTTCTTCCCCAGCATTGCGGATGGCCGTAGCAGCAGCAGTTCAGTTTCCCAGAGTTGTAGAAGAGTTTCCTGACGTATTTCCCGAAGAGCTTCCAGGCATGCCCCCAGAGAGAGAGATAGAATTCACTATCGATTTGATTCCAGGGATGGCACCAATGTCAGAGAGAGTCTATAGGATGACACCATCAGAGTTGGAGGTCCTGTACAAGATGATTGAAGAACTTAGAACCAAAGGATTCATTCGTGCTAGCGGATCACCTTGGGGAGCTTCGATGCTTCTTGTGAAGAAGAAGGATAGTACGTCAAGATTATGTGTTGATTATCGTACCTTGAACTCTGTAACCATTAAGAACAGATATTCTTTACCAAGGATAAATAATTTATTTGATCAGCTCAGGGGAGCGGCAGTATTCTCGAAGATTGACTTGCGGTCAGGGTACCATCAGATCAGAGTCAGAGAGCAGGACATCCCGAAGACAGCTTTCAGATCTAGGTATGGACATTGGGAGTTCCTTATTATGCCATTTGGAGCGACCAATGCGCCGGCCGTATTTATGGACCTCATGAATCGTATCTTCATGCCCTATTTGGACCAGTTCGTGATAGTGTTCATAGACGACATCTTAGTCTATAGCAAGAACGAGGCAGAGCATAAGCAGCATCTTCGTGTAGTTCTTCAGATTCTCAGGGAGCACCAGTTGTACGCAAAGTTCAGTAAGTGCAAATTTTGGTTGGATCGCATCTCGTACTTGGGTCATATCATCACCAGAGGTGGAGTGGAAGTTGATCCCCAGAAGATAGTGGCTATAGAGACATGGCCAGTACCTAGCACCGTTGCAGAAGTTCGGAGTTTCCTCGGATTGGCCGGCTATTACCGACGCTTTGTGTCAGACTTTGCTCGGATTTCAGCATCGCTGATGCAGTTGACCCGTAAGGATGTGCAGTTTGCTTGGACAGCAGAGTGTCAGAGTTCATTTGAGAAGTTGAAGTAGAGATTGATGACGGCCCCCATTCTCACTCTTCCCGACGGGACGGGAGGATTTTCAGTTTATTGCGACGCATCCGGCAAGGGATTAGGATGTGTCTTGATGCAGCATGGTAAGGTAGTCACTTATGCGTCACGTCAATTTTGTGACCATGAGAGGAATTACCCAACCCATGACCTGGAGTTAGCAGCCGTAGTTTTTACATTAAAACTTTGGAGACATTATTTGTATGGAGATCGAGTAGAGATTTTCACCGACCACAAGAGTCTGAAGTATGTGTTTACCCAGAAGGATCTTAATATGCGTCAGAGGAGATGGCTAGAGCTACTTGTGGATTATGACATCAACTTGCAGTATCATCCTGGGAAGGCCAACGTGGTAGCAGATGCATTGAGCAGGAGAGCCGGAGTTTATTTTCTAACGGTGCAACCAGAGTTGTTAGCAGATCTTCAGAAGATGGGTACTAAAGTTGTTCTTCCTTTCAGTGTGGCATTGATGGCCAGTATGCAAGTTCAGTCCAGCATAGTTGAGAGGATCAAGTTAGCTCAGTCCACGGACTCTAAGCTTCAGCGGCTTAGGACAGAATATGTGGCAGGACAGAGACCAGAGTTATGCTTCATGAAGATGGTACACTCCGACATGGAAGGCGTCTTTGTGTACCCAGTGGTGATATCAGACAGGAGATCACGATAGAAGCCCACAGTTCTCAGTATTCCATTCACCCCGGCGGTACGAAGATGTATCGTGATATTCGGCAGCATTTTTGGTGGAATGGTATGAAGAGGGAGATAGCCCAGTTTGTCTCTCGTTGTTTAGTTTGTCAACAAGTTAAGGCCGAACATCAGAGACCAGCTGGACTTCTTCAACCTTTACCGATCCCGGAATAGAAATGGGAGCACATCACCATGGATTTTGTAACAGGATTACCCAGATCCCCAGCTGGGAGGGATGCCATCTGGGTTATAGTTGATCGTCTCATGAAGGTAGCTCATTTTTTTCTTTCAGAATCGGTCAGTCGACGGATCAGCTTGCAGAGATGTACCTCAGGCAGATAGTCAGATTACATGGAGTGCCAGTCAGTATTGTGTCCGACAGAGATTCAAGATTCACCTCGCACTTTTGGCAGAGTCTTTAAGAGAGTTTGGGGACTCGTCTCAAGTTCAGTTCAGCCTACCATCCGCAGATAGATGGTCAGTCAGAACGCACGATCCAGACTCTTGAAGACATACTGCGGTCATGTACACTCGACTTCGGTGGTTCGTAGAAAGATCACCTGTATCTCGTAGAGTTCTCATACAATAACAGTTTTCAGGCTAGTATCCAGATGGCACCTTTCGAGGCCTTGTACGACAGGAAGTACAGATCTCCTTTAGCTTGGGACAATATCGGTGAGAGGCAAATGCTTGGACCAGAGATGGTGACGCGGACTATTGAGGTGGTCAGACAAGTCCGAGATCATCTTCAAGTTGCCCAAGATCCCCAACGTCATTGGGCCGATTCTCATCGGCGTTCCCTTAAATTTTCTGTCGGCGACCACGTATTCCTTAGGATCTCGCCTACCCGTGGCGTCATTCGATTCGACGTACGGGAAAAGCTCAGTCCTAGGTATATAGGGTCGTTTGATATTCTAGAGCGAGTAGGTGATGTATCCTATCGTCTCGCTTTTTCATCGTCGTTACGTGAGGTACATGATGTCTTTCATATATCCCAATTACGACGGTATATCCCGGATCTGAGTCATGTCCTTGATCATTCGAAATTGGTTGTTGGTAGCAATCTTTCGTATGAGGAGAGACCCGTATCCATATTGGACCGGAGGGAGAAGATGCTCAAGAACAAGACTATCAAGTTAGTCCGTATTGCTTGGGGTCATCACTCTTTGGGTGAGTCAACATGGGAGCGTGAGGATGATATCCGATCGCGATATCCCGACCTGTTTGACTCGTAAGGTATAATGTCTTCTTATGCCTTATGCTTAAGTTCCTTGCTTGCATGAATGATTGCTTGATTGACTGCTAGTTCTGTATTGTCTGCAATTGATATAGTTTGCTCGACATCTTTAGCCTCTTGATTAAATTCCGAGGACGGAATTCTTTTAAGGTGGGTAGAGTTGTCACCCCCTTTTTTCGTTCTGCATATTTTCAGTATACGTATACGGAATCCTGGCATATATTTTTATTTTTCCTGCCTGGCTAGCTAATTTCAGTTTAATCTTGATTAGGTTCATCATAGCATGTAATGGTTTAACTTGGTTTATTTTGGGATGGCTCGGTTTTAATTGGTTTGGTTTGGTTTAATGTGTATTGGAACACCTTAGCATATGCTCCACCCTCAACACACTACATCCCACCCTCATAAAACTCTACCAACACACTCTCTCTCTTCATTACTTCCTCCATTAACTTCTTCTTCTTCTTCCTCTACCCAACTCTCCACACCCATAGGCAAGTGCAACTTGCTTCTACAAGAGAGCCATTTTATTGTTCCATTAGCTTCTCTTCATGTATTTATGACACATTAGAACTTGTCATTTCCCATTTTGAGGCTTTAAATCTTGTAGATCTAGAATTTGTTATTTTCGGATTTGGTGGTTTTGATCTAATAAACTTCTTTGTTTTCAAGTTTTGATGGTTCCAGGTGGTGGGAAATTTTCTTCTACCCAATTTTGACCTTTGAAAAGTTGGATTTGGACTTGTTCTGGCCAAGTTATGAATTTTGAAAGCTTTGGGTTTAACCATGGAGTTCTTGCTGGTTTGGAGAAGACAGTGAGCAGTGTGCAGAGCTTTTTAGCTTACGCTACTGAGCTGCGTGCGCTCTTTAGCGCAGCGTGACTTTTGCCTTGAGTACGCTTCCTGTTGGAAGCGTAACTTTTGCCTTGAGTACGCTTCCTGTTGGAAGCGTGACTTTTGCCTTGAGTACGCTTCCTGTTGGAAGCTTGACTTTTGCCTGGAGTACGCTTTCTGTTGGAAGCGTGACTTTTGCCTGGAGTACGCTTCCTGTTGGAAGCGTGACTTTTGCCTGGAGTACGCTTTCTGTTGGAAGCGTGACTTTTGTCTTGAGTACGCTTCCTGTTGGAAGCGTGAATTTTGCCTTGAGTACGCTTCCTGTTGGAAGCGTGACTTTTGCCTTGAGTACGCTTCTTGTTGGAAGCGTGTCTTTTTCGTACGCATGTCTTGAGCGTACGCATGACCCTTGAGTACGCTTCCTGTTGGAAGCGTGTCTCTTGCGTACGCAGACTTGAGCATGCCCTGGCCTGAGCGTACGCAGACTTGAGCGTGCCCTGGCCTGAGCGTACGCATGACCCTTGCGTACGCTGTACTGAGCGTACGCTACCTCTTGCTTCCCCCCTTGAGTGCTTTATGTCCCCATATTCCCCTTTTATGAATTTGCATCCATTTTATATCCTTACGCCTTTGATGTAACTTGACATGAACCCGACATGATCATGACCGTAATTATGAATGTTAATCGGACCAAGGCTTACTGATGGAATTGCATAATTAGTGACCCGCCGTAGTGCACTCTTGACAAGTAATTTGACATGATAATTCTTGAAGGTGGTCCGTCGTGACGCACCCTTGCCTTGACAAGTAATCATGATAAGTAATCTTGACACGATAACCTTGATACGCTGTTGCGACGGCTAACCTGACATGCTAAGTGAATTCTTGACACCGTAGGTGATTGTATTGAATATACCTGTAAAAGAAACCAGTCTTGTCTCGCATCATGTCTAGGACATGTATCCCTGGTTACCACGGTCAGGAATTTATACCGAATCTGACTAGGTTAACGACTAGATTGATCAAGTAGAGCATATAGAGAGGTATTCCGGCTACAAGCAATCCCGTTATCTAGGCGCCTTTCTTGATGGACTTGTAGCCTGCCGACGAGTAGGGCACATTTCCAGCTCACTGTTATGTGGGGCACTACATGAAACGATTACTATGCGCACTGTCATGTGTTGCATCCAAGTCACCTTACAAGGCATGATAACTCTAAGCTTGAACCTTGCGTCTGGATAACCTATATAGTCTGCAGGGCTTGTGGCTGTAGGCGTACCTCATTGCATCTTGCTAGTAACTAAGCTTGTGATAACCCTAGTTAGTTAAGTATCAAGCCGTACTCTTGCTTGGCCGTGAATGATGGATGGAGTCCTATCTTGCCTAGTCTTGCCCAGATCCGGTACATGGATATCTCCGGACATGCTTGCTTATGCTTTGCGTATTCGATAATTGGTTCGAGGCTAAGTTCTGTTCAGGTGAAGGGTTACAACCTCGGTCCTTGTTTGGTTTACGGGTTGTAACTTGGTTACCGGAATAGTCCTTTAGTTATCTTATCGTTTATCATCATGTTTTCTTTAACTCATGTCTTATGTTATTTTATCTATGATTTATGTGCTGATATGCTGGTTTTAGTTCTTATGTGAAGCCTCCTTTGTGGCACTTGCTCTTTCTGGGGTCTGACCCAGCTGGTTTTGTATGGCCAGATTTCGGAGCAGCTCCCGAGGATCTCCCAACCTTCCTGCCAGATGGTGAACACTAGTAGGAATCCCGGCAACGAGTGGGTTTTTATTTTGCTCTCCTACTCCCTTGTAAAAATATTCTTTTGAGGCGTTTAGCCGCTGAGCAAGTGTGAGCTCGTTTGCAACTTTATTTACTGTCTGCCTACGGGCTGTAGCATGATTGACAAATCCTAGGGTTGATCATGTATGACTTAAACTCTTGCTAGTCTTCGCATTTTGTACGACTAGCTTCATGATCATCTGAATATGTAATGTATGGGACGCCTTACTTTGTATGTCTGATGATCTACCATCTTGTTATATCTACTTGTTGCTTGAGATTGAGACACTAGGCTTGTTATTGACCTTAAGAGACTGATGGCTTGTAGTAAACCCTCATGCATCTAGACAGCCGTGACCGTATTGCGATGTGAGATTCACTTCAATGTACGTAGCTGGCTGTGTCTGTCCCCCGCTCTCCAGTATTCTGGTTCTGGGGCATGACAGGTGCATACTACATGAAAGTCTCACTAGGGTTACTCAACATCTCTAATGTCTCAATCATTCAATCAAGAAGCAGTAATAGAAAACATGTAAGATAAAGCAGTAAGGCATCCCAAACGCTCAGTTGAAATGTTCTTGAGATCTGGCTTTACAAAACATAGCCAGATGATATAATAAGGTATACACAATCGTTATCAGCTGCAGTCTGACTTAGTTATAATTATATAAAAGCAAATACAAGACTATCCGACTAACATGTCGGTGCCAAGAGGCAAAATGTAAAGTAAGTAGCAAAACGAGTAGGGAAGCAAGGAACCCACTCGTGTCCTCCTGCAATCATCCCTCTAGTATTGACCATCTTGGTGGTAGAAGTACGCTGAGTCCTCGAAAATTGGCTCTAAATCTGGCCATGCAAAACCAGAGAGGTTAGACCTCTAATAGCTAGTACCACAAGGAAGCATGACATAAGAATTAAAACCAATAATAAGAGTTAAGAATATGATAAATAAGTCTCCGCTTGCTACTGGGATTCACACAGCATCACGATACTTCGAAACAACTTTCCAACCAAACAAGGACAGAAGTTGACCCGTCATGTCCTGACATTATGATCATCTCAATAGTTAACAGAAGGTACGGTACAGAAATAATTCAATTTAAACGACAATACAACTACTCCGACTTGCTAACTGTAAGTTCCAAGTTGCCCTGGAAATATACAATAAGGGATTCCTCAGTTCTTACTATGTACAAGCAAGGCTAGTCTATCCAATAATTAATTACGCCAATCATGAATTAGATGAGTCCTAGCGGGACGTCCGTTATCAGTATATATAACAGTATAAGCAGATACCACTTCCTGTCCATGTGGCAGATTTACAGTATCTGTGGGAACCAGCCGGCATATTGGGGCACTAATTGTCCCAAAGATGGCTGCCATGTAAGAACTCGGGAATCCATTCTCTCCATACAATCGTTATTTTATTTAGCTTAATAGTCTCTATGTTGATCGAAATCTCATACCGTGGATCATGGTCATTCAGAATGAGTACTTTCGTACAGAGTACGATATGCACAACTCTACAACGATGTCCGTGCGGTTAGGTTGTAGGTCTTACATAGCGTAATGCAACAATCAAACCTAACCACGAAATAATTATGCCTTGACTGTAAGATGCACATGCTGCTTTTACAGAAAAATGGAAGTCAACATGTGTCCATATGCCAATATTCGGTATCGACTAGTCGATCGTAATGGTTCATGTTTAATATGAACGTGTCTCATTCAATTCAATAAGACGACTAGCCAGTCTCTTAATTCCAATTAGGAACACATGATCAATCCTTAGTCGAGGTAACAATCAATGTCAATTCGTGATAAGGCATGAAAGTCAACTAGCATTTGGTATGATCGAGTCTATAACTCTCAGGGTTAAGTTCCAGTCATTCTAGGTATCCATAAATCAATCAAGACACCGGGCACATTCCACACAACAATAGGTATTAAAAATATTAACATATCATGATTTTATCGAGTTCATATCAAAAGGAGTAAGGATACTATAAGGGGTGCCATGCGCCTAAGGAGTACGCTTAAGGAAATGCACCAAGCCAGAGGAGTACGTCCAATAAAATACGGGTAAAGAAACTTTACGCATGAGGGAAGTTTACGCATGAAGGAATAAAGCTTACGCGTAAAGCATCGAGTTATGCGTAAAGCTTCTACGCGTAAAGAGTTAAAGTTTACGCATGAATGAATATGAGTAAAGAATAGTATTACACGCGTAAAGGAAGTACGCATAAAAATTAACATTATGCGTGAGCCATTGTACGCATAAAGAATAACATTGTGCGTGAAACATTGTACGCGTAAAAGAATAACATTGCGCGTAAACTTGTACGCGTAAAGAATAATGTCACGCATAAATGAATATGCGTAAAGGAAAATGTTACGCGTAAAACATTGTACGCGCAAAGGAAGTATGCCAAGCCAGAGTAGACTTGTGTATTCTGATTCACGCTGACACGAATGATCGTGGGCGTAGAGCTTGATATTACGCGGACACGTAAAACATGGGCGTAGAGAACCTCTCGAACTCCAATTCCATGAAACCTTCAATCGAAGCCAAAAATAGGACTTCCATTGATTAAATTGGGGTATAACACAAATCTCAACAACCTAGACTGCTCAAAATTTGGAAATAAGAAAGTTTGAGAGATCAAAACCGTTAAAATCTGGAAATAGCAATTTCTAGATCTACAAAAATAAAACGCTCAAAACGAAAAATGTCAAGTTCTAAACTATCTTAGAATGATGGGAGGAAGCTAAATGAACCAAAAAAATGGGTTCTCATGTGGAAGCAAGATGTACTTGCATATGCTCTTGGTAGATGGAGAGAATTATGAGGAAGAAGAAGGAGAGTAAATGAGAATGAATGAAGAGAGAAAAAGGGTTGGGATTTGTAATGACCGTGGTTCGTATTACATATTTAGAATACGTATATGTATCTTGACTAGTATTTTATGTCTCCTGCCTTGGTTCGACTTGTTTGGGTTGGCTTGGTTCGGCTTGGGATGTTTATTGGTTCATCATGAACCAAGAGGAAAACCCTTACCTACCACCACCATCCCCATTTATTAGCCTAACTCTTTCTCTCTCTTTATTACTCTTCTTCTTCTCCACCATTACTTCTTCACCTACCAGGAAGAGAGCTTAGGCAAGTGCAGCTTGCTTCATGGAGGAACTCTGTTTTTATTGTTCCATTCTCTTCCTCATGAGATTCTAACACACTTTAATACTTAGTATTTGTAATTTCCATGGCTCATTTCTTGTAGATCTAAGTTTATTTTATTTTCAGATTTTTTGGGTTTTGATCTATTTAATCTTGTTATTATCCAGTTCTGATGGTTCCATGTTGTAGAGAATTTTATTCTGCCCTATTTTGACCTATGGAAGTTCGGATTTGGACTCTAGATGAAGGTTTTATGAAGCTTGGAAGCCATGGCTTGCATGGTTCTTCTTCTCGAAATAATAGAGAAGAAGAACAGTTCCGTGGCCGCATGAATTTTCGTGGCCGCATGAACTTCCGTGGCCGTATGAATTTTCGTGGCCGTATGAACTTTCGTCGCTGCATGAACTTCAGCAGCCGCATGAACTTTCGTGGCCGTATGAACTCCCGTGGCCGCATGAACTTACGTGGCCGCATGAACTTCTGCAGCCGCATGAACTTCCGTGACAGCATAAAATTCTGCAGCCGCATGAACTTCCGTGGCCGCATGAATTTTTGTGGCCGTATGAACTTCCGTGACCGCATGAACTTCCACAGCCGCATGAACTACCGTGGCTGCATGAACTTCCGCAGCCGCATGAATTTTCGTGGCCGCATAAATTTTTGTGGCCGCATGAATTTCCGTGGCCGCATAAATTTCTGTGGCCGCATGAACTTCTCGTGATTCCCAGCCGTATGGGCCCTGCCCCCTGTGCCGCATGACTCCCCATGCCGTCCCTGCACCATCTTTTGATTATTTAGTGCTACATGTATGTTGGTGACTTGTTAATTTAAATATGTTTCCTGACATGCTGGTGATCCGTTGTGGTACACT
Source organism: Iris pallida (assembly GCA_029216955.1). Taxonomy (NCBI): domain Eukaryota; kingdom Viridiplantae; phylum Streptophyta; class Magnoliopsida; order Asparagales; family Iridaceae; genus Iris; species Iris pallida. The sequence goes on along the minus strand of JANAVB010016191.1, from coordinate 3,423,662 downwards.
ATTGATAAATGACATGACATGATAGTGATCCGTCGTGGCACACTTCTGACAGTGAACATGACATGATATATATATCTCGAAGGCTGTTCGACGGCTAGCATGTCATGACAAGTATGAATGACCTGGACACCGTGGGCGATTGTGTTTGTACAAATAAACCAGTATTGTCTTGCATCATGTCTAGGATGAGGCTCCCTGAGTACCACGGTCAGGGATACCTACAAAAATTGACTAAGGCTAATAAACTAGAATAATTCAGTAGTCATGAAGAGATTTCTCAGCTACAGGCAATCCCGTTATCTAGACGCACTAAGTGGACTTGTAGCCTACCGACGAGTAGGGCACATTTTCAGCACACAGTCACGTGTTGCACCCTTCATAAACAGACATTCGACCTGGATAACCTGGATGGTCTGCAGGGCTTGTGGCTGTTGGAATAATTTTATTGCATTTGCTAGTAACTAGGCCTGTGATAACCTTAGTTAGCTAAAGTATCAAGCCGTACTCTTTGCTTGGCTGTGATTGATTGAATGAAGTCTAGCCCAGCTTCGACTTGTCCTCATCCTGTGCAAGATTATGACAAAACATGATTATTTATGCTTGTCTTAACAATAATGATCAGGGGACCATTTCTGTTCAGGCGAAGGATTACAACCCCGGTCCTTGTTTGGTTTAAGGGTTGTAACCTGGCTTCCGGAGCAGTTCCATGTCATCTCTTCGTTTATTGTCTTATTGCTCCCCATGTCATGCTCGTCATGTTTTATTTTACTTCAATAGCATGATTATTTATACTGGCCTTAACAATAACGATCGGGAGTCCAGTTCTGTTCAGGCGAAGGGTTACAACCCCGGTCCTTGTTTGGTTTAAGGGTTGTAACCTGGCCCCTGGAGCAGTTCTGTGTCCTCTCTTCGTTTATTGACTTATTTCACCCTATGTTCTTACTTACCAACAAGTAGTTGAGACGTATTTCTATTCAGGTGAAGGGTTACAACCCCGGTCCTTGTTTGGTTTAAGGGTTGTGACCTGGCTACTTGAATAGTTTTTTCGTACTCAATTTACTGTTGTTATCTTTTTTATTATCTGTTTCTTTTATAATCATCTTTAATATTCATTTGTGGTATGTTGGTTTTAGTTCCTAAGTGAAGCCTCCTTTGTGGCACTTGCTCTTTCTGGGGTCTGACCCAGCTGGTTTTGTGTGGCCAGATATCGGAGCAGCTCTAGAGGATCCACCTGTCTTCCAGCCAGATGGTGACCACCAGGCGTAACCCTAGCAACGAGTGGGTTTCTTTTGTCCTCCCACTTATTTGTAAAATTATTCTTTTGAGACGTTTAGCCGACGAACACGTGTTAGCTCGGTTGCACCTTTATTTACTGTCTGCCTACGGGCAGTAACATGATTGATAAATCCTAGGGTTGATCATGTATGACCAGAACTCTTGCTAGTCTTGACATTTTGTACGACTAGTTTCATGATCATCCGAATATGTAATGTAAGGGATGCCTTACTATGGTATATTTGGTGCTCTGACATCTTGTAACTGTTATTACTTGTTTGAGATTGAGACAATAGACTTGTTTATGACCATAGGAGACTGATGGCTTGTAGTTAAACCCTCATTTATCTAGACAGCCGTGACGGTATAGCGAGGTGGGTTGTACTTCAATATACGCAGCTGGCTATGTACGCCTCCGCTCTCCAGTATTCTGGTTCTAGGACGTTATATGGTTTAAGTGGTGGCCCATACAGGTCTTGTAAATCAAGATATGTGAGGGTTTACCGAATAGATGTCTCAATTAGTACTCGTCCTTGATCTCTGCTCGTATCTTCTGAATCGCTGTAATCTTGACCTGATCACATGCTTGTATCGTTGATCTGTCCTGGTCCTTCCTTATTGTTTCCTGTCGTCTTCTTCAGCGGCATTGTTCCTGGACCTGCCGATCAGCAAGGCGGAGCACCTCCCGTGGACCAACAGCAACCCGGAGATCAAGTCCAATATTCAGGAGTAGCCTCCAGAGTCATGTCTACTAGAGGAGAGCCACCAGTTCAGCCTGTCCAGCCTGCAGAGCCTGATAATGGCATTTTGGTGGGTCTCATCAGGTCATTATTAGCTTTTCAGGATCGTCGAGGAGATGCCTTACACCAGGCGGTGGCAGATGCTTTGACCAGAGGAGGTCATCAGGGTAACAGTGTGGCCAACAGCTTCAAGCGCTTGAACCCTCCATTCTTCGACTGTAGTGAAGATGCTATCGCTGCTGATGCTTGGGTTCAGGATACAGAGGTGATTCTAGAAGCAGCCAGGACTCCAGAAGCCGAGAAGGTGGCCGTAGTGCGCCTGCAGTTATTGGATCTTGCCCGCAGCTGGTGGGCTGCGCAGGCCGTTGGATTATTGGCACCCATTGCTTGGGCAGTATTCAGAGAGAGATTCCAGACCAAGTATTTCGATGTTGTAGCTCGATATGATCTACAGACGAGGTTCACCAATCTGAAGCAGATGGGCAGGACGGTCGACGGATATACGATCGAGTTTTCCAGGCTTAGTCGGTTTGCTCCCACCTTGGTGGCGACCGAGTTCGATAGAGCCCAGCGGTTCCAGCAGGGACTCACCTGGAGATCTTATTGGCAGTTGAGCAGTTTGAGCATCAGACTTTTGATGCGGTATTGAGAGCAGTTAGGAGGTATGAGTATACCTCCCAGAGGATCGTGGATAGGATCGGAGGTCGGAAGCGATCCCACAACCAGATGAATCAGTCTTCAGCACCATCCCCGTTAGCCAGGGCTTTGATCATTGGAGCTCCGAGGTGGGCGACCTCAGTAACATCGGTTCAGCATTCAACCCCAACGCACCCTCAGCAGCAGCAGCAGAAGCAGAAGCATTCTTCCGCAGTGGGATGTTCACACTGCGGGAAGCCGGGGCATGTGGTATCGGAGTGTTGTAGAGCGCAGGATTTGTGTTTGGTTTGTGGTGCCTCGGACCACAGGGTTGGAAACTGCCCGAACAGGGGGAGTTCATACTCATCAGCCTTCTCTAGTCCTTCAGTTAGAGGACCAGCACCAGTCCAGCAGCAGCAACAGTACCCATTTCCGAGGCCATTGCCGATGCAGGCCCAAGCATTCCAGCAGCAGAGACCGCAGCAGTATGCCCAAGCCCAAGCCCGAATCCAGAGCAGGCAGAGGAATTTTTAGCAGAGGGGACCCGCACCCAGAGGACATGGTCAAGTGCTGGCTTTGACCATGGGAGAAGAAGGAATAGCACCAGGTGAGGTAGTGGCAGGTACTATTCTCGTCAACACCTTTCCAGCTTCAATATTATTTAATTCTGGTACCTCGCATTTATTTATGTCTGTACGATTCGCGACACGGATAGGACTGGAGCCCGAGTCATTATCAGTAAGGCTCAATATACTTACTGGTAATGGATTTGTGGGAGTAGATAGAGTATTTTTCTCGTGTCGGATCGTAGTTAGCGGTAGAGAATATTTCCCGCTAGATTGATAGAGTTCCCGATGGCCGATTTTGATGTGGTCTTAGGAATGGATTGGTTGAGGGACCAGTATGCTAGGATAGACTGCCATATTGGCAGGATTATTTTTAGCATTCCAGGCGAGCCGGAGTTTTCCTTCTCCCGAGGCGAAGTTGAACCTTCTCCTCCAGTATTGCGGATGACAGTAGCAGTAGTGCAGTTACCTCGGATAGTCGAAGAGTTTCCAGATGTTTTCCCAGAAGAGATTCCAGGGATGCCGCCAGAGCGGGAGATCGAGTTTACCATCGACTTGATTCTCGGGACAGCCCCAGTGTCAGAGAGAGTCTACAGGATGGCGCCGTCAGAGCTAGAGATATTGTACACGATGATTGAAGAACTCAGAACCAAGGGATTCATTCGTGCTAGTGGATCTTCTTGGGGAGCCCCGATGCTTCTTGTAAAAAAACGGATGGTACGTCCAGATTATCTGTAGATTATCGTACCTTGAACTCAGTGACAATCAAGAACAGATACCCTCTCCCGAAGATAGATGACTTGTTTGACCAACTCAAGGGGGCAGCAGTATTCTCGAAAATTGACTTGCGGCCAGGATACCATCAGATCAGAGTTAGAAAGTAGGACATCCCGAAGACAACCTTCAGATCCCGGAATAGGCATTGGGAGTTCCTTGTGATGCCATTTGGAGCAACCAATGTGCCGACTGTATTCATGGACCTCATGAATCGCATCTTCATGCCTTATTTGGACCAGTTCGTGATTATATTCCTAGATGACATCCTGGTCTACAGCAAGAGTAAAGCAGAGCATGAGCAACATCTCCGAGTTGTCCTCCAGATTCTCAGAGAGTACCAGTTGTATGCTAAGTTTAGTAAATACGAGTTCTGGCTCGATCGTATTTCGTACATGGGCCATATCATCACCAGAGGAGGAGTATAAGTGGATCCCCAGAAGATCGTGGCTATTGAAACGTGGCCGGTACCTAGCACAGTGGCAGAAATTTACAATTTTTTTGGCTTGGCCGGCTACTACCGGCGATTTGTTTCAGACTTTGCTCGGATTTCAGCGCCATTGACCCAGTTGACCCGCAAGGATGTGCAGTTTGCTTGGACAGCAGAATGTCAAGATTCTTTTAAGAAGTTAAAGCGAGGCTTGATGATGGCTCCTATTCTTACGCTTCCAGATGGAACCGGAGGATTCTCAGTATATTGTGATACTTCGGACAGAGGTTTAGGATGTGTTCTGATGCAGCATGGGAAGGTAATAGCTTATGCGTCACGATAACTTCGTGATCATGCGAGGAATTACCCAACCTATGACTTGGAGCTGGCAGCAGTAGTGTTTGTACTTAAGTTGTGGAGGCACTATTTGTACGGAGATAGGGTAGAGATTTTCACCGACCACAAGAGCCTGAAGTATATTTTCACCCGAAGGATCTCAACATGCGTCAGAGGAGATGGCTGAAGCTTCTCGTGGATTATGATGTCAACCTGCAGTATCACCCAGGGAAGGCCAACGTCGTTGCAGATGTATTGAGCAGGAGAGCCGGAGCTTATTTCCTAATAGTGCAGCCAGAGCTGTTAGCAGATCTTTAGAAGATGGGTATAGAAGTTATTCTTCCTTCCAGTGTAGCATTGATGGCCAGTATGCAAGTTCAGTCCACTATAGTCGAGAGTATCCGGATGGCACAGTCGGCATATTCCAAGCTTCAGCAACTCAAAGCAGAGTGTGAGGCAGGACGTAGACCAGAGTTGTGCATTCATGAAGATGGTACACTTAGGCATGGAAGGCATCTTTGTGTACCCAGCGGTAATATCATACATGAGATCACGACAGAGGCTCACAGTTCTCAGTATTCCATTCATCCCGGTGGCACGAAGATGTACCGAGATATTCGTCAGCACTTTTGGTGGAATGACATGAAGAGGGAGATAGCCCGGTTTGTCTCTCGATGTTTGGTTTGGCAACAAGTTAAGACTGAACATCAGATGTCAGCTGGACTTCTTCAGCCCTTGCCGATTCCAGAATGGAAGTGGGAGCATATAACCATAGATTTTGTGACTGGCTTACCTAGGTCCCCAGCTGGCAGAGACGCTATTTGGGTTATTATAGACAGGCTTACGAAGGTGGTTCACTTTCTTCCGTTCAGAGTCGGTCAGTCGACGGCTCAGCTAGCAGAGATATACCTCAGGCAGATAGTCAGATTCCACGGAGTGCCAGTAAGTATCACCTCGGACAAAGATTCAAGATTTACGTCACACTTTTGGCGTAGCCTGCAGGAGAGTTTGGAAACTCACCTCCAGTTTAGTTCAGCTTATCATCCGCAGACAGATTGTCAGTCGGAACGCACAATCCAGACTCTTGAAGATATGTTGAGATCTTGTACACTCAACTTCGGTGGTTCGTGGGAAGATCACCTGCACCTGGTGGAGTTCTCATACAACAACAGTTTCTAGGCCAGCATCCAGATGGCACCATTCGAGGCACTGTATGGTAAGAAGTGCCGATCCCCGCTAGCATGGGACGATGTTGGAGAGAGGCAGATGCTCGGTCCGGAACTGATTGCTCAGACCGTTGAAGTGGTTAGGAAAGTCAGAGATCATCTTCGAGTTGCCCAAGATCGCCAGCGTCATTGGGCCGATTCTCATCGGTGCCCTTTTGAGTTTTCTGTCGGCGACTATGTATTCCTAAGAATTTTGCCTAGCCGTGGCATCATTCATTTCGATGTACGAGAAAAGCTTAGTCCTAGGTATATAGGGCCGTTCGACATTCTGGAGCGAGTAGGTGATGTATCCTATCGTCTCGCTCTTCCACCATCGCTACGTGAGGTGCATGACGTGTTCCATATATCCCAACTGCGATGATATATCCCGGACTCGGGCCACATCCTAGATCATTCGGAATTGGTTGTTGGTACCAACCTTTCGTATGAGGAGAGGCCCATGTCTATATTGGACCGGAGGGAGAAGATACTCAAGAACAAGACTATTAATTTAGTTCGAGTTGCTTGGGGTCATCACTCTTTGGGTGAGTCAACATGGGATCGTGAGGATGATATCTAATTGCGATATCCCGACCTGTTTGACTCGTAAGGTATAATATCTTCCTTATGCCTTATGCTTTCAATTCCTCGCTTGAATGAATGACTGTATGATAGACTGCTTGTTATAGCTTGCGA